>CM076572.1:970064211-970437234 GCA_034641835.2 Pinus albicaulis
GAATAGATATTTCCTATAAGTCAACACATGATTCATCTATTAAATTTATTATCTAGAAAATTCCCTTTAGATAAAGTTCCACTATTATGTGTAGGAAATATATTATTTAATACATAATCAAGCTTTAACAATTCTATTAATGAGAAAGACCTAACAATCCTCAACAATATGGGCACACCTTAAATTAATGCTTTGGCACACACTAACATTTCTTAGCACCCAACATGTCTTGGAACATCTTTGTACCTAGAACATATTGTGATGGCACTGACACCCAAGAACATGGTGGCATGCGCTAACACAACATGGAGCTCTCATAGCATGTGTTGGCATGCTGCATATAGTCCCTAGCTGCATGCCCTGGAACACCTTGGTTGAATGCATTATCATACATTAGCACTTGGTACACAATGCCACTTGGCATGTATTGGGACCTATTATTAGTGTGCCTAGCATGCCCCTTTTCAAAAAGATAAAGTCCTAACTTATTAACCCTCTTAATATTGGTTCTTCCTTTTGTTTCCTTGACACATATTGACATACCCTGGTACCCTGCGCTACAATATCTTTAGCACCTAGCATGTATTGGCATATCTTGGCACTATTAATTGGCACATGATATAATTAGCACACCCTGGAACTCCCAAGCACACTTTGGGAATTCTTGACATGCCTTGATATTCCCTAGCATGCCTTACCAATTCTTAGCATACCTTGTCAGTCCCTCCTTGGCATGAAAACTAACACTCATTAACATTAGTCTCTGGCACACGTTCCTCATATTCATTAACTTCCATGAATTTTTGCCTAGTGCTCCCTTAATGTTTTTTCCTAGTAATCCTTAACACTCATCAACATGCATTATCACTCTCTAGCACACCTTAGCACTCTTCAACATTCCCTTCCACTTCATAACATGCATAACACTAGTCCCTGACACATATTGGCACTTGGCACGTGTTGGCACTTGGAAAGTCTTAGCATGTATGGAATACGTTGAGATGCCTTGGTACGATTTAGCATGGTTTAATATTAAATTTATTTGTGAAGATCAATTGTTGGAAAGTAGGTGAGAAGCAACAAAGGAATACTTGGCACTTAGAATGCACTAAGACTTTGCACTTGGCACCTATTGCCACCTAGTGTTGGTGTGCCTAGCATGCCCCTCTTGGAAAAGGTAAATTGATGACTTATTAACCCTCTTGTGTGTTCATTTCCTTGTAGTTTAACTTTTTTCTCCCTTTTGTTGTCTTGACAGTACCTGACATGCATTGACACACCCTTGCACATCTTGGCATGCCTTATCACTTGGCACATCTTAACATGTTTGACATGTATTCCCACTATCTGGCACATCAAGGGGGTGAAGAGAGATGTAGTCCTAAAGTAGGTCGAGTACGAGGGCCGAGTAAGGGTTGCTAAAGGGAGGTCATGATCATCCTCCAAGAGCAAGATCATCATGTGAGGGTTCAGAAGAATGTTGCATACCTTAATGGTTGGTTTGTGCTAGGTGGAAGATTTGAAGAGCCCTAGATGAAGACAATATTGTGGGCCCTAGACCAGTAAAAAGAATTGACTGTGGTTGGGCAGATTGATGGTAATCCAAGTACAGTTGGAGGGTTGTTAGGTTACTGTCAAAGAAGACTAGCCCTGACTCTTGTTCTGGTGAAGGACAACAAAATTGGTAGAAGGGCAGGTGTATAGGGCCTAAGGATGTGAAAAATTTGAAGGACTAAAGTAACAGTCAAGTGGGCCAACCAACTAGCCCTAGTTCACTATATTGTAGAGGACTGATTCAGTGGGAAGAAGGGAAGCCTCCATAGCCCTGGAATTCTCATATTGGAGCTATAGTATGGCAAAAGTGGGCATACCAAAGAGTTATTGACAAATGGAATTGTGAACAACTTGTTACCACTCAAACTAGTAGTGGACCTAAAAGGGGTTCATAAGAGGGCAACTTTTAGGACAAGGGAAACGATGGAGGCTTAGCCCATTCTCACCACAGCTAAGTCTCCTTGCTCTTCACGGACTTTCACCGATGGGTGGAGTCTCGGTAGTTTAGGAAGTCACTTGTAGAGTAAAGGTCAATGAATAGGTGGGAAGTGACCCTCGAAACCCTTTCCCTAAGATAAAATAAAGAGTGGGACTTGCTTTCCTTTTAAGCAAATGAATTTATCTTATAGGGATGGAGGAGGGGGATTGAAGGGTTGAGGGAGAAGAAAAATACTTATGAAGGAAGTTCTCAATCCCTAAAATCCTTTGGGAACTTGGATTCCCAAATGTTCCTTGATGAAAGGCCTTTGACACCAAATGGGACCACACGGGGCCAAGTGGACCCATCCCAGGTTCAGGGATGGAATTTAGTAACCAATGATGTTCCTATCCTGGAAAAGGTGAGGGGAAAGGATCAGACAAGAGTTTTTACTTCGATAGGTCAAATTGATCCTACTAGGTTCTATCCTTGCAAACACCTAGGCAAAACTTGATCCTAGAGCTAGGGCTTGAGGTATCCAGAGATTCCACCATCGAAATTGGTCCAAGTTCTGAGGAGAGTGAGGGAACCCAACAACGCAGTTGCCTTTAGGAGATAGAAGTTTTCCTCTAGCTAGATTCTTGGGAAATTGTTGCCCTAGGTGACGTAATGGGGCTAGACCTAGGGAATGTGAAAATTTCTTAATCTAAGAAACCCTACTACAGTATCTTGATTTACTTCTCCTACTTGAATTAAGCTACAAGTTAATTTCTAAAATATTCAATAAATTAGCAAAGTAGATAGTAAATACAACTAGCAACCTACACATATAGATCAAATATTAAATAACATGCTCATAGAAAAAGTGACACATGTATTTTCTGGAAAACTGTCCTCGGAAAAAAGCCAATGTGGGAAAACTAGTGTAGCTAGCTTTGGAGGGTTTTCATTATTATGTAGAATCTAAGTATAAGAATCCTGGGCATCAAAACTGGTTCACCCAACAGAGAAATAAAAATGACAGTAATACACTACTCTGAATCCCTCTACGTCAGCCTAACTAGCCTGCGTCGGCCTTTGCGCTGCTTAGTAAGGGTCTACGTCACACCAGAAGGGCTTACACTGCCCCTGTGCTGCCCTAACTGGGCCTGCGTCAGCGCTGCATGGCTCCTGCTGCCTCTACGCTGCCCCTGCTAGGCTCTGGCTGGACTGCGTGGCTCCTATTGCCCCTGCTGTTATGGGTGGATGGAATGCTTATGCAAAAAAAGCATAGGTAAGAAAGAAGGCATTGGCCAAAGGTAATGCATAACAGTTCTAAAAATTGAAGAAATGAAATGAAAATAGATCAATGTCCACAAATAACTGAAATAGCTCAATGGGACTAGAGAGTAAAAGCTTTGACAACAACAATAAGTGCTTATAGCATCAGCTAAGAGAACAGAGGAGACTAGTTCATGAGGTTAAAATGTTGTATACTTGTTGGCACAGGAAAACTGTAGAATTGTTAGAGTAAATCTTTGTAGGTAGCATTAGTTGGTGATCATCGATAATCATTTCATTTCATCAAATACCCCGATGAATGGGCCTTACAAGCTATTTTCATAGACAAATGCCACAGAAGCTGTCTGATGGAAAAATATTCACACAATATTAAAGAAAACACCTACCAAATAAGGATGACATTTCAAATGGGGCAAGAAACAATAGAAAGATAGACATCGAAAAAGTTAAAATGCTAGGGCAAAAGGAAAGCAACTAGGTAGCATGGTAGAAAGCACAACAAATAAAATTATAAAAATGGAAAACCCTACAAATTAGCACCCATCCAAACATCACACACAGGTGCCTTATGCACGTTCGTGGGGCCCGTTTCTTGTTGTCTCTGTTGTGCCTTCGTTCGGTAGCTTGATGTGTCATTTTGTTTTAGGGCGCCCGCCCAAACCCATTCGGGTAGGGTCGTTTCGTTTGAGGGCGCCCGACGCCCAAACCCATTCGGGTAGGGTCATTTCGGTTGAGGGCGCCCGCCCAAAAGCATTCGGGTCGGGTCGTTTCGGTTGAGGGCACCCACCCAAATGCGTTTGGGTTGGGTCGTGTGAGGGAACCTAAGGAAATGCATTCGGGCGGGTCAGGTTGGGTCGTGCCGTGTGAGGGCGCACAAGGAAATGTGTTTGGGCGGGTCGGGGTGGGTCGGGTTGGGTTGTGTGAGGGCACCTAGGGAAATCTCAAGTTAAATTTAAACCAGCTAAACAAAAACTCTAATAATTCATGAAAATCATCTAAACAATTATTGAAATATCAAACTTGACAGTAGACGAATATGGGTTTAGTTAGTTTTATGAGGATCATGTTGGAAGTTATGTTGTTAATTTACATAGAACACCACTTTTTTGTATAATATTTTTAGTTTCTATTTTTTATTATTATCTTCACGATTCTAATATGTTTAAGTTTTTTTTATACCACATAAATTTAAATTATATAAATTTATACATTTATAAAGAGTTATAATAGAACCATAATAGTTCAATAAAATATAAAAGTTAAATAGTTGGGGTGGCGAGAGGGGGAGGGGGAGAGACTCTCCTAAATCCTGATGGAATATGAAAAATAAAGTACTTATGGGGGCTAGTCCAAAGAATTAACAATCTCACATAAATGTATGGGCTTCTTCCAGGTCTCTAATTGGCTAATGATCGAGATGTCTCTAGGTTAGTGATCTTGGGGGATTCCCTTATCACTATTCAACACCTTCAAAAAGGTTTTCTCCCGAAGAAAAACAATTTATCCCTCCTCCTTAGAAAAATCAATAGTGCCCTAAAATCATTCCCTCAAAAGGCTTATTGCCACATTTTAAAAAGCCAAAACAAAGAGGTGGATACACAAACGAATCAAGCCTTCCTTCTTGAAGTAAGCGGGTTAGTATGAGATCAATGACATGTCAGGTTGGAAAGATATTCCATGAATAATTCCACTCAATATAATTGTCCCTCTCTCTTGTTTTGCTAGTTGGATATATGCACCATGAAAATTATTTTTTGAAGATTTCCAAAGACGACCTCCTTTCTATGCCCCCCCTGTCGCCTCCTATATATGCACATATTCACATCACGCATAACATTTGGCATCAGGATCTCGTCATTAAGGTTGAGGTGGTGGTTTGTGGGGGTGTTGGCCACGCGCCCATTTACCCCTCACATGTGGAGTCTTATGAAGTTGGACAACTATTAATTGATCCCTCCTTTGCCTTCGTACCAAGTTCATTGATGGATACAGGGTGGGTAGAGTTAATGAATTTCATGGTTGATTCGATCCCTCGACATGGGATTTCACTAGTCTAAAGGTGGAATTCATGGTTGGTGTTAATATGATAAGGCAGAAAGTATCAGTTCAAGGGTGTGCCCTTGAGAGTCAAGACAACCCTTCTACTAGTTGATGGGCTCTCCACACCTTTGTAAACTCCATCGATGCTAAGAATTCTTTCAATCTTATGTGTCTCTTGCTCGGTGTCATGAACGTTGTCTCGCTCATCTCATTCAAAGCGAAAACATGGGGAATTCTCTTGTCTTTTCTTGGCTCATTTTCCTCCTATGCAGTAAGAAGTTGGGAATATTTCCCCTCCAAGTTGTAAATGGATTTTTGTAAATCTCAAGAAGTCAAGTTGGATTTTTTTCCAGTGGGTGTTGAATTTCTCATCTTCGAATTTCAAGCTTATTCACCACCCTGTATGCAAAAACTATAGTTATAGATTACATACCCTTTCCCGAGCCAGCATTATATAAGTCTACTTCACTAGGATAAACATTCACTAAGGCTTCATGTATGAAATATCCACAAAATCTGTCACTGCATCAATGTAGTCCCTAATACTGCGTGTACCTTCAAGAGTATTGTGACTGCACGGGTGCCCTGTGCATGTTCGTCCGGCCCATTTTCCGGTTTCTCCCTTGTGCCTTCATTTGGTCGTGTGCGCCCTGTGAGGGCGCCCGCCCAAACGCATTCGGGTTGGGTCGTTTCATTTGAGGGTGGCCATATCAAATTTACTAAGTTGTGACCGAAAGGGTGCCTTGTTCTTCGTGAGGCTTGTTTTCCATTTTCTCCCTTGTGCCTTCGTTCGTTCGGGCGTGTCGTGTGAGGGTGCCCGCCCAAACGCATTCAGGTCAGGTCAGATCATTTCGTTTGAGGGTGGTCGTATCAAATTTTCTAAGTTGTGACCGCACGGGTGCCTTGTGCACGTTCGTGTGGCTAGTTTGCCGTTTGCCCCCTTATGCCTTCGTTTGGTCGAGCGTGCTGTGTGAGGGCGCCCGCCCAAATGCATTCGGGTCGGGTCGTTTCGTTTGAGGGAAACTGTATCAAATTTGCTAAGTTGTGACCGCATGGGTGCCTTGTGCACGTTCGTGCAGTCCATTTGCTTTTTTCTCCCTTGTGCCTTTATTCAGTTGGGCGTGCCATATTGTGAGGGTGCCCGCCCAAACACGTTCAGGTTGGGTCGGGTCGTTTAGTTTGAGGGTGGCCGTATCAAATTTACTAAGTTGTGATTGCACGGGTGCGTTTTGCACGTTCGTGCGGCCTATTTTCCGTTTTCTCCCTTGTGCCTTCGTTTGGTCATGCACACCATGTCGCGCCATGTGAGGGCGCCTGCCCAAATGCGTTTGGGTTGGGTCATTTTGTTTGAGGGCAACCATATCAAATTTGCTAAGTTGTGACTGAATGGGTGCCTTGTGCACGTTCGTGCGACCCATTTTTCATTTGCTCCCTTGTGCCTTCGTTCGGTTGGGCGAAACTGTGTCATTTTTTTTTAGGGCGCCTGCCCAAACTCGTTCAGGTCGGGTCGTTTCGATTGAGTGCACCCGCCCAAACGCATTCGGGTCGAGACCCCTAAGCCCCCAATACCTAATCCCTTAACTACTAACTCATTATTCGACCCCTAACCCCTAAATGCACCTAAATCCCCTAACCCCTAACCCCCAATCCCCTAAGCCCTCCAAATTTGAAGAATTAGCTTTGAAGAAGAAATTGTTTTCTGCAATATGGTTTGTAAGTTATTTAAATAGAGGTATCTTCTCTAGAGTTCTTTTTTAGATCCACAGTTTCATTTACTAATTTCTGAACAAGGCATATGACACTCTTCATGTCTATGGGATTTTTATCTTGAAGCTCATTATCTATACGAGTATTTTCTACTTCAAGGGTTTCATGACGGAGAAAATCGCAATACAGGGTTTAGGGCCAATTATTGTGTTATTGCTGCTTCAAGGGTTTGATGAACATACCCCAAGTCGTTCATTTCCTTGCTACTTATCAGGTTCTTACTTCTGTCTAATTCACTATATACTCAAATCATGAATGTGACAAGGTTGTTTGTGGATTATATTATTATTGTATCAACAGTGTAATTATTTCTATGTTGTTATATCTTTCTAGTAAAAAACTTCATATTTAGAAATATTTTCTTGTCATTTTCAAAATTGATTGCTTCATTGAGCACAACATGCAACTTATTTAATACTTTATTGAAGCTAAGAGCTCCATCTTTGGGGCAAGCTGATTTTCGGCTAACTCCACTGCTTTTGATCTCAATTTTGCCAATTGCTTCCTTCTCTCATATGATACCTAAGTCTTTGCCTTTCTCTTCCCTTCTAATTCCGTAATAGTGTCATAGTGATGCCAACCAACTTCTTTGGAAAGCCTTCCTAGCAGACAATACTTGTGACCTGGCTGAAGCCTCAACACTTTCAGAGCATCTGGAATGACCATTCCCTTCTTCCGGTCATATGGTGGGGGAACCCCTTCAAAAAGCCCTTAGCCTAGAAAGTGTTGCAGCACCACGCTTGGTTTTGTGTGGAATCATTCCTCTAATTGTCCAGTAGTCAAATCCTTCTCTTACTTTATTGTCATTTTCCCATACCTAAGCAATGAGAGCACAAGAACACCTATTTCTATAAAAGCACCTATAACTTCTCTTACTTTATTGTCATTTTCCCATAACTAACCAATGAGAACACAAGAACACCTATTTATATAAAAGCACCTATAATACTTTTGTGGGTTTCACTAATATCCCTTTAGTTAGTGTGTGCATAGTAGCCTAGATCCTAAAGTGATTCCCGTACAATGATAATCCACTAGGTGTATTTGTTCTTAAAAAACTATGCATGGATAGATGTCCCATTTGTGGCCAAGTTCCACCAAAATGGTTCCCCCTACCTACCTAGTAACTACATTACATTTATTTCATGACAAGACTACCCTACAACCCACCAAATTTCTATCATATCCTTGTCGTCAACAACAATTTGTTGTTCAAGATATAGCTAAGTTGGAACAAACTTAGCTCTGGAGCTTAGGATATTTTTCCACCTCTAATGTTTATAAACCAATAGATATAAAATTTCTAAAGCATTTGGGAGCCCTTTAAGTATCACCTTTCCTATATTGACTCCGTCTTAAAAATCATGGAAAATGTCCATAGATGAGTTATCCTTACTAAACCAAAAAATTTCATTGAAAATAATCATTCATACCATAACATCACAACTTCCCTTTTAACCACATAAAAATTATTTTTAAGTTACCATAATTCATCTTTAATATCACATAATTAGATTAAAAAATCAAACAAAATCTCTAGTTTATGAAATAAAAATTCAACAATTTTATATAATTAATAATTTAAATAAATGTCTTAGATCTAACCTCATTAATAATTATTTATAATAAAAAATACACTTATTTATCCAAACCCCTTATTAACCCCAAAAAAAACTCACACATATTATTTAATGAAATTTGAATGGTCATAAATTTTATGATGAAATTGATAATTATAATAATCCAAAAACAAAATCTCATAAACTTTATTCTGTTCTACGACAATCACAAACTTATTTTATTGTATAAATCTCATTTTTCCTTCTCTTCGGAAATGTATAAGGTCTTTTTGGCTTAGTGCATGTATAAAATCTCATATAAAACCATTTTTTCAAGTCACCATTGGCTGAGATGTGAAACACATCAAAGGTTTTGTTTTGGCAAGTATTATGCGTATTTCATTTCACAATGTTAAAATTTTCGAATACCAAAACTTTTAATTTCCCTCGCTCATTTCCCTCCAGTTTCCCTCGGGTTGCATGGTTTGTCCAGCAAAGGAGGGAGGATGCGGCCATACTCTCGCCGGTTTTGAGGGTTGCATGGTTTGTCCAGGGAAAGAGGGAGGATGTGGCCATACTGTCACGGGTTTTGAGGGTTGCATGGTTTGTCTAGAGAAGAAGGGAGAATGCGGCCCTGAAACCACTGAACCAACTGAACCAACTTATCAATGTGCGCAGAAAGAAAGAGCACAAAAGGAAGGCTAAGAGCTATGGATCTGCAAAAGCAATGTATGGAAGGCTAAGAACTACGAATGTATGGTGCTTGACAGGGACGCTGAAATGGGTAATGTACGGCAATAAAATCGTATTGTTCTAACTTCTTTGAATATATAAACAGTATGATAGAAAGCAGTTTCTACAGTAGAAACAATTCCAAAAATTGCTTGGTATCCAAGGTGTAAAGACCTTGAACCAGACCAGAAAGATTTGCGAGGAATTGATGATATTTATTTGATCAAAAACAATATAATTTACCTATTTTTTCTCTATTATTTTGTTCACAAATCATAACCTTTACATCTTGCCAGGCTGTTTCGACAGTACAAGAAACCAATACCGATGCGGAAGTTGTAAGACTCGCAACATGGAAATAGCCATCGTTGAAAATACATTTGGCTTGCTCTTAGCATTTGGATGACAGGATCTTCCATGTACCCAGACCACAATAGGGGACCATGGATGACAACAACTTTACCCTAAAGCCCAATATCCACAAATTGACTGACAAAAATTTACAGTACAATGTACACCTCTATCTAGGAATAAATTTGATATTCTCCCTACTCGACCCCAAGGTGCCCAGGGCTCTTTTCTTTTGCTTTTGGTAATAAATTTGATATCCTCCATGCTCGTCTCCAAGGTACCCACGACTCTTTTCTTTTGCTTTTGGTACCAACTGCAATCAGTTATTATTATTATTGTTATTATTATGCATGCCAGGAGGAACGAGGATCTCTTCTCTGCACAATGAGGATCTCTTCTCTGATGTGCAGCATGGATAAAACTGAAGAAAGTGTAATTGAAAACAAACAGAATACAGACCATTGGAAACTGCCTTCCCTTTCTCCCTGTAATTTACATAATGTCCGACATGAAAAAAAATTTCAGATAGGAGTTACAGAATGAAAAACTTCCCGGTATTTTCAGAGGGAAAAAAACAGGAGAAAAGGATATGGATGTTGAATACCCATAACATAAAACTGTGGCACTCTACATAATTGAAATCAAAATGATTGGTTCCTAGATACAATACCTTAGAAAGCACATATACCGAATAGCAATCCGCTTCCTCTGAATTGGTCTCAATTAAGTCGCTGTTCCTTCTTTGTTTCCGATTGTGAAGTAAGGTGAGTGCACAACCCATATCCCATCCACCACAATCACACCTGCCACCGAGTCTCCACCTCTCAATCAGAGGTGAAGATCCACTTGATTTAATTTTGGGCAAACCATGTATGTCTGCTGGCACTAGAGCCGTTATACTTGTCTTCCATTGCCTTTTACAATTTAAGTGACAGCTTCCAAGTCCTTCACCTGGAGACTGGAGACTGGTCATCAAAAGCACATCCTGTTGAACTTGGGGTAGGGCTCATTGCGGAATTATGGCTGCATTCTGACTTGCAAGAGTTATCTGGATCATGTGAATGTATCGACTTTGAATTATGAAGGCTTTTGTCCAGAAAATTCTGTCCCCATCCCCCCGGATTCTGTGAAATAGTGTCATTGTCAGTTCCACTGGTCACTGTAGCTGTCAATTCCAGATGAGGAGAAAATGGATGGGAGCCTGGGATAGACAAAGTTCGGCATCTGAGTCTTGAGATACCCCACTACCCCAGTTCTCCACACAAACTGCATTTCCATCTATAGATCCAGACATCAAGACTGGATTGAAAGAATTCGCTGTATCTTTGTTGTGAAGGATGATTCAACCGTAAGTTCGACGTCAGGTTCTTGATGGCCTTTTTAGTTGAGGTGGCATAGCTTGGGACAAAACTAGTATTGTCGGAAATTGGACTAGAGAATGTTATTGATGTAGAGCATGAATCACCACAGTTGTCGTTTGGAATCCGAAACAAGAATGCTATTCTGTTGAACATGTTTGTCTTGTAGGTCTCTCTTTGATATGTTCAATGTATACACCAAATAGAACAAATTCAGTTTCCACGGCAATTTCTAAGCTACCAAAACTGTTAATCTTAGGGCATAATGAACTGGTGACTATCATGTGTCCCACAAGATCAACAAGCGCTTGTCTTTTAAGGCTACCCATTTATTCTTGTTTTTTATCAAAAGATTCAAAATTGTCTTATCATCAGGACCAGAATGAAATGTGTACAACCAGTCAAAGCCTTCTCTGCCACGGTTTTTGACTTTCCACTTTTTGGCTACAAAAGCCTTTTCAGACTCCTTCAAAGAAAAGCTATAATATGGAAATCCATCCTTGAACGAACAGTGAAGAAGACCCTCTGAAATCAAAGGATGAGTAGGTGAAGCTGATGCACTTAGATGACTACGCTCTGTCTCTGGTGTAGGAATAGGATATGGTTCATGTTTCCAGGTAGTAGAACTGCCACTTCCTTTTGAGATTTCTGAGAGCACCTTTCTGAAGACCCCATTTTCTAAATCCCTATTCAACGAATTTTTGTAGGGCATTAATTCCTTATTTAATTTTGTTTACCTCGGCTGAACGTATCCAGGAGATGACCATAGATGATGGTTTTTTTGAACTAATTTCATGCTGGCTCTTTCTGGGCTCCAAACACTAGTATTTTCATCTAAAGAATGCAAAGTAGGCACTTCCAAAGATCCATGAGATCAGCTTCCCGCCAGATATGTTTCAGTTGTTTTACTGTAGGGTTTAACCACCCTACAGAGCTAACTGTCATGCTCCTGGAAACTTTGCAACCATAATATGCAAAGGAAGATTCTCTAGTTTGTATTGGATGATATGGGCAGCTACTGAAACTGAGGCTCTTAGTTTTTCTATTCACACAGTTTCTCGGTGCATGCATTGAACTTCCTTTTATGTTTGGTTTTTAACATGCAACTGGACAGTAGATGCCACTGATTTAACTGGTACATTAACATGCCTTTTACTACATTGAGGATCAATCCATGAGGTGGAGATTGGTTGTATGACTTGGTTTGAGGATGTGCCGGAAATATTTCTTTGTCATCGTGACTTGAAATATCTGTAAATATAGCCTGTTTCTGTAAATGCGCGGCTAGAAAATATGACTTGCACATATGGTTGGGACTGAAATTGGAAGCATCTGCTGAACCCAGAGAAGATTAAATGGAAAATGATGGCTCATTCTCCCTCCTAGAAAAAGAGCTAGCTTCACTCCTACGGGAGAAAGTTGACTAGGAGTGAAAGGTCATGGCACCTTCTGCATCTCCTTCACTGGTACACCACATAGGAAAATTAGATCAGTCCTCTTCTCCAAAATGCACATCACTTTCCTGAAATGTCTCTCCTGTTTCCATGCTTTTAGGAGAATGATATGACTTTGAATCTAATTTTGTAGTGTCTTCTAACTCTTGTCCCTTCTCTATTGTGCTACCTTGACAATTTTTAGAAGATTCTTCACCCATTATATTCTCAGCCACTTTTGGCAGGTTTTGTTTGACATGCACTACAGGTTTCACTTCACATTTTATTGCTTCCATATCCTTGTCCTCTTTAACATTGTTCCAGCTCCTTGACATCACTTTGTCTTGAAGTTCTTTGAAGTAAATTGATAAGCAGAAACCTTTATAACTTCCAAAACATCTTCACCATGCACTTTCTGGGCAGAAATGTTAGGACGTTTTTTTTTCAATGGCATATTACCACAAGAACATGCTTGAGATGAGAGATACCCACATTACATCCGGAAGAGATACCCAGATTACGTCCAGAAAAGATACAAATTGGTGGTTCTTTTAGTGACCTATCCCTAGCCAAATTCTCAACAATAGCTTTCACCTTTTTCTCAGGAAGAATAATTTGAGAGGCTTCCATCTTTATACGAAACCCTCCTCTTTCTTTTTCATGAATAGAATATTTTGATATCATTGGGCATGGACTATTTGTTGCAACAAGTCCCATCATAAGTCGTCAAAATGGTCATAGATTTTGTTCAATAGCACAATACCTGACCTGAAAAACATAAACCCCGTTTGTTAATAACATCTGGAGCTTTAAAAAACACATTTTCCTTCACAAGGAAGCAACATATAAACCCTCAAAAATTGAAAATATCCATGTTTACAAGTAGTGCAAAGACTGAACTGCAAGGAATAAGTTGAAATTCAGTACAATCATTCTTGATAGCATTTTTATCGACCAATGAACTATAATGCTATGATAGATGACTTTAATAAGTATGGAGTAAACTTGCACAAGGACAACTAACAAGCAGGAGAGCAAACCATTCAAAGGAGAGTCAACCATTCAGAGCACAGACAATTACAACTATGACATGAGCTTTGCATGAATCTGCACTATGAGAACACAATGTCTTAAGAGCACTTTTTTTCAATTCAAATTATATGATAGGAGTAAAAGAAATGTACAAGATTGAAAAATACAAGCTCTCACCATTACATTTTGTTGCTTCCATATCCTTGCCCTTTTTAATATTGTTCTAGCTCCTTGACATCATTTTGTCTTGATGTTCTTTGAAGTACATTGATAAGAAGAAACCTTTATCACTTCCAAAACATCTTCACCGTGCACTTTCTGGGCAGAAATGTTAGGACATGTTATTTTCAATGGCATATTACCACAAGAACACTTGAGATGAGAGATATCCAGATTACGTCCTGAAAAGACACAAATTGGTGGTTCTTTTAGTGACCTATCCCTAGCCAATTTCTCTACAATAACTTTCACCTTTTTCTCAGGAAGACTAATGTGAGAGGCTTGCATCTTTATATGAAACCCTCCTCTTTCTTTTTGAGGAATAGAATATTTTGACATCATTGGGTATGGTCTATTTGTTGCAACAAGTCCCATCATAAGTCATCAAAATGGTCATAGATTTTGGGTATACTATGCCCACATGATGGATTTTGTTCAATAACACAACGCCTGACCTGCACAACATAAACCCCGTTTGTTAATAACATATGGAGCATTAAAAAACACATTTTCCTTCAGAATGAACTAACATATAAACCCTCAAAATTGAAAATATCCGTGTTTACAAGTAGTGGAAAGGTTGAACTGTAAGGGAATAAGTTGAAAGTCAGTCCAATCATACTTGGGAGGGCCTTCATAATAGCATTTTCATCGACCAATGAACTATAATACTGTGATAGATGACTTAAATAAGGATGGAGTAAACTTGAACGAGGAAAATTGACAAGCAGGAGAGCCAACCATTCAGAGCACAGACAGTTACAACCATGACATGAGTTTTGCATGAATCTGCACAATGAGAACACAATGTCTTAAGAGCACTTTTTTGCAATCCAAGTTATATGGTAGGAATAAAATAAATGTACAAGATTGAAAAATAGTAAATACAAGCTCTCGCTAGTACATTCTGCTGCTTCCATATCCTTTTCCTCTTTAACATTGTTCCAAGTTCCAACTCCTTGACATCATTTTGTCTTGAAGTTCTTTGAAGTACATTGATAAGCAGAAGAACCCATATCACTTCCGAAACATCTTCACCATGCACTTTTTGGGCAACAGTGTTAGGACATCTTATTTTCAATGGCATATTACCACAAGAATGCTTGAGATGAGAGATACCCAGATTACGTCCTGAAAAGATACAAATTGTGGTTTTTTTAGTGACCTATCCCTAGCCAGTCTCTCAAAAATAGCTTTCACCTTTTTCTCAGGAAGACTAATTTGAGAGGCTTCCATCTTTATATGAAACCCTCTTTTTTTTCATGAATAGAAGATTTTGATATCATTGGGCATGGACTATTTGTTGCAACAAGTCCCATCATAAGTCATCAAAATGGTCATAGATTTTGTTCAATAGCACAATGCTTGATCTGCAAAACATAAACCCCATTTCATTAGGGGAATTTTGAGGTCTAAAATGGGCCTCCTAAGGAAAATGTACAATAAAAATTCACTTTATGAGAAAAATTTTATCATATGCAGAAAACTAAGAAGGGGAAATTTGATGTCGTGATGGCTCTCTCCTTTTGTTTTTTCATTTACAATTTATGCTTGAAATTGCTCTAATTTTGAAGATCTTCAACCCATTTAGGCGTGTTCTTCCAAAAATATCGATATGCACAAATTATGCATTAGTTAGTGGCTTTAAAAAGAATCAACATCCAACAATAGGAGGTCGAGGGTATATTTTGGCAATGGTTTTGTCTCCCGGGAGAGAGACCAGAGAGCTTAATGAAAATTTGTTGGATTAGTTCTCTGTCATTATGTGAGATTGTGTGTTGTAAGTAACATAGTATCACCTACATCATTTCATACTTTCATAAGTAACGTAGTATCACCTATTGCCTCAGTAGCTCTAAGAAACCTGATCAATTTTAGGCCACCTATCTTGCATGAGAGTCTTATCTTATCACTCTTTGAAAAGGGCTTCATCTATAGCAATAGGATCCATATATTAAAGGCATGGAAGACTATCACAGGAGCATCAACATTTTGGAATCAAACGGAAGAGAATTGACAAAAAGATAAGGGAAGATAAGGGTCATATGAGTGGCATACATATTCAATAATTAGTGGCACATTATATGAGTACTGTCACGTTTCATTTTTTTATATTACTATGTGACTTTATAATAAGTTCTCTCAGTTATGAAATCTTCAAAGCATTTACCAATTGTGAAATCATTTTTTTTTAACCCGAAAATTATGAAAGTCTAATTCAAATATAGAATCGAAGAGATGACATTACAATGGATTCTTTCACGCAAACATTAAGCTCCCGTAGTGAGGAAGCACACAAAACTAAGAGATGAAATTTTTCACAATTAGACTATATCTTCTTGTATATTATAAATTATATTATACATTTGTTGAATCTGACACATGATACACTTATTTGGGATTTCCTGGTCATGGCCTCGTAATTTTTCTTTTCTGCTACTCATTTCATTAAAAGTTAAATATGAGGTGCGATTGAATTTTATTTGCCACTGCAAGTTTTATTTGTCTGGTAAAAAAACTTAGGTTATAAGAATTCATTAGCATTTTCATTTTATTGAAGAATTTTTCTTTTTTCTACCTATTTCATTGAAAGTGAAAGTTCAATATGAGGTGCAGTTGAATTTTATTTTCTATTTCAAGTTTCAATTGTCTTGTAAAAAAATTTGGTTAAAA
Source organism: Pinus albicaulis (assembly GCA_034641835.2). NCBI lineage: Eukaryota > Viridiplantae > Streptophyta > Pinopsida > Pinales > Pinaceae > Pinus > Pinus albicaulis. The sequence continues at coordinate 970,080,629 of CM076572.1, forward strand.
TAATTTGATAACATTTTATTTTATTATGTGACTTTATAATAAGTTCTCTCAGTTATGAAATCTTCAAAACCATGAGGCGGCCAACCTGTGGTTGTTGTTAAATCTTTACAGCCTTTCATTGAAAGATCTGTTGGTGGGTTACTGCTTTAACGAAGTACAAATTTGCAATAAAACCTTATTACTGAAATATATATATATACACGTTTCATTTTTTTTTTAAATATTTTTAGCCTTGCGTCGGAAGACTGACGTTTCATAAGCGTCAGAAGACTGACACTCTAAACGTCGGAAGAGCGACGATTATTTTTAAAAATATTTTTTTACTGTTTCATCGGAAGAGCAACGTTTGCTAAGTGTCGGAAGAGCGATGTTTCCTAAGCATCGGAAGACTAACGATTTCAACCTCGGAAGAGTGACGTCTCTTTTTTAAAATATTTTTACTGTTTTGTTGGAAAAGCGACGTCTCATAAATGTCGGAAGTGCGACGCCTTAAATGACGGAAGAAGAAACGTCAAAATTGCGACAGTTGTGTGGAAAAATGATAAATGTCGGAAGACCGATGCTTTAGATGTCGGAAGAGGTAGTGTCAGAATTGTGATGAATGTCGGAAGACCGATGCTTTGGAGAACGTTGGAAGACCGACGCTTTGGAGAACATCGGAAGACTGACGGATTGGAAAACGTTGGAAGAGCGATGGTTTGGAAAACGTCGGAAGAGAGACATTTGTTTGGAAACGTCAGAAAAAGTGTCGCTCTTCCAACACTTTATTAAAGTGTCAGAATTGCGACTTAATGGATAACCACATTTTTCCCAGCCTCAAACTATGACTCTTGCGACGCCTATGTGTCAGAATAGCGACGAAGTGGCCGTCGGAAATTGGGGCACACAAAATCCCTTGACATGTGAACTCTTGCATTGAGGGAGTGGATATGTAGGTGTGGGAGTCCTTAAGGTGACACATTACCTTGGATATGCATTTTCCTTAAGGAGACACATGACCTAGGAGATGCATTTTCAGCTTAGGACCTTTGGAGGATTGTTGGACCTCGGGGGGATTTCTTGTTAATCTATGTCACCTTTGATGCTGACACATGTAACGTAAATTATAGTGCTTCACATGGGTGGACCTACTTGTGTCTTGCAAGTTTGCTTCTAGTGGACTAGGTCCACTAAAGCCCCTTTACCTCTCATATAAAAAGAGGAAGGAGTGAGTTGTTATTATAATCGATCATGCACTTGTGCATATTCCTTTCAAGCTTGGGTTAGGGATGTAAGAGCAGTGCTACTCTCTCTCTCTCTCGGTGACAATATATCTGAGTTGATGTATATGTTGGTGACAATATATCTGAGTTGTGCTTTGCTCTATCTTCCTTACAAGGATTCCTTGAAAGATAAACAAATTGGTGAACATAACTAACTAATTTGAACTGTAGCAAAAAATATGATATGAATCTGCTATTAATTGAGGTTCTAATACCAATTATGTGAGCCAACCCAAAATTCTGCTATTATAACTGAAATTTGAAATCCAAAAATGCCGGAACTAGATCTGAAATATAAAAAATAAAGCAGACCAAAAAACCAAACAGCTACAAGTCGAGCGGTAGTCATGAAACTACGTAAGTCCTCCACTCAAATCTTGTATCTTTATCTGCATATGTTTTAGAGAGAAACCATCATTGTTTTTCTCCAGGGACTTTATTGGCTCAAAAACCTGTCAACGTTTACAGTCAAGCTCAACGATAGTGAAACAAACCATTCTCCACAAACATTTTTTGTTGTTTGGGACTAGGTGCTCTTTTATGAAACAAATCTAACAGTGTTTTCAATAACATTGTCAGATTATAGCTACTAAAACTATGTGGCTATAGTCATGTTTCATGATAGTTTCCTACTTTCTTTAAGCAATAGGCACTTGTTTAGGAAACAACTGGATGGACAACAGTTAATGGAATTCTTTCTAGTTGCTCCAATTTGCTTGATGATAGGAAAGAGAAATGAAGCTTGGAAATAACTTTAGAAGAGTTCCTTGACTAAATGGAGTTGTTGACCAATGCACATAGTGGATCAACACGTTGCAGCAGAAAAATCCAAAAGATTCCCTACAAATAGTGCACATAGTGGGTCATCATGTTGGATAAAATATAAATATTCTTGAAATAATAATAGCATGAATTTTACATTAATGGACTTGGACATTAGAGTTGGTTTACCGTTTGGTACTAGACCTTGTTTGGTTGTTTGAAAGACATTCTTCCTCGAAGTGTTGGATTAGTATGGAGCTTGGTGACTTCATGTTGTTGATGCATGAAGGGAGTTTGTGTGCTTGGAGTAGAGTTGGGTATTTCACCATGAAAAAAACATCCCAAAATCAACATGAGCACACAAAATCCCTTGACATGTGAACTCTTGGGTTGAGGGAGTGGATATGTAGGTGTGGGAGTCCTTAAAGTGACACATTACCTTGGATATGCATTGTCCTTAAGGAGACACATGACTGAGGAGATGCATTGGAGCTTAGGACCTTTGGAGGATTGTTGGCCTTGGGGAGTACTGTTCATGCCATGGAGGGCTTGCTTGTTAATCAGTGTCACCTTTGATGCCGACACATGTCATGTAGAGTAGAGTGCTTCACATGGGTGGACCTAAATGTGTCTTTAAAGTTTGCTTGTAGTGGACTAGGTCCACTTGTTATTGTAAAGCCCCTTTACCTCTCATATAAATAGAGGAAGGAGTGAGTTGTTATTATAGTCGATCATGCATTTGTGCATATTCCTTTTCATACTTGTGCATATTTTTTGTGTGATACTTGAATTTCATAAATCTTGATTGCTATTTCGTTATCTATATCAATATATAAGAACAGGTTCATGGATTGTTCATATTTCTCAAACTGTGGAGTTGTTCCTTTCCTGTTGCATGTTCTTTTATATTTTTATGTTGTGATTCAAATTTCTAGTTGTGCTTTCCAGTTATTCTCCTACATAGTACATGCTTTGATAGATTATATCAAAAGTCTTGCCAATACGATAACATTGATTGTTGTATGTGGACATTTTTGTTCAGGATGGTCCATTACAGAATCAAGATGAGGAGCTGGATCATGCAATTGCACTTTCCCTTACTAACCAAACTAGATGGTATATGATGGAAATTTCATTTTTTTACAGTTACTTTTAGTTTAATTATATCATTTAGCTCGATGCTTTTCATATATTCAACTAAACTTCTATTGCTTAACAAGACTTTGTCATTTCCATGTCTTAGTGAAACTATTTATGGTTTGGTACTCATACAACCTTTATCAAGTTACATGCACCCTCATTAGAAAAAACAAGAGAATTTTGCTCGCCATGACTATCTTTTTTTGTCATTGTTGACTTAAGAAAGTCTTTTAGCTAAGAAACTAGTTTCAAGGTTATGGCATAACTTGTCATATAAATTGAACAGAAGTTATATCCAAAATGTTAACTTGTAAACTACTTAACTGGTTTTAGGCTTTACATTTAAAATCTACTTCAGTTTGAACTTTGAACGAGTTGTTCCATATATTTGAATATTAAGATATTTTGGTGTAAGGATTAAAAATTAGCCCATAAGGCCTCTCAATTATTCATTTATTTTATCTGAATATAACATTTACTATTAAATTAGAACCACTTGGCACAAATACGTCATAGATCAAGATCATACTTTGTAGAGTGTTGTAGAATAAAAATAGGAGCAAGGACATTGAATTCTTTCAGTTTTCCTAGTTCTTATTCCTTTGGTGTATCTTTGCACCTTTAGGGGCAATTGCTAGTTTAAAGTCTAATTCTTTAAAGGGTGGTAGCTCAATGGAAGAGAACCTACTTGTAAAGCAGGAGGTTGGTGGTTCGATTCCATCGTGCCCTGATATTCATAGGGAATGACGAAGATCAGTTTTTGGTGACGAATGCTTTTTTGACCATCACCAATGAGCTTATGGTGACATTTTTCGACTCTCACCAAAATATGAATGGTGACAGTCAACGAATGCCACCATATATACGCATCAATAGTGACGACCATTAAAGGTCTATCACTATAAATCGTTGTTGTTGATATGAAATGGTGAGGGTCACTGTTTGTCATTATAGTCATTATTCATGACGGACCTTGATGTCACCAATGAGTTTATGGTGATGGTCAATGAACGTCGCCATATATATGCACCAATAGTGACAGCCATGAAAGGTCCATCACAAAAAATCGTTGTTGTTCATATGAAATGGTGACGGTCACTATCCGTCATTATAATCAATATTTGTGACGGACCTTGAATGTCACCACAACACACACTTTCGGCGACGCCACCTTTGGTGACACTCAGTTTTTTGGTGACGGAGGTTATTGTCTGTCACCATTGCTCATATGAAATGGTGACGGTCACTATCCGTCACTATAAATCATTATTGGTGACGGACCTTGAATGTCACCACAACACATATTTTCGGCGATGCCACCTTTGGTGACGCTCAGTTTTTTGGTGACGGAGACTATTGTCCATCACCATTGCTCATATGAAATGGTGACGGTCACTATCCATCACTATAAATCATTATTGGTGACGGACCTTGAATGTCACCACAACACCTATACTTTCGGCGACGCCACCTTTGGTGACGTTTAGGTTTTTAATGGGAGAGCTCTTTTGACCCTGCCAGCCAGGCAAACCATTTTTGCCCCTCACCAATGTGTTTTTCTTGTGGTAGATAATGATGGGAAAACACTAAAGAAAAATGTAGAAACTTTCATCTGAGATAGTGAAAAACCGTAAGAAGGATGCAAAGACAAAATCCTCTTTACAACCCTGAGATTATCACAGCATATTGAAAGTGGCTCCAATGTAGATGAGAAATTTTACTACACATCTTCGTAGAAGGAAGTGAACTAGCCATCATCACTAACAAGAGAAGGAGACAACCAAACTCTTCCACAACAAAATCCAGGTCAAGTAGACCAAGATCGATATTTTTCTCAACTCTAATTCATAGGATAATATCATAGTAATGAATGTGGTAAACAAGCATGGATTGAAGGTTCACATTTGTCAAGCGAGTAGAGTAACTCCATGAATGAATTGATATTTTCATTAAGAGATCACTGAAAAATATATTGAAGGGAGACTCTTGGAATCCAAATTCAAGTGCCTCTTGACCTTCCTTATTTTTGTATTTCCAATATTTACATAATTTTCCTAATCCCAAATATTATGTGTCAACATTCCCCCATTAATATGAAGAAGTTTTGGTGAGTCCAAACATCATTATGAAACTTTCAAACTTTTCTCTTCCAAGCACTTTGGTGAAGATGTCTACAATATGCTCATTTGGGGAACAATGTTATAGGTAGATTTCCTTGGCCTCAACATGATGTCGAATCAGATGATACCTTTATTTATGTTCTTGGTTTGATCTTGTAACTTTTGGTTTCTGGCCAACTTTATTACAAAAGTGTTATCAATCAAAAGAGGAGGTTAATGCACTTAAACTCCACACAATTTCCTTTGTTGCTTCAGCTGCTGCCACATATTCTTCCTCTCTTATGGAGTCTATTGTGATTGATTGTTAGCGTGACCTCCGGGAGACAACTCCCGATCCAAGACTTATAACATAACTTGAAGTAGATATGCTAGTTTATTTATCTCCATCAAAATTTAACAAGTTGAAGTCACCCACCTATTTATACTTGAGTCCAAAGTCTCGAGTTCCATTCAAGTACTTTAGAACTCTTTTTGCAATATACTAATGACCCTCACAAGGATTTTTCATAAACCTGGAGAGGATTCCAACATCAAATGAAATTTCTGGTCCAGTAGTAGTCAAGTAGTTGATACTTCCTACAAGTTGTTTATACTTTGTTGTATCCTCAAATTATTTTGCTCTAGTGGATGTGAGATTTAAATTATGTTCCATTGGAGTAGCCCAAGGATTGTCTTAACCATGCAAAACTTATTAAATATATATCCAATGTACTTCTTCTGAGAGAGGAATATAAGCTTTAGATATTGGTTTACTTCAATACCAAGATAGTAGTGAACATAGCCCAATTTTGTCATTTCAAAACCTTTCATCTGTTCTTTCTTTATGGATGCAATGTAGTTCTCATTGTTCTCTTTCATAAAAATATCATGTACATACACCACAAGATATACAATTTTTTTACCATCTTTCTTGAAAATAAAAGTTGCATCATCAAGATCATAGTGTTTGAAATTGAGTTTCAGAAGATGCTCAGTTAATTTCTTATATCAGGCTCATGGTGCTTGTTTGAGGCCATACAAGGATTTGACAAGCTTGCATGCTTTGTGTTTCTAGGTCTTCACAATAAGTCCTTATATTTGGGACATAAAAACATTCTCTTTCAGATCTCCATTAAAAAAAGAAATTTTTATATCCATTTGATGGAATTTCCAACCGTTCTGAGCTACCAAGACAAAGAGTGTCTGAATTGTAGCCAATTTTGTTATGGGGAAAAAATTCTCCTCATAATCAACCCCTTCCTTCTATGCAAAACCTTTTTCCACAATCTTGGATTTATCATTTTCAAGTGAGCCATCTACTTTATAATTTTTTTAAGACCCACTTGCAGCCAATTGGTTTGATTCCCAATCGAGGATCAACCAACTTTCAAGTGTCATTGTTTATGAAAACATCAAATTATTTCTGCATCACTTCTGAAGTGACTTGTTTGAAGGAAGTTGGTTCAAAATATGTAGAGAAATTTAATTCACAATCATAAGAAACGTCCATATCAACAGGTGAATCGAGATCGTCTACATCACCTCCATTTTATCTAATTGAGCTTCTTGTTTTTAATCTCATGAGATGGACACCTATTGTTTATATACACAACAAATAGAGCTACATCAGCCAAAAGCAAGATCTTAACATTGTTGAAAAACATCATCGAACAAACCATATTAAAGAGTGTCATGTTTAGTCTTTCAGCTACTCCATTTTCTTTGGGATTATAAGGCACGATTGTTTGATGTTTGATCCCATACTAGCAAAGATAGTTTTCAAATTCATTTGAAGTATATTCTTTTCAATTATCAGTATGAATAGAGCTAGTACTATATTCTACATCATTTTCAATTCATGCATGAAAGTTATTGAATGTTTCAAAAGCTTCAGATTCGTTCTTCATTAAATAAACCCAACACATTATGGTGTATTCATCAATAAATGTCATCATATATTTATTATCATTTGAAGAGAGAACAAGCATTGGGCCACATAAATCATAATTAATGAGTTCAAGTTTTCTATGTCCTTTAGAATGAGAATAATGAAATTATTTTTTGTCGTTCTTTCCTAGGATACAAGCATCACATTGTTTATGTTTCCTAGGAATTGTAAGAAAAACAATAACACCATTTTTCTTCAACAAAAGAAGGATGTCATAGTTCAGATGTCCAAATATAACATGCCATAAAAGATTTGATGGAAGTGTACCTTCATCATAGTGAGAGTTGTATGAAAATTTTTGTGCATAAGCAGAGGTTCCTTGCAGCTTCATAGCTATTTTTTGTAATATCATAGTCATGACAAGTGAGTGACCTAATGCTTTTCTCACTTCAACCTTTCCATAAAGTATGTGAATGGAGTGTCCTTGCTGGTGGATTTGGACCAAAGAAAAGAAGTGTCTCATCAACTCTAGGAGGTATAGAACATTATGTAGAATAAAGTCTAAAAGACCAGGAAGTTTGAGCCTAATTATGCATGTAGAAATTTCTTGTAGATTCAAACTGGTCATTGTAATTTATTGAAACAATATACTTGAATCTACTTGACTCATCTGCGGAAAAAAATTCACGATTGAGAAGAAATATAAAAAACATGTGAAATGAATCAATTACACACATAACATGAAGACATATCTAGGGGAAAGTTGCTGCTCAAAACCCCTTCCTATCTCTTTGCATTAATAAGAAAATAAAGAATAAATACAATGTTTTTTCAAGCCTGAACAATCTCTGCACAAGTATAATCTATCTCACTGCCTCACAAGCTGACTTTGGCCTATACTTAGCTAATTGTATTCCCTGCCAAGCCCCTATTTCCCTGCATTATTTCCTTTATAATTATTCCCCTATTAATTAGGAAATTCACCATCGAGAACTCCACAATCCCTATAGGTCCTTCTCTTACTGCATGCACCACATGTACAACTTGGGTAATTATACAAATTATAGTACATTTACCTTGACCTCAAATCTCAATTGGGTAACTCCTAGATCATGCATGAATGAGTTAATTATGTTCGATTTATCATTTAACTCGTTGATATCTTAGTACACACCCCACTACTTGACCTCCCACTAGTTCCTCCAACAGTTGGAACTAGTTTAACTAACTTTAACTCAGTTTAATTGAATTAAATTATTACAACTCAAATTAAACTCAAGATAGTATCATAAAATTTAGGAAACGCTCTTCATGCCCCAAGTTAGGCCCTCAACTCAAATTAACAGAGACAAGTAAGTAAAATTAACTTAGTTAACACATTCTTTTTGTTTTGTAATGATGAATTATAAAATTATCTTAATTTACTGCAAGGGAAAATTAAATCAAGGTTTTCATTTTGTCATTTTTCAACATTCCCTTTGAACAGGAAAGGGATTATTATATACCCAATCCCACCTCTATGGAATTCAATTTTTAATCTTGACAATGCCTTTTTCAAAATATCCACATCATGTTCTCCTGTAGGAATGTATTCCAACAACATAATCTTCTTCTGTACAAAATCTCGTAGATGGTGATACAAGATGTCGATATTATTGGATCGATCATGAAAAAATAGATTTTCAGAGAGTTTGATACAACTCTATTTGACACAGTAAGTCATAGTGGGATCCATCATCTGAAAAAATAACCCAACAAGAATATTCGTAATCTAGATAGCTTCATAAGTTTCTTGGATAACATCCATGTACTATGCTTCTGTTGAACTGAGTGCAACTAACATTTTCTTCTCGTTGTACCAAGAAACTGTTGTTGACCCAATACTAAAGACTCCTCCTGAAATGATCTTCCGACCTGATGGACTACCCGCCCAATATGCATCTATGAAGCCTTGAAGCTTCACTCCCTCTATCCATCTGTACGAAATACCATACTGACTAGTGCCTCTAAGGTATCTCAACACATGTTTGAATCCCTTCCAATACAGTTTGGTTGGCTTAATCATTGCTTGAATAAGCTTATTAACCACATAACACATGTATGGTCATGTGTTTAACAAACACATGAGTGAATCCACAAGTTGACTATAAATATTTTCCTCCACCTCCTCACCTGAAGTGGCACCCTATTTCCTCCAACTGCCTGCTAGAGGAGTGTCAATGGGTTTGATACTCTCCATGTGAAACTTCTTCAGTATCTCATTGGCATAATTTCTTTGAGAGACAAACAGTTCCCCACACTACAAGGAAAAGACCCTCTAGCGAATGATTTTGAGGAACCCCTTATAAAAATAGCCCAGATATCCATTTTTAGTGGAGTTCTATAGAGGAGGTTGGCGGGTGAAGGTTTTTGTGGATGTTTTTTGTCCAGTGCGTTTCTCATCATAAACTACACCAATGCATTTAACTCACAATGCACTGGTGCGTACTAAAAATTGGCACACTGAGACACTATGCTATTTGTACAAACCCAGCTGGTGTGTCTCATTACTATAGTGCACTGGTGCACTACTCCAAAATAGGCCCAGTGCATCTTAAAATCCCGCCCTCAAATATAAACATGCCTAGTGCATTACATAGAAACCGCCCGGTGCATCTCAAAAACCCGTGCACCGAAACACAGTTAAATAAAAAAACATTACTGACTGAAAATTTTTCATTTTCACTTCTTGAGTGCTCGAGAGCTCTCAAGCACCGGTGTGAATTTCTCTTGTGTGAGGTGCCCTGCCATCGGTGCTCCTGTTGCATGCACTGCTGTCGTCCATTTCCCACCTAGTGGAATTCGAATTTTGGAAAAATGGTGGGAAAATTTGGTTTTTCATATTCTTCAGCAAATATGCCTCCTCGATTCCCAAAAGTACAGGTATTTTACTTTTTTCTCAATACATAAATGTTTCAGATGATTAGATTTGTAAAAAACCTTAAAATTTACCATTTAAAAAAAATAAAAAAAAATTAGGGCGGTGCGCTCGCACTATTCGCGGTGCTGCCTGTAAATTTATAGGTTGCATCACGAACGGTGCTAACAGAAACTGCACCGGGTTCTGGTGCGCTATCAAAAACACGCACCAAGTTTTTTTTTAAAACTTGACATTGCAGTGTGATCATTTAAATGACCACATTGTTGACTATGTACTAGTGTCGGGAGGGCGGTGCGTTGCCCACACTATGTGCCCCAGGCTAGATAGTTTAGTTAGTGCACCGCCCTCCTGACATTATTACATAGTCAATGGTGTGGTTGTTTACAGGACCACACCGTTTACCATGTACTGATGTCAGGAGGGTGGTGTGCTAACCAAACTATCTGCCCCAAGGCGCACAGTTTGGTCAGCGCACCACCCTCTCGACACCGGTACATAGTCAACGGTGTGGTAATCTAAACGACCACATCTTTGACCATGAATTATTGTTGTGTGGTGCGTTTACCTAACTATCCGCCCCGAGGTGGATATTTTCATCAAGATACCACAAAAGAAAGTACATTTCATGTTTTACGGTGCATGGGAAGTTTCCATGCGCATCGGGGACAGTGTGCGATACATTAGGGGAATTTTGAGGTCTAAAATGGGCCTCCTAAGGAGATTATCAAATAATAGTGGAAATAATAAAATAATATTTGATTACATCATCAAATTTTAGAGGGAAAAAAAGAAAAAACTTCTTTTTCAATTCGTATTCTCAACTTATCTCCCATATTTTTTACTCAAATTTCAAGCGAGAGTACTCGTTGGATGAAAATTTTAATTATTCATCCAAGGAGTACCCATGTTGCATACTTTCGATGGACCCTACTACAAAAAAAATGAGAAATACATGAAAAACTTGATTGCAATCATGTTTTTTCATGTATTTCTCATTTTACACATAGTAGGGTCCATCAAAAGTATGCAACATGGGTACTCCTTGGATGAGGAATTAGATTTTTCATCCAATGAGTACTCCCGATTGAAATTTGGGTAAAACATTTGGGAGATGAGTTGAAAAATAATTTTTATTATACTATTATTTTTTTTTAATATTTTTTATTGGCGCTGTGATCCACCTCGGGGCCCAAGACGGGCGAAAGTGAGGACAACATCTAACCACTTCGCCTCGCCGGCGCTAGCCCTACCAGAACAGGAGAGGGCTCTCTTCGGGTCAAACTCAGTAAAAATAATCAATAGGGTCTAAGATGACTTGAAATGAATATTGATTTTAGGCTAGGTATTTAAATAGGAGGGTTTGTTTTGATTTTTTGTGGGTTTTGTTGGAAAAAAGGGAAAGGCAATTTGGGCTTGGGGAATGAGGCCAAATCTTACAGAGTTCAAGTTGGGGCAGGGTAGGCTACGGCTTTGATGTATTTAGATCGAAATGAATGGATTGAAAGATTGCTGAGGAGCTGAAAAGGGAAAGGGAGAGCAAGGATCCTCTTCAAACTGACGAAAACATATAAAATTAAACAAAAGCCTAAGGCAGGGCACCGACAAATCAATGAATTCTACCTCAATTTATCGTTTGTTTAATTCAGAAGTATAGAGAAAGGAAATGGCATACATATAACATTAAGAAAAATTAAAATAACAGGAGAAGAAACATCACCAAAACTTAGAAACCACAAGGATTCCAACAAGTGCTGCAAAAATCTGGTCTTTTCTTTGCCAAAAACTGAAAATGTATGTACAATAGAGTGCCAAACTTTTCCCAAGTATCCAACCCTGAAAATGTCTTAGAAAATACAATATATAGACAAGTCTAACCCCTTCCCATGCCTCTAGGGGTTGATCTCATTCTTCTAGGAGCAGTTTGAACCAATTCTAAACAAGGAGCTAGAATCTAGGCAGCCAAACAACTTGCCTCTATAAGCTAGGAAACTGATCCATTCACTTGATTTTCACTTTTTAGTGAATGAATCATCAGAACAACTAATACATGCCAAAATTACATCATGGTTACCAAATTACATCATGGTAGATCAAACATTACATGGAAAAGCAAAACTAGTCAAGATTGGTCGAATTTATGAGCTGGAAGGTGAAAAATAGGCTAAATTCCTCTATGCGCTGCGCTCCAAAGCTCTATGCGCCGTGCTACTTTGGACCTGCTTTTGGAGCACTTCCTGAAGTCAAAATTGAGCTCATGATAGCTCGTTGGAAAGCCCTGGATGTCTGATATCCAACCCAAGTGGAATTTTTCAATTTTGAGCTCATTTTCCCCTCCAAAACTTCATTCTCCCAAGACTACTTACTGCTGGTGAAAAAGGTGGCAGAAAGGTGATTTTCATGGTGTTTTTGGCCCTTTAGGCAGCCCAGAATGTGATGAAATGCTTCATACATTCCTGAACATACATAATATATCATGATAAACCCAAAAATGTAAATCTTCCCTCCAGAAGATGTCCCAATCATAAGCGCGCGTTGGGTGGCGCGACGCGTCGGGCGGAAAAACCTATTTGGCAACCAAAAATTTCAAAATGACAAAATATTCTCCAAATTTTCTGAAATTTGGAGTGAAGGCCTCCTATCATGTCTCATGCTCAGCCAAGGAAGCTTCGACCAAGATCCGGAGTGGATCCGGCCTCTTTTGACGTTTCAGCGCCCTTTTAAACCTTGCCTTCAGGATCTTCATTTTCGCTCTGCAAGCGTGTGTGCGGGCCCAATAATGAGTCTTCATGTGTCTGAGAATGTCTTTGTCTCTGTTGGCCTTCACCAAGAGCTTTTCCAGATGAATGTTGACATGCGTGAGGCAGGTCTCTCGCTCAACTGGTGTCATGTCACCTGGTCTCTTCCGGGCCAATGCACGGTCTTCCCGGATTTGCCGCAACTCTATAAGTGTGTGCTGATCCTCCAGTTTTTTATTACGCTGCTCCAAGTAATATATCACCCACTGAAATCTCTGCAATTTCTCAGTCAGCGTGTCAATCTCAGCCTTTTGGTCCTGGATGATCTCTTTCAGCTTCGAGCTAGGAGAGCTCACATCAACATCGATGAGTATAAAATCAGTGTCTCGGCCCCCTGAAGGGCCCTCATCATGCATAGGCCTCTTGCCTCTGTCCTGAACCTATACCTGTGCTGATGTCAAAGGCGAGACCCCTTCCACACCATGTGGAGATAGTACTCGCGCTGCTGATGAAGTCAACGAGACCCCTTCCACCCCGGGTGGAGATAGTACTCGTCGTGTCTCCGCAAATAAGGCTCTGTTGCCTCTCTGATATGTCACATACACTGGAGCACTGATAGGCTCAGTCTCAGGAACATCAAACTGGTGTGAAGGTTCAGCCTCATCATGAACAACCTCGAGAGGCTGTGGCGCTGCAAAGAAGTCACGGGAAATGAACTCATCCCATGCGATGCCCTGCTGTACGAGCTGATCTACCACCATGATCTTGATGAGCGCGTAATGGTAAATGATGTTATGCTGCTGCGCTGGGGTTTTCTTCTGTACAAGGAATGTCATATGCTGTATGTTACGGTACATGAAGTATGGAATTCTCATCAACCGCACTCTCGTGAAATGCATTAACAGCCGGATATGATACGCATACAAGCGTGAAAAGCGCCCTTCACAACTGAAGTACCTAATGATAAGTTTCATCAATGGTGCGTACTCATCCTTCAGAAACCTGAAAGGAAATACCCTGCTCAGCTGCCTCAGATATCCGGGTCTGATGTAAGGCTCATAATATTCCCTATCCAACTGCTCCCGCTTATTCCACTCTTCCCCGATGTTTGGTATCCCAGTCGCCTCAGAAATAGTCTCTGGTGACAAAGTGAAATTCACTCCAGCGAGGTTTACACGACCATTATGAAAATGTAGGACAAATAAGTGAGCTAACTCATGATGATGCTGAGTTCAGGCAATCATCTCACAATACTGGAAACATGACTGACGCTGAAAACAATCCATTGCAAGCGAGAAAACCTGCAATTGTGTCAAAGAAGTGGGCTCCTCCCTGACATGCCTGCCACTTTTATGAGATCTCCTTGGCACATTAAGTTCTGCTGTAGAGTCACTGTCCTGCTCGTACCCTTGATCATATGGTGAATCTGTCTCTGACATGATGCTGAAATGTGTTTGTCAACTGTAATAACTCGTTGCCTTGACAAACAGTGTATATTTATTCAACAGATGTGTCACGCAACATCAAAAATAAACACCACAGTGAGAAAAGGACTGTCAAGTGAGTTTTGAATGTGAAGACAGCCACTGTTTGACTATATGGGGATTTGGGGATTATAAGTAATGGGAATGGGAATATGAAAGTGAAATCAAGAGCTGAAAACACCCCAGATATTGTGTATATAAAATTTTGTCAATGGAGGGATGTAGTAACAAGTGATAGGATTTGGGATTTAACACATAGGATCAAAGGGGTATAGGGATATGGGGTAGATGATATAGGATAGGGATAGTGGGACTGTAGTGTAATAATGTGACGATAATGAGAGCCAATGAAAGTAGAATGATAGTTAAAACACCAACCAACATCCAACACCTCTTTTCAAAACTCTATGGAGCAGATTGCTATATGGGTATAGGGTTACATTTTAACCATTCAAACTCTTGAATTTCTCCTCTTCAACACGCAGTACCATAGCCAAAAAATCATTAAGCGGGCTTTGACAAACTTACTTGGAGGCAAATAATTCGATTTGAAATGAGTTTTGGTGAAGGAGGATGATTTTTTGGCCTTAGGGCTTTATGCGCCGCGCGCAGACCCAATGCACCGCAGCCTTTGGGTGCGTCGCGCCTGTGGCAATTTACTCTGTCGATTTCGGCCCAATGCGCCGCATCGATTTGGTGCGCCGCGCCTCTTTCCTATGCGCCACGCGCAATGTCAACACACAGTCACGACCTCTGAAAAACTCAGTTTGCTTTCCAAATTTCAATTCGACTTCTCATTTGGATTTTGTGAATGATTCTTGAGGCAAATGGGTTAAATATCATTGAAAAATATCTTGCAAGAGGTGGCTTTGATTTTTACTCCTCCAAAAACCCATTATGTAATGTTCTTTTATTTTGGCACTTTGTCATTTAATGAACTCTGTCTTTTGCTTTTCACTGACTTTCTGAGCTTTAACTGATGAAATTAGTTGATTTTTTGCAGGGATATTGGTGTTGATGTTTGGCAAAGGAAAACTAGAGCCTGCTTTGAAATCTTCAAGATGGAAAAATACATGATTATTACAAAAATGAATGCGACAATTTCTTATTCAAAACCGAGTTTTGAACCAGAAATGTCCTCAAATATGTCTGATGATAAAAAAATTTGATTTGAAAACTTATTGAAATCCTCCTCATGGCCTGTGGGCATTTATTAAACATGTCAAAAGACTGAACCCTAGACTCAAAAACTAAAAGACTCTTTTTGACCAAAATAATCATTTATGACTATGAATGACATGAACTGAACTTTGATGGATTTTGAGAAGTTTTAACCAACCCAACAGGTACAAGCATGAGGGAAAACAAGAGAACCAAACCCTTCCGTCAGTGATTGGCATGCCGCTAACGAAATGCAGATGAATGAGCGGAATGAGACACCTAAACAATGAAATGCAATAAGAGGAATGATCTCTGACGGAGGGTTGTAAATACCGACTCTAACATTGGCTCCAATGGGGATGGTAGCTCCTTGGAGGTGCCCAGAATGGCAGATCTTTGGGAGAGCAGACCAGTGCCTTTGTCCATTGGGCTATGGAGTCCATTATTTGAAAAAACAACTCAAGACTGTTGACTAGATTTATTTGACTGAAATTTTAACTTAAACTGAATCAACTCTTAAAACAGAAATGACTGAAACAAACAGACTCAATAAAATCAAATGAAAACTGAAATCCTTCCTCAGGATTATAGCCTTCACTTCGGGCCCCATACTGAAGAAAAGACTACAGTACACACTTATAATGAAACTGAAATACATGATATGTACAATGAAAATGATCAGCAGAAAACATCTCAGAAATGGTAGTGCTTGAGCAGCCGGCCATTGACCGGCCCTCTTGGACAATTCTCACCATTCATCTCCTTCAACAGAAAGGCGTTCTGACCTCGATATGCTGCAATATTGAATGGATCTTTCCAGAGGTTTTCAAACTTACCATGTTTACGTTTGTCTTCGTTCCTAGCATCCCACTTTAGTACCACTTCCTCCAACTGGAATTTATCTGCCTTCGCTTTCCTGTCATAGATCTTTTTGATTCTTTCCTGCAACTTAAATGTATTCTGGAAGACCTCTTCTCTCGTTTGCTGTAAATGAATCATCTGGTTTATCCTTCTCTGCATATGGCTTTCTTCACTACCAGCCTCCTGAAGAAGCTTGACTACCGGAACAGCAAGTGAAGTAGGAAAGACTGTATCTACTCCATAAACCAACTCGAAAGGAGACATACCAATTGACTTCTTTTGACTTACCCGATCAGCCCATAGCGCATTCACCAGCTTCTTATGCCAACTCTTCTTATTGATGTCCAACAAATTTTTAATGATATTGACTAGAGACTTATTGGAAGATTCCACCAAACCATTTCCTTGCGGATGGTAGGCGGTTGAATGCCCCAAAATGATTTTATACTTCGCACAAAACTCAATCATCTTTCTTGATTTAAAAGCCGCTGCATTATCTGTGATCAATTTACTCGGGCAACCAAAACGGGACAAAATGTTGTTCTCAAGGAAAGAAATAATTACCGAATCGGTGGCTTGTCTTGTGGGCACTGCTTCGATCCATTTCGTAAAGTAATCGGTGGCTGTTAGAATCCATCTATGCTGTCCTGAGGAAGGAGGATGGATTTCCCGATGAGAATTCGGTTGCTTCTTTGGAAAGGGCACTTACTTCACGAGCTTAAACGCTCATGGCAGCCTTTGACTGTTTTATAGACATTAGCAAACAATGTCGGCCAATAGTACCCAGCTCTCAAAATATTATTGGCAGTTGTCTTCCAAAAATGATGACCGCCGCAATCTCCTTTGTGAAAATCTTCCATTACCTTCTTCGATTCTTCCTCCACCAAAAAATTCAATAACACACCACCTGGATCCTTCCAATAAAGTGCAGAATTCAAAATACAAAATTTTGCAGCCTTCAGTTTCAAGGTCCTACCTTTGTTTCTAGTCATGCCGGGCGGTGATGACAAATTTTGAAGAACATAGATGATATCTGAATACCATGGGGAATCAACAAACATTTCCGATACCTGAAGTGGCGAATTCTCCTCATCTTCATCAGACATAGTAGCAATCAGATTTATGTCTAATGCGTGCAAATTGGATTCAGCCATAAGCTTCGCCAGCCCCTGTCCCTTGATAAGCTTAGTGGGCCTTATTTCCACATCATATTCCAGCAAAGCTGCGATCCACTTACCACGTCTTCCTTCCGGATCAGTCTGTACTAAAACATCTTTCACGGTAGCGTTAGGAACATAAGATAAAATATGGGAATGCAAAATGTATACCCAGAAATCTTTTTATGCCTTTACCAGTGCCAGAGCTTGTTTCTCAATGATGTTGTATTTCAGGGCTGCGTCTCTAATAGTTCGACTAAAAAACGCTATGGGCTTCTCATGTCCATCTCTTTTCTGCATTAACACAACTGCCATGGTATGTTCTGAAGCGAAGGAAAACAAAATGAAATCTTGGGTGTAATCCGGGCTGATTAACACCGGAGCTGAAGATAGTGCCAACTTCACCAAATTAAAGGACTTTACCGCATCTTCAGTCCACCTCACTTGGCTGTCCTTTTTCAGCATATTTGTTATTTCTCTCAAATGCTCAACAATGTTAGGGACAAAACGACGCAAAAATTTCATCTTACCATTTAAAGACTGAATCTCTTTCTTGTTCCTGGGAGGGTCAATTTGCTGGATTTCTTCAACACGTGCCGGATCAATATGAATGCCATCTTTGGAAATAATGTGACCAAGTAACTTACCTTCATCCATGGCGAATAAGCTCTTTTTAGGATTAAGCGAGACACCATATTTTCTGCACTTCTGAAAAACAACTTTCAAGTGATACATATGCTCTTCATCTGAATTGGAAAACACCGTCAAATCATCAAGGTATATAACAAGGAAAACATCTTTTTCATTCGCAAAAGCCATGTCCATCGCCCGCTGGAAAGTTGCACCAGCATTCTTCAAACCAAATGGCATCTTGGCATAGTGAAATGTCCCCCACGGAGTGGTGAAGGTTGTTTTGTCGCGGTCGTCCTCATGCACCAAGATTTGGTTATATCCAGAATAACCGTCAAGTAGTGACATCCGAGATGCACCCACTACTCGCTGCAATATATGATCCATCTTAGGCAATGGATAATTGTCCTTCAATGACACCTTGTTCAGATTTCAGAAATCAATACACAATCTAATCTCACCTGTCTTTTTCCGCACTGGCACTAAGTTGGAAATCCAATCAGAAAATCTGATAGGAACAATGATTCCTTCTTTGTACAATCTGTTTACCTCCTTTTCAATCGATGGCAGAAATTTAGGATTGATTCTTCTTAGATTTTGTCTGAAAGGCTTATGATTGGGCATAATTGGGATAGTATGCTGAATGATATTGGTGTCATACATCTTTAAATCTGAGTAATCCCAAGCGAAAGCATCAGCAAATGAAGACAACAAACTCACATATTCAACTCTTACCTCTGGTGAAAATGATTTGGATAACTTTACCATTTTGGGATTTTCAGCTGTCCCAATATTTACATCCTCTACTCCTTTTTCAGCTGGTCGTAAAGTTGGCTTCTTAGCCACATCATCCTGATCAAAGAGTTCTTCTAAAGGTATCAAACCTTTAGGAATAATGTTGTCTTTCAGCTACAACACCTCCATTTGATTTATTTGAACATCATCACCATCATCATTTTCGACATCAATTGAGGTATCTTTGAACTTACCTTTACTTTGCAGAAAATCATTGATCTCATCATCATCTTGGAAAACTTGCCAACATCTCTGATTATCCGGTATGGTAGGATGGTGCTTCACATGTATCTCAAATTTATTACTTGAATTCATTGGGATCTTCAAGTTACTTGCTGCTTTGGCAAGCACATCCGCAATTCCATTTTGAATGTGAGGAATACAAGTCAAGGTATAATCTGAAAACTGTTTCAAAATATCAAGGACATCGTTCTGATAAGCCCGCATCTGGGTATGTCTTGTCTGATATTCACCCTTTACCTGCTTAATCACCAATTCGAAGTCGCCTTAGACCGAAATTCTCTTAGCATTCAGCTTTCTAAGAATCTTTAGGCCAGCAATCAGAGCTTCATACTCAGCCTCATTGTTTGAACAGTCAAATGCCAACTTGTAAGAACATACCCGTACATTGCTCGGTACCTTGTTAGGAGTAGAAAATGGACCGCGTACCCGAATACCAATCCCAGCACCATCACTGACGACTGCACCATCAAAATCCATGGTCCATAGGCCTTCTTCATCATCCTCTAAGTGCTGAAATTGTGCTAGCTCTGTTTTTTCTGCTTGTTGTCCACTATCTTTAGCTGATTTCTCAACTGTGCTTTCCGGTAGCTGCCTTTATTTCTGCAAGACTTCTATGAAATTCTCGGTAATCTCTGGGATATCTTTTGCTTGAACCAACTGACTATCTACATCATTAAAACTATCAGCAAACAAAACAAAAGACTCTAGATCTGTATGTACATAATTAAGTGGATGATTAACCGGTTTCTCCTTAGTGGTAATCATATACTTTATTTTTTGTTCCCGGTACAATTTTCTCATTTGGCCAAACACGGGAATCGTCGCATAGGAGAAATCTAACTGTAGTGTCCCTTTCAATTTTTCTCCCCAAGATCTGGAAAGCAACATACCAAATCTCAGAGGAATGTATGCTACAGAAACATCCATCAACACATTCTTTGTAGGAATCTGATCCAAACTTACAACCAAGTCTTTAATGAGCCCAATACATCTCACTTTGCTAGAATCAAATGAATAAAGATCGTGGTACTTCTTGGTGATGTATAGACCCAACTTCTCCATGATTGCTTTCGGCATAAGGTTATGGGAAGCACCGGAATTGAACATGGCGTTATGCAACACAAATTCATGCAACCGAAGACTGATATAGAAAGGAGGTACTTCGCTGTCTGGAGACTCACCATCTAAATTTGGTCCAAATATCAGTTCCGGTTGATCATCTTCAATATTCACCATGTCAAACATGGGATCGAAATTCAAAATTCTAGAAACTTGACCTTTATAAGTGTTGTTCCTCATTAACTCAGTCAAGGGGATGGATACCTTCAATTTTGAAATTTCATTCTCCAAACTAAAAGTTGAAGTCTTCTCGATCTCTTTGGCTGGAACCTCTTTCTTTTCAACTTTCTCTTTCAATGTAATCGGCTGATTTTATTTTTCTGTTGATGATGACTTAGTGGCAGCGGGATCAACTACTTCTTTTGCTTTCTTTTGCGCAACAGGTGAATCATTTTTCGGCGCTGAAACTTCTTTCCTCTTTTGAATTGGATTGATTGGCACATCTCTATTTCTAAGAGAGTATTGATTCTGCTGAGCTAACAATGCATTCATGTATCCTCTCTGATACTCCTCCGAATCCTCCTCAAGGGCTGCATCATTAGCTAGGATAAAATCCTCATCTCTTTGTACCGCTGAAAATTCTGCATACTCTTCATCTTTGGTGATATAAATGGGCAAATCATCAGGAGTAAAGAAATGATTTTTCTCTCCTACCACATCATCTTCATCATCTGAATCCTGACCAACAAAATTCTGCTGAAGAGGTGTTTTTACTTGCTACTGGACTACTGTTTCCTGTGCTCGCTGATCTCGTTGCTTAATCCTGAATTGAGGCTACTGTTGACCACGGAAATTAGGATTCCGAACTTGTGGTTCAGGCTTATCAATAGTGATACTTTCGAACATATTTCCCATTTTGCGAAGTATCTTATATGTAGATGTAGAAGCTTCTTCTTTTATCACAACTTTCTTCTCAGCTTTCAGTCTAGCTCTCTTATCATTCAAGTTTGCCTCAACACTCACGGAAATCTTCTGCATGTCCTCTAAAGTAGGCGGATCTCTATCTTGTAATGAATAGGCCATCTTCGGATCAAAACAATCTGGGAATTTTAACAAAGCTGACTTCTTAGAAGGCCTCAAATCATCAGGAATTGCATTATACACCGCATTAAATCTGATAATATAATCTTGGATGGACTCACCAGAATTACGCTTGATGCTAGTATAATCAGAAGTGATTTGCAGTGGTTCTTTCTTCATCTCCTACCGATCTAGGAACTGTGTCTGAAGCTCTTCTAATGTATTGATACTTCCGGGCTGCAGAGCTCTGAACCACTTACGAACCTCACCTCCAAAAGTTTG
The DNA here is from genome assembly GCA_034641835.2 of Pinus albicaulis. Classification (NCBI taxonomy): domain Eukaryota; kingdom Viridiplantae; phylum Streptophyta; class Pinopsida; order Pinales; family Pinaceae; genus Pinus; species Pinus albicaulis. Next base: position 970,102,187 of record CM076572.1, read on the forward strand.
GGCGAACAATCTCATGGACACATTCTTTTCATCAATTTCATGCAGGTCCAAAAAGTCTATCATTCTAACAATATGCTGCTGAGCAGGCACACTTTGAGGAGTACCATCAAACAAAGGAATCTTACTCTGATAATCAACAGGCATAGGATCCAAATTTTCTGGCAAAACAAGAGGTGCGAATCTAGCAGCCATGTTTCTTGGTGGATTTATGATCTGTCTTGGAGAAATGGGTGGAGAAGGAACATTAGGTGTTCGAGGTTTATGTGGTGGAGATGGAGGAGGAACTACTGATGATTGCTGATCAGATATCGATGGTTGTACCGGAATGGTAGGGATAAAAGAAGGCTCAGCGTGAAATTGTGTATCAGATGTAACTACTGATGGACCAAGAGTCTCAGAAGCAGATTCAATAAACTCAGGTATATTCGTTGCAACAATAGAGTTCTGAAGGTTCAGAATGTAATTATCAATGGATCGATTAGCTTGTTCAACCTAAAGGTACTTGATGAACTCAGGATTTATGACGGTAGAACTAGTAGCACTTTCATATTTGGTTTCGAACAAGGATAACTCGAACTGATCATCAAACTCAATGTCTTCGATGTATTCAAATACAGTAGGGTATGAATGAGATTTCAACAAAGGAAACACAGGAGCTTCTCGACGGAAAATTATAGGAATCAGGTTGGGATTCTCATACACTGGAGGGGGATTAGGATCAGGATTTGATCTAGTATGCCTTCGGGAAGCCAGTGTACTGATCAATTCAAAAATCAAAGGACAAAACAATCTATTCAGCCTATCGAATTCTAGACTTAATCATCCAAAAGTCCAGAACGATATAATGTACTGGGGTAGAACACAAGACAAATGTCACGTTCACAAGCTAAATCGAAGATCGACTGAAGCAACGTTTATCTACTTCCGCTTATGCAAGGCAAAATCGTTTCGAAAGCTACTTGGCGTGACTTCAGACTCCGTCTATAACTTATGAAACCAATAACATCAAAAATAAAACCATTTTCTTCCCCAGTATGGTCACCACTATGTTAGAGCCTAGATCCATTTCAGGCTGAAATGAGGCGAAAGAAGGACAATACCAAACCACGCTTAGCCTCGTAGCTAGCCCTACGAGGATAGGAGAGGGCTCTCTCTGGGTCAAACTCAATGAAGATATTCAAAGGGACTGAGATGAATTATAATGAATACAGATTTTAGGCTAGTAAATAAATAGGAAGGTTTGATTTTTGATTTTTAGGAGTTTTGTTGGAGAAAGGGAAAAAACAATTTTGGGCTTGGGGATGAGGCCAAATCTTACAGAGTTCAAGTTGGGGCAGGGTAGGCTACGGCTTTGATGTATTTAGATCGAAATGAATGGATTGAAAGATTGCTGAGGAGCTGAAAAGGGAAAGGGAGAGCAAGGATCCTCTTCAAACTGACGAAAACATATAAAATTAAACAAAAGCCTAAGGCAGGGCACCGACAAATCAATGAATTCTACCTCAATTTATCGTTTGTTTAATTCAGAAGTATAGAGAAAGGAAATGGCATACATATAACATTAAGAAAAATTAAAATAACAGGAGAAGAAACATCACCAAAACTTAGAAACCACAAGGATTCCAACAAGTGCTGCAAAAATCTGGTCTTTTCTTTGCCAAAAACTGAAAATGTATGTACAATAGAGTGCCAAACTTTTCCCAAGTATCCAACCCTGAAAATGTCTTAGAAAATACAATATATAGACAAGTCTAACCCCTTCCCATGCCTCTAGGGGTTGATCTCATTCTTCTAGGAGCAGTTTGAACCAATTCTAAACAAGGAGCTAGAATCTAGGCAGCCAAACAACTTGCCTCTATAAGCTAGGAAACTGATCCATTCACTTGATTTTCACTTTTTAGTGAATGAATCATCAGAACAACTAATACATGCCAAAATTACATCATGGTTACCAAATTACATCATGGTAGATCAAACATTACATGGAAAAGCAAAACTAGTCAAGATTGGTCGAATTTATGAGCTGGAAGGTGAAAAATAGGCTAAATTCCTCTATGCGCTGCGCTCCAAAGCTCTATGCGCCGTGCTACTTTGGACCTGCTTTTGGAGCACTTCCTGAAGTCAAAATTGAGCTCATGATAGCTCGTTGGAAAGCCCTGGATGTACGCTATCCCACAGTGGAATTGTTCCAATTTGGAGCTCATTTTTCCCTCCAGCTTCGTTCTCCCCAAAGACTACTTCCTGGCATTGCAAGGTGGCGAGAAAGGTGATTTTCATGGTGTTTTTGGCCCTTTAGGCAGCCCAGAATGTGATGAAATGCTTCGGCCATTCCTAAAAATACATAATATATCATGAAAAACCAAAAAATGCAAATTTTTCCTCCAGAAGATGTCCCAATCATAAGCGCGCATTGGGTGGCGCGACGCGTCGGGCGGAAAAACCTGTTTTGCAACCGAAATTTTCAAAATGAAAAAATCTTCTCCAAATTTGCTGAAACTTGGAGTGAAGGTCTCGCATCATGTCTCATGCTTAGCCAAGGAAGCTTCGGCCAAGATTCAGAGTGGATTAGAAGGCACTCTTTTTAAAGCGTTTCTTTGCCCTTCTCAACCTTGCTTTAGGGATCTTCATTTTCACTGCGCAAACGTGTGTGCCGGGCCCAATAGTGGCCTTTCATATGTACGAGCATGTATTTTTCCTTTTGGCCTTCACCAAGAGTTTCTCCGGATAGTTTTAACATGCGACAGGCGGTCTCCTGCACTCAGCAGGTGTCATGTCTTTGGTCTCTTAGGCCAATACACGGTCTTCCCGGATTTACACGCAACTCTATAAGTGTATACGCTGATCCTCCGATTGTTTATTACACTCAAATAATCCTCACTGACCAGGATCTATAACGACTTCACGGTCAAAGTATCAATCTCGACCTTTTATTTACCAGATGGTCTGTTGTGAAACCAGCTCCAAAAATAGAAGAAAAGAGATATCAACGCCTTAGAAATAAGCCACTTTGAGGGGGAAACCTCCAATACATTACGTGAATGAACAATTCTTGGATGATACAATTTACAAAACCTCCTTTCTATATATAGGAGTCCATGGGGCCATAATGTAATCCTAGTGGGCCACGATGTAATCCTAGCCGACCTAACAATAATAATTTAAGGGCACAATAATAACAAAATGGGGGTTACAAGGGTACAATAATAACAATAAGGGGGTTACACTAACAACAATAAGGGACTATACTAGTAATATAGGGACCTAACATGCCCTCTCCTTCAAAAAAGTGTTGTCCTCAACGCTTGAGTAGCTCTGGGTGCTTCTGTATAAAATTCTCATCCTCCCATGTAGAATCTTCAGTGGGTAAGTTCTTCCACTTGATGAGATACTCTGAAATTGATCGATTCCGTAGTTGTCGAGTTCTTGTTTCGATGACCGCTTCTGGTTCCAATATGATTTTTCCTTCCTCATCAAGTTCTGGCAATATTGTTTGAACTGGAAGATTTTCTCCTATAACCTTCTTTAAGCATGAAACATGGAAAACTGGATGTACTCGCGAAGAAGTAGGAAGCTCCAATTTGTATGCATAGTACCAATCTTTTGCAACACCTTGTAAGGACCATAGTACTTTGGCGATAATTTATTATCCTTCTTAGCTTGCTTGAGGGACATTTGTTTATATGGTTGTAGCCGTAAAAATACCCAATCTCCTATATCAAAACTTCTCTCGCTACGATGTTGATCTGCCTGTTGTTTCATTCGATTTTGTGCCAAATTCAGGTTATCCTTTAAGAGTTGGAGAACTTCTTGCTGATGCTCGATGTGATCTTCCACTGCTTGAACCTTCGAATTTTCCCTTAAAGATGATGTGATCGATGGTGGATGATATCCATAAAGTGCCATAAATAGGGTCATTTTTGCTGCAGTATGGAAGGAAGTGTTATACCACCATTCAGCGAGAGGTAACCACTTGACCCATTGTGTTTGTTTATCAGATACAAAACAACGAAAATATCCTTCCAAACATTTATTTACTATCTCGGTTTGACCATCGGATTGAGGATGATAAGATGAGCTATGAGCTAATTGAGTACCCAAACAAGAAAATAACTCTGTCCAAAAATTTCCAGTAAAAATGGGATCTCTGTCACTCACAATAACCCTTGGGCTTCCATGTAGCTTTTGAATTCTGTCCATAAATGTAGTAACAACTGTACTTGCTTTAAATGGATGAGATAATGCACAAAAGTGTGCATACTTGGTAAGTCTATCAACTACCACCATGATGACACTCTTTCCTTCGGACTTGGGTAAACCTGTGATAAAATCCAGTGAAATCTCCTCCCAACGTTGACTTGGAATGGATAAAGGTTGTAGAAGTCCCGGGGTCTTAATTGTTTCCACTTTATTCTGCTGGCAAACCAAACATTCCGCCACAAACTTTTGAATATCAGATTTAAAGCCATCCCAAAAAAATTCTTTCTTCACCCTGTGGTAAGTTTTTAAAAATCCTGAGTGTCCTCCTAAAGGAGAAGTGTGCAATTCCAGAAGAATCTTTTGTTTTAGTTGGGAATTCTTACAAAGATATAAGCGATCTTTGTACCATAAGGGATCATTTTTCCAACTAAATGTATCAGATGTACTAGGATCTTGCTGCAACTTTTGAATGAGTGTCCATACATCTTTGTCCTTCTTCCATTCATCTCTTGCTTCGGTTATCCAATCTGGTTGGATAATAGAAATAGCACAAAGCAATGCTTCCACCTCTTCATTCTTTCTTGAGAGTGCATCTGCAACAACATTAAGCTTTCCTTTTTTGTAGATTATTTCAAAGTCATAACCCAACATCTTTGTGACCCATTTTTGCTGCTCTTCTGAAGATAGTCTTTGTTCAAAAAAGTGTTTAAGACTATCATGATCAGTTTTTACCTTGAAGTGTCTTCCCATTAGGTAAGTTCTCCATTTCTTTAGTGCATGCAGTATTGCTAACTTTTCCTTCTCATAAATAGGTTTCTGTAAATACTTTCCTTTGATTGGACGACTTTCAAAAGCAATGGGTCTTCCTTCCTGCATTAAAACTGCACCAATTCCATTTCCTGAAGCATCACATTCCACAATAAAGGTTTTTGTGAAGTCTGGCGTAGCTAAGACCGGTGCTAGGCACATTGCCTCTTTAAGATGTTCAAAGGCCTTAGTTGCTTCAGGAGTCCATGAAAATGCATCTTTCTTCAATAATGTTGTTAGAGGTGCTGCTATTCTTCCATAATTCTTAACAAACTTACGATAATAACCTGTTAACCCGAGAAATCCTCGCAACTGCTTTATTGTCTTAGGGACTTTCCATTCCTTAATGGCTTTAATTTTGTTAGGGTCTACTTTAACACCCTCGTGGGATATAATATGACCCAGATATTCCACCTCTTGTACTCCAAAGAAACATTTGGATGCTTTTGCATATAATTGTTTCTCTTGCAATAGTTTGAGCACCCTGTCAACATGCTCAACATGATCCTTCCAAGACTTGCTATAGATTAGTATATCATCGAAAAATACTAGCACAAATTTTCTAAGGGTTTGAAAATGGAATTCATCAACCCTTGAAATGTAGAAGGTGCATTGGTAAGGCCAAAAGGCATGACCAAAAATTCATAATGACCTTCATGAGTTCGAAATGCTGTTTTTGGAATATCTTCAGTCTTCATTCTTATTTGATGATATCCTGAACGAAGATCCAACTTGGTAAAATAAATTGCTCCATGTAATTCATCCAATAATTCATCAATCACAGGAATGGGAAATTTATCTTTAATGGTGAGCTTAGTGAGCTCCCTATAATCCGGACACATTCGCCATGATCCATCCTTCTTGTGTACCAATACTACAGGAGCAGAGAAAGAACTTTGACTGGGTTGAATTATACCCGCCTCTAACATTTCTGCAATCATACGTTCAATTTCGCTCTTTTGGAAGTAAGGATATCTATAAGGCCTGATGTTTGGAGGAACACTTCCCGGAATCAAATGAATAGCATGATCATGATCACAAATAGGTGGGAGTCCTTTGGGAGTTTCAAACACCTTGGAATGATTGTCCAAGACTTGTTGGAGATCTGCAGAAATAGATGATTTTGATGTCGGAACTTCTAGTGAGCATAATTGTGCAATTACGCCTCATTGTTCTTTCTTTAAAAGCTTTGTCATGACATTAGAGCTTATTATCCTTCCTGGCTTCCCTTCAATACCCCGTAATTCGACTTCCTTTCCTTCTGAAAAAAATTTCAAGAAAAGTTCTTGAAAATTAAAAGCTACCGTCCCAAAAGATTGTAACCATTGTACTCCTAGTACAACGTCAGCACCTCCCATAGGAATGGCAAGCATTGGACTAGTCAATACATATTCCCCCATGGTTAGCTTGATATTATGGCATTTTCCAGAGCAATTTTATAGTTCCTCCATTTGCAACCATCACTTGACATTCTGGTGCTGGGTATAGGAAACAATTTAATTCCTTGGCTACCTTATAATGAATAAAATTATGGGTGTTACCTGAATCAATCAACACTATTACCTTTTTCTTCTTGATATGTCCTTCTATCTTGAGAGTTTGAGGAGTGGTAATTCCTGCCAGTGCATTACACGATATGGTCGGATTCATTTCTTCCTCTTCTAGGGCTGGTTCCTGGTGTATATCCTCTTCTTGTTCATTTCTTCTTCCTCTTCACAATCTATGTAAAATAATTTCTTCTCAGCACACTTATGACCTTTAGTGTATTTGCTATCACAACTGTAGCAAAGCCCTTTTGCTCTTTTTTCTTCCAATTGTTGTGGTGTCAACCTTGTAGGTTGTGGAAATCGAGGCGTAGCAACACTTCCTTCTTTATAGAATTGAGTGGTAGGCTTCCTTGTCGCCATAATTTTACATTCAACTTTTCTTGCCAACCTGAATGCCTTCTCCAATGAATCAGGTTCCAAAACGCGAACTTCATGTTGGATGTTATCCTTTAAAGCGCCTAGGAAGAGATCAATCCTGTGTTCCTCTGTAAGATCAGTTACCCTTATATTCAATTTTTGGAAGTCCTCAATGTGCTGCCCCACTAAACCCTTTTGTTTGAGATTTATCAATTGGCTAAAGAAGGTGTTGCTCTTTGTATCCTCATAATATGCTATCATTTCCTCCGTAAAAATTGACCAAGTGACAATTTTTTTACGGGAGCAAAGCCATCGATACCATACAAATGTATTTTGTTCTAAATGTAAAGTTGCAATACGTACCTTTTGTGTGTTTTGCACGTTATGGAGATCAAAATATTGCTCCATCTGTAGTATCAATGTTACCGGATCCTTTCCATCAAACTTCTTCATATCCATTTTTGGAATATGGTGGTTCTTCCCGCCAACATTCGAGTTTATGAAATCATGATTAACATTTATTTTGTTCTCATCATGAGGTTCTTCTCCTATATTTCCGCCATTAGGAATCATTTCTAGTTTAAGCTTGTCATCAAGCCTTCCATGTATGCTTTTAGATCACTCTTCATGTTTTCCATGTTGTCTTTCATGTCATCCATCTTAGCTTCCACGCCATCCATTATGCCTTTCTTCAAACCGTCCATCTTCACTTCCATGCCTTCCATCTTAGCTTCCATGCCTTTCTTCAAACCATCCATCTTCACTTCCACGCCTTTCTTCAAAACCTCCATTTCATTTTTTGTTGCTTTTTGCGAGAGTGAAATTTGTTGCACTTGCTCTTGTAATTTTGATAGATCATGTTGCAATTCTTCATCTTCATGAGTCATAGTAGAGACTTCTAAAGGCTTAATGGGTGTTGAATTCTTTTTAGGGGCCATTTTAGAATCCAATATTGATATCTATTCTACAAGCTGCCCTTGGAATCAATTCGACTTGATTCTTCAAACAAGACTTATGCAATTCGGAAAAAAAATACACACCTTTTACTTGCTTTGAGGAGCTCGATATTGAAATTGTATTATCTCTGTTATTTCAAATTTTCAATATCTGAAATTCAACACTGAATTAGCCCTCTGAATTTTCTTTTGAATTCCACAGGTCTGACCTGATTTGGATTCTCCAAGACAAATTTGTGTCCAATCTCCCACAATGACCTAATTCTGGACTGGTTCAGTAGAGCGAACTTGTACGACTTGCCACGTGTCACTGTTTTGTCCTTTGTCTCTGAAATTGATAGCCTAGAAACTTCAGTCTGTGTACTTGCGACCAATTTTTACGGAATTCCAATCCAATCTCCAGAGAGAGAGTTATTGAACTTTTCCCACGATCACCTCTTTGAGATGCAATTCAGGAGCCTGAAAAAGCACTACCTTCCACAGATCATATCTCCAAAAATATTCCGAACCAAGTTCTGAAATTTTTTGACAAATTTCCTCAGGATTTCAGCTTCGCACCATATGAATTTCAGATTCTGAACCTTCGTAGAAAATTTTTTATAGCGCAAATGCCACGATGACCTGTTTAGGAGCCTGAAAACATACCTGACTTCCACAGATGATATCTCCGCAATTATTGCGAACCAAAATCTGAAATTTTTACACAGGCTTCCTCAAGATGTTTTCTTCGCACCCTAAAAATTTCAGCTTCTGAGACTTCGTAGAAAAAAAGTTATAGCGAAAATGCCACGATGACCTGTTTGGAGCAGCGAAACCCTAGAATCCCAAAGCTCTGATACCAAATGTTGTGTAACCAGCTCCAAAGAGAGAAGAAAAGAGATATTCACGCCTTAGAAATAAGCCACTTCGAGGGGGCAACCTCCAATACATTACATAAATGAACAATTCTTGGATGATACAAATGAACAAAACCTCCTTCTATATATAGGAGTCCATGGGGCCATAATATAATCCTAGTGGGGCCACAATGTAATCCTAGCCGACCTAACAATAATAATGTAAGGGCACAATAATAACAATATGGGGGTTACGGGGGTACAATAATAACAATAAGGGGGGCTACACTAACATAGTAAGGGGCTACACTATTAATATAGGGACTCGCAGTCTCTTTGAGCTTTGAGCTAGGAGAGCTCGCATCAACATCGATGAGTATAAAATCAGTGTCTTGGCCTCCTGAAGGGCCCTCATTGTGCATAGGCCTCTTTCCTCTGTCCTGAACCTGTACCTGTGCTAATTTCGAAGGCAATACCCCTTCCACACCATGTGGAGATAGTACTCGCGCTGCTGATGAAGTCAACGAGACCCCTTCCACCCCGGGTGGAGATAATACTCGTCGAGATGCTGCAAATAAGGCTCGATGGCCTCTCTGATATGTCACACATGCTGGAGCACTGATAGGCTCAAAATCGGGAACATAAAACTGGTGTGAAGGCTCTCCCTCATCATGAACAACCTCGGGAGACTGTGGCGCTACAAAGAAGTCACGAGAAATGAACTCATCCCATGCGATGCCCTGCTGTGTGAGCTGATGTACCACCATGATCTTGATGAGCGCGTAATGGTAAATGTTGTTATGCTTGTGTGCTAGGGTCTTCTTCTGTACAAGGAATGTCATCCACTCTATGTTACGGTACATGAAGTATGGAATGCTCATCAACCGCACTCTCGTGAAATGCATCAACAGCTGGATGTGATACGCGTACAAGCGTGAAAAGCGACCTTCACAACTGAAGTACCTAATGATAAGTTTCATCAATGGTGCGTAATCATCCTTCAGAAAACGGAATGGAAATACCCTACTCAACTGCCTCAAATATCCAGGTCTGATATAAGGCTCGTAATATGCCCTATCTAGCTTCTGTCTCTTATTCCATTCCTCCCCAATGTTCGGTATCCCAGTCGCCTCAGAAATAGTCTCTGGCGACAATTTGAAATTCACTCCAGCAAGGTTTACATGACCATTATGCAAATGTAGGACGAATAGGCGAGCTAACTCATGATGATGCTGAGTTCAGGAAATCATCTCACAATACTGGAAACATGACTGACGCTGAAAACAATCCATTGCAAGCGGGCAAGCCTGCAATTGTGTCAAAGAAGTGGGTTCTTCCCTGACATGCCTACCACTTTTGTGAGATCTCCTTGGCACATTAAGCTCGGTAGATGAATCACTGTCCTGCTCATACCCCTGCTCATATGGTGAATCTGTCTCTGAGATGGTGCTGAAATGTATTTGCCAACTGTGTGCTTGGTTGGTTGGGAAATGAACAATTGGTGTATTTGTTTCAATGCCAAATGTGTCACATAAAATGGAGATACTGCAAGGAAGTGTCAAAGTGAACACAATGGACTGTCAAGTGACTTTGGAATGGACAGACATTTACTCACTGCTTTGGAAAATGTTGATATTACACACCTTTACAAATGGTATGGGAATAGGTGATAGTAATGGGACTTGTAATGTGATAAGAACAAGAGTTAATCAAATGGAAATCTGTAAGTACAGTCAAAGACATGAAAACAGCCATTGAATCTTGTGGAAACTTAAATTTTTATCAATGAAGGGAAAGAGGTAACAAGTGATAAGGTTTGGGATTTCACATGGGGATCAAGGGTATAGGGATATGGGATAGTGGTATAACAATGGGACTGTGCTATAACAACAATGATAATAGCAGTGAGACAATGATATGATAAAAACAGTGACAAGAGCTCAAATAACAATGAAATGATATTGTTTTGACAAGTTGCAACTTTGACACCCAATTTCAAATTACAATCATCTCTCCTCCAACCCTAAGAGCTAACTTTGAAGTGGATATAGGGTTAAATTTTTTCACCATTTTAACACTAATCTCTTTGCTTTCAAACCACAGCACCATAGTCAAAAATCATTGAACGAGTTTGGACAAACTTACTTGGAGGCAAATGAGTTGATTTGAAATGAATTTTGGTGAAGGAGGATAATTTTTCGGCCTTTGGGCTCTATGCGCCGCGCGCACACCCAGTGCGCCGCGCCCTTGAAAAAAAACACTACTGAGCTCGGCCCAATGCGCCGCACCTCTTGTGTGCGCCGCGCTCAGACTTTCAACACAGTCACGGCCTCTAAAATGCAATTTTCTCTTCAACTTTGAAATTTGACTTCTCAAAGGATTTTCTGAATGTTTCTTGATACAAATGGTTTAAATAGCTTTGAAAAATATCTTATAAGAGATGGCTTTCATTTTTTCTTCCTCCAAAACCCACTTTGTAATGTTTTTTTTTATTTTGGCATTTTGTCATTTAATGAGACCTCTGTCTTCTGTTTTTTCACTAAATTTCTGAGTTTGGACTGATGAAATTATTTTATTTTTTGCAGGGATATTGGTGTTGATGTTTGGAAAAGGAAAACAAGAGTTTGCTTTGAAATCTTCAAGATGGAAACATACATGATTATTACAAGAAATGAATTCGACAATTTCTTATTCAAAGTAGAGTTTTGAACAAAAAATGTCTTCGAATATGTCTGATGATGAAAATTTTGAACTGAGAATTTCTTTGAAAACCATCCTCATGGCCTGTGGGCATTTATTAAACATGTCAAAATACTGACCCCTAGACTCAAAAACTAAAAGGCTCTTTTTGACCAAAATAATCATTTATGACTGTGAATGACACGAACTGAACTTTGATGAATTTTGAGGAGTTTTAACCAACCCGGCGGGTACAAGCATGAGGCAAAACAAAGAGCCAAACCCGTCCATCAGTCGGTGGCATGCCCTAACGGAATGCAGATGAGCAGATAAGGACAGAACACCCCTAAATAATGAAATGAAAATAGAGAAATGATGTACGTAAGCAAATTGGTAAGGACCGACTCTAACATACCCTTTACCTCTTAAAAAATGGTGAATCATCCGCCATGGTTGACATCATCATCTTGAATCCTATTGGTCCTTATAAAGTTTATTTTGGTTTTAAATTTTTCTTAGGAGACCCATTTTAGACCTCAAAGTTCCCCTAATGAAAACGGACGCATCGGTACCGCTGCATGACTATTATTTTGGGCACACTGACTATTTTTTTTTTCAAAAAACTATATATATATATATATATATATGTCTCATTTAATAAAAAAAAATTATTTAATATGTGAATCATTTAGCGACGTCAACAAAGAGAACAAAGGGAAGAACAAGAACATATGGAGGATCGGTATAACATGGTTCACCTGTGGGAGGCACGAGAGAGAGAGAGACTTATGTACCCTCACCTTATTATGGTAGCCACTGAGTTGTTCCTAAGAGAGGTATGCCTCCTCAAGTTATATGAGGAGGCTACATCCTTGAAGGGCTATAATGGGTTATTGGGAAAACTCATCTTCAGGTGGGATGCCCAACGACAGGCTTTCCAGGTCGGTCTTGCCCAGTGGCACACACCCATTGATGAGGACATATATTTTATTACTGGATTATCTAGGAGAGGGCAAGATTTTCCTTAGTTCCCATATGTCCCCATAGGGTATGTAAAAAGGAGTCAGTTGGTGTACTCCTAGAGATACATTGGCAACGATATACTTTCTCCTACATATTTTCAGGTGTTCGGTGGTCAGTTACGTATTGCTTCGCTTGGTGTAGAGGAAGTGAGGTGCCTCTCACTACTACTGACAACCATTTCACACCATACCAGTGACGAGCAATGCGTTAGTTGCTCGATTTTATTTTATGTTGATTCTTTATTATATGCGCCACGACTTGTGAGATGGTTTGTGATTTTCTTTTGTGGCAGTTTTGTACAATATTAGATAGATGTCATTCTCAGGCATGTGGGAGGTTTACCTTCCCTTTTGATTTGGTGTTATTTTGTTTATTTTTTGAGAGGTTTCTAGAGACGATGCCTAATTTTGTTTGGCAGCCTCGTACACCGATGCTACACGTAGGGATGGAGATGTGGGGCCAGATGATGCCCAAGAGGGGCGAGTCTTACTTTTTTTCCAGGATATCTCATGATGCACTAGAGTTTCTATCCAGTGTTGATGATCACTCCTTCATTCTGGTGCCATGTTCGTATGCTGGTTTGGATTGGTGAGGGTGTGCCAACATCCTCTTCACACAGGATAAGGTGCCAGATACGAGAGGTAATATTAGTGTTTTATTTAAATTAATATAGTTTCATTTTGTTGTCTTAATCAATTACTTAGAATTTTCAAATTTATTCTAACACATTATTCAACTTGTTTTATTAGAATTTTTACTGAAAATTTCTAATTATTATTGTGTACTTATATATACTTTGTAGATATTGGGTCATTCGTTGGTGATGATATTCTACCGCCACTGAATGATCCAGGTGTAGATCATGTTTACGAGGAGATGGAAGCGGCAGAGGATCAGGGTGACAAACCTGGTCCTGATTAGGCGAGATGCCAGAGGGTGTGAGGCATAGGCCAAACAATCGATTTAGGATGGATTTGGGCTACCAACTCCATCGACTCCTAGTTGAGGAGGGAGTCAGACTGGTTAATATAAGAGAGATACAGGCTGATGAAAGGCTGACACAGATCTGGAGAGTCATGCCCCTTGATATTTTGACCCTCATGCGACATATTGTTGGAGCTACCAGAGTACTGGCGTGGGTGAGGAGGTGTAGGCATGGTGGAGGTGCAGTGTAATAGAGTAGCACATCATCTGATGATCATGATCATGAGGGGAGTGATCATAATTCTAGTACTCCACCTTCTCCTCCACCTCGTGCCGGAGATGATCATGATGAGCAGCTTGGAGCATCCATTCATGACCATGAGTAGGCATCGTTTGAGCAGTCTGCACCATCTCAGTAGACACATCCTCGTCCTGATAAGGTACCTGATCTTTAGGAGGGTGCAGTTCCATCTAAGGAGGAAAGTGCATCGACTGGGCAGGATGCCGCACCATCCATTGAGCAGGATGGACCATCCATGAGTCATCATGATCAGGTGGTTCTTGATTAGCAAGCACTCCCATATTAGCAGGCACGTGATCATCATGTATTTGAGCATGTTGAGGCTGCACCATCAACTAAGCAGGCCTTGACTAGTACTACTATTGATGTACCACCAGATATTTGACATTTATATGCAATTATATTATATTTGTATATTTTTGACATTATATATATATATGGTCCATGTATTTTATGTTCATGTTGCAGATGTACTTAATTTACATGTTGGTGTTCATCATGATGTGTATATTGTTAGGTCATGTTAGATATGTTCATTTAATGTGCAACTTGTAGATAGATGTGTAAGTGATAGAAGTTATTTGACATTAGATGTATATTTGATGTTTGTGTTGTGATGATGTTATACAGTGCTTGTGTTTTATTAGATGATCATGATGATGATGATTAGATGATGTTAGCATATTTGAATGTGTTTTTTAGTTGAATATGATGTTTGTACAATGGTCATCATGATTGTGATGTTTATTTTTAATATTAAATCATGATATTTATTAAATATTATGTCGTGATTGTAATTGAAATTTTAATTTTAATTGTATGTAAAATTGTTATTGTATGTAAAATATTTGTAAAATTTTAATTGTAATTGTATATATGTAGAATTGTAAAATTGTAATTGTAATTGTATGTAAAATTCTAAAATTGTAATTGTATGTGAAATTGTAAAATTATAATTGTAATTGTAATTGTAATTGTATGTGAAATTGTAAAATTGTAATTGTAATTGTAATTGTAATTTTAACTGTAATTGTATGTAAAATTGTAATTGTAATTGTAATTGTATGTAAAATTGAAATTGTAGTTTTAATTTTAATTTTAAATTTATGATGTAAAATATTTGTAAAATTGTAATTGTAATTAAAGGTATTGTCATCATTCAATTTTATTAAAATTTGTAAATTTGTAATAATTTAAATTAATCGTCAATTTTAAACCATAACCGCTAAATTTCCGTAATTGTAAAATTGTAAATTTGTAAATTTGAATGAATATAAATAATTGTAAAATAATAAATCTAGAATAATATGAATTTTTGTAACATAATAAAGTTTAGAAAATAATGCAAATAAATTCATGTACTTTAGAATTATCATTATTTTATTATTGTCTTACATACCAAAAGTAATAGTATACATTTTGAAGATATCATTCACACACATATAAAGCAATCAAGTAGTTGTATTATTTTAGGAATTGACATTATAAAAAAATAACTTTATACAATATGCCATTGTTTTGGAGATCAACATAATTGAAAATTATCAAGTGAAATGATTTTAACATTAACACAATGCAAATTATCAATTAATTCAAAATACCTATTATAATGTTTCAAAAAAAAGAGTCTTAGTTATAAGGTAATTAAGTCCTCTTCTTTATAAAATCCCATCTTAAAAAGTATAAATGAAGAAATAACTCATGTACCATATCACTCTTGGTTCTCATGATCACCCTCATTATCTTCCAGCTCGCTTGGCATGATAACACTATTGTTCTCAAAAATATTTTTTGATCTAGGGTCATGTCTCAATACGAACCATCAATCCCTATCCAACACATCTGGGTAAAAAAACACCTGGTTGCAGTGTTTTTGGAAAGCATAGGTCTCCTTAGCTTCATCCCACATCTTTCTAGAGTTGATACATATCAGCCTACTATCGTGATCTTCCTTTACATTATTCCGATCAAAGATGTCCCACCACTTGCATCTAAAAATAACACATTGGAAATAAGAGAAATCCAATTCCACTTCAATGATATCTTGTACTTTCTGACGTAACCTAGTGTCCCTCGTACTAGGTTTTAATCATGGTGGCTAGATTGACAAGATTGATTGAACTCGACTTCCAATCCAAAGTCTTGTGTCATGTGTCCATCATCGGCATTTTCTATATGAAAATGGTGTCCATATGCCCACATATATGGGAAAAATTGTACTTATAAAAAAATTAAAAAATCATAGTGTCATGTGTCTTATAATAACCCAACTATTAACATATGAAATATAGATGTAATTACATTTAAAATGTGCATTATTAAGTTTAAAATGCACATAAATATATTATTATCGAGTGGGTACACCCAATCCCTACGTTTAGTGCATCCTCTTCAGCACGCGAGTAACGACCGGTTGCACCGTATTTCTCTCTGACTTGGTTAGCAACCCAATTGTTAGGGCATATTTTTGGCATATTTTTTTTAAAATTATCAGGATAAGGCACACTTCTACAATTCAACCGTCTAAATTATTTCTTGTCACTATCCCATCTCATCCTCTTTTGTTTGTACAATGCGACACATGGTTGTGTTTCTTCGGAATTGTAAAGAACGAATTTATTTATTGCTTTAATTTATGCATTCATGGATGAAATCAAACATACATATAGTACATATGATATCAAAATATAAATTATATCAAAGTTCAACATGAATATTTATTTTGTGTAAATTTGAAAAATTATAAGTCACTTACTCTTTATCAAGCGCCTTTTTCCATTCGTTTTGAGCAGCTCCCCTTCTCTTTTGTCTTCATGCCTTTCATCGTCCTAAATCACTGCACCTAGTCTGTTGTCGATCTACTTGATGTACTCACTGGCATAATAGAAAGACTCATATGATATGTACCCCACTGCCATAGACCCCTCGGGTTTTCCCCTTTGTCGAACAAAACCTTTCAATTTCTTCATGTACCTCTCTAAGAAGAACATCCAACGAAAAGAAACCACCCCAAATAATTCAACCTCATCTACTAGGTGGATTAGAAGATGAACCTGCAAGTCCATGAAACTCGTTGGTAGTTCCTTCTCAAACATAAAAATAATATCAACTATCTCTTGATGCCATCATGGAATGCTAGCCACATGAATCTCCTTTGACATGATCCAATGCAGAAATGTAGATAATTTAGATATGGAACATCCTAGGTCTTGGGGGAATTCATGTTTCACACACCCATAGATGAACAAAGGATAATGACACTACAAAGTTATAGACACATGAAATAATATATGAAATTAGTTATGTTTTATGATCCCTGCATGGGATAATTTTTTTTAATATAATAAATAATAAAATCATGCTTTTGACATTATAAGTACTCTTAGAAGATTCAAATGGTCATGCAATTTCAACCTCGACAAATGGTCATCCATGCTTAAGCAGCGTCGTAGTGAAGACTTGTATGAAGATGGCACCCTCACACCCATTATAAATTTATTTGCCAAAGAAAAATCCATGGGACATCACCTTCTTTGAAATACCATGAATTATAGGGACCAACGCCTGCCTCTGATCCTATACTTTCTAATTGTATGGGGCAATGTTTCTTTTTATTTTCTGAAGTAATAAGATCTTTCCTAACAGAAAATGTGTCACTTTGTTTCGATGATATGTGCCTCCATAAATAAGATGAAACATTTTTAAATATATGCATGGGATCTAATAAGTGGTTAATCTTAAGGTGCTCCCAATATGGGAGGTTATAAAAGATAGATTTCCTTTTCATCCCAATGGGCAATTTCTCAACATAGGTGTCAAAGAATTTTGGATCATCGAACATAGGCTTCCCATTCGAATCAAACATTTCTATGAACTCCTCCTTCTCTCTCTCATATGATCTAAGCCATTCAATTGGTGTCATTATTGGAGGCCTTTGGGTTCTCTCTCATTTACCATTGAAAGAAGATGTTGCTCTCCTGTAAAGGTGTTCTTCTAGGAGGAATACCCTGGAGTAGTCATACACTAGCTTTTGTAGGTCGTTGGACCATCTATCTTTCAGAGAAGGTCCACAACAGTTACATCCAAAATACCCTTTTTTTACAAGACCTAGTAAATTATTGTATAAAATATATATGCATGCCACGTTAAAGAATATCATGAAGATTAGAACAATTACAATTGATTATATAGCTAATATGCGAAAGAATATTGTTATGTATATAAACAAATCAATAAATATGTAATTTACCAGAGAAAAATCCTAAGAATTAATAATCATGTGTCGTGTAAGCACATATGCCATACAACGTATAACTCCTCTCTTCTATGATGGTTCTTAATACATCATATACATTTATCCCATCCCATAATTCCTTCAATTCATCTACCAGTGGTTGTAAGTAGACATCCATATTCTTCACTTGTCTTCTACCAGGGACTATGAGAGCCAAAATTAGATGTTCATTCACAGACAACCATGGGGGATATTTTTATTGATCACTACTACAGGCCAAACATAATAGTTGGTGTTATGGAGGGAATATGGGTTGATGCCATCCATGGCTATGCTGAGTCGTAGAATTCGTATTTCATCCTTGAATTTTTCGGGCCATGTATCCTCTATATGCTTCATGGATATTTAATATGTTGGGATTCACATAACTCCCAACTCACTTCTGTGTGAGGCATGCCATCCCTGCAACATAGCTAATTGTTTGCAATGAAAGAGCCTTTTAATCCTTGGGATTATAGGCATGTGCCTCAATATATTAAAAGGAGGACCACGTGATTTACCCTTATTTTTTTTATTTATCATACATGTCATGCCCACATTTAGGACATATCTCTTTGTCAACATATTCTCCTATATATAGAATAAAATAATTTGGACATGCATTATATGATATGTACTCAACACCCAACATTTTCAACAATTTATTTGCCTCTTCGCAGCTACTGGGAAAGACATTATCACTGAGAAGAACCTTATCTTTGAATAACCTGTAGTTGGTGATCATGGAAAATATTAAATTTACATTAATGTCGATATCATTATTAACGTTCATAAAATTGATCATTTGTAATGTTCATAGTGTGATTATATTCCTCAAAATATAAGGGAGGACTTGATGGTTAATTACCTAAAAATTTATGAGAAAAATGCATTCGAAAAGCCAAAATTTTCTTTCAAGTTGTATAGTAACATCATTCTCCCCAACTGGGTAGACTTTGACTGATCACCAAATCCAAAGAGAGGGGTGGTGGAAGCAAATTTAAGGCTTTCAAAAAAGGTATCAACAATATGAGAATCATCCCCTAGCTGATCATCATTCTAGAATGCATCTAATAACATTGTCTTGATGGTAGTCATATCCATTAAGTAATCATCCATACAAACCTCTATTTGATTGCCTCCATTTCCATCTTGTGAAGAACTACTATTGTTGTAGTCATTCCTAATTGGTGAATCTGGATATAGTGGGAATTGAATAGGTGGTTGATTCAACAATTCTTGGTATCATTCCTCTCCGAGCTTTTCTCTTAATTCAGCCTGCTCTCGATTTGACATTGTCGTGGGGTGCAACTGAAGATCGTAGGTAGGTCACTCATCATCACTAGAATCCTAATAATTTCAAAAAATATATTTGAACATGATTAGTACAAAGTATATCATATCAATTAGTAAGCATGTCAATAATGCATGATTAGTTGGTTTGACGTTGATGTAATTACATTAATATACCAAACAATTATTATTACCATCATTGTCCCAAGATTGTGGCTATAATATGCAATGTTGCAATTGGGAAGGTGAAGAGGCTATCCATTTTCATCTACCAAATGTGTGTTGCGGTATGCTGCTCCTGATAAGAGCTTACAACGTTTTGGAGTTGTTTGAATATTTTTTGCATCTGAACTCAATTATGAACCTACAAATTTGTATAAATTAATTGTATTCAGCTGATTGACATGGATAAAAAAATAAATTCAGTTAGACAATGAAAATATAAATAAAATATGAAGTAAATATTACATCTCGAGATGGATAGGGAGAACTCTATGATGGAATTTGAAAAATATTATATAACGAGTTGGATTTTCAAGAATTGTCCATTCGATATAATTATGATATTTTCTCCTGCATTTGGGAAAAATCAAAAATAAATTTTGGTGTCCATACCTAAAAGTAATTTCGGTGCCTTAAAAATGGACTTATTGTTATCGATGCTACTATACAGTTAATGACACCGGTGCGTTTTAGTTACTACGCACTGTTGTTGTGTTATTAATTGACACAATGGTGCGGTTAGGTAACAAATGCACCAAATAGCCGCAAATAAAAAAACGCGACTTTTTTTTTTAAGTGAAAAAAAGCGGTAAATTGAAAAATGAGCGGAAATTATTTTCAGAAATCTAATTTCATAAAAAAATTCTTTAAATAGTAAAATTTTTTCATTATTTCATTATTTTTGAAAAAAATTCCAAGGAGAGATTTGCACGAGAGACATAAATGGAGCAAGAGAGCATGAGAGCACTGTGGAGGAGCGGAATACTTTCGAACATAACTATTTAGAGAATCATAATTTCAAAAATCTGGTGATTCAAACCCTATAGTATAGAATTTCAAACCATATAATGATTAAATTTTACTGTAATAATTTTTTTTTTTTACAGTTTTTGTTTTATTTAATACATGGTAGGTAAAAATTTTAAATTTTATTGTTCATTTTCAGACAAAAGAAGAAGAAGAAGAAACGAATCCATTCTTACGCTAAACCATTGATTCTTTTTATTTCTGCCATTGCTTTTTCCCATTTTGTGACTTCAAAATTAGGGTTTTTCATTTTAGATTTATAGGGTTTGTATTGCTATATATATAGGCCTGTGACATCTAACTCGCGGGACGACTTGCAGAGTCGGATCCCTATCCATGTCAGCCCTTGCGTGAATTTTTAAAAAGAAATTTTTTTTAATCGGTGCGCCTTG
This sequence comes from Pinus albicaulis, assembly GCA_034641835.2. Classification (NCBI taxonomy): domain Eukaryota; kingdom Viridiplantae; phylum Streptophyta; class Pinopsida; order Pinales; family Pinaceae; genus Pinus; species Pinus albicaulis. Next base: position 970,122,801 of record CM076572.1, read on the forward strand.
TGTAAAATAGTGCACCGATGTGCTATTTTATAACAATGCATCACGCACATGATGTGTGATAAAAAAAATATAAAAACATTTTTTTTTTAATTTTTGTGCCCTTTGTAAAATAACACACCACGTATGTACTGTTTAATAAAAACAATTTAAAAACATATTTATTTTAATCCATGTGTCATGTGTAAAATAGTGCATTGGTGTGCTATTTCATTATAGCGCATCGCGCATGTACTGTTTGATAAAAACATTTTTTTAATTTTATGCCTGTGTTGATCGGTGCACCGGTTAGCATATAACGCATTGGGTCTTCTTGTTGATAGAGAGCACCATAGAGTGGTCCCCTTTTTTCTCTGTGTGTTTATAATAACATGTGACACCGCCTCCTCCATGACATCTCATGCTACAAAAACTAACACTAGAGGATTTTTGTTAATTTGTCTGTGTTAATCGGTGCGCTAGTTAACATATAACGCACCGGAACTCCTTGTTTACAAAGAGCACCATACGATGTTTCTATTGTTTTGGCGATGCGTTTATAAGAACATTCACACCGGTGTCGGTGCATACTTCTTGAAAGGCACACTGTTTTATTAATTTTTATTTTTATTTTTTACCTGAAAATTTTGTGATTTATTTATAAAATATATTAATGAATAGTATGATACAAATTTCATATTGATAAAGAAATGACTAACAAGAGATGAAGTAACAAAATACTAATAACACATTGAGAAAAGAAAAAAAAGCAAGTTCTTTGTCAATTCTTTACAAAAATTATTATTTTTCAACTATATGTAAGTTTAACTAATATGTACTTTTTACTGTGTATCATGTAGAGCCACAAAATGACAAATCTCGATAAGGTTATTTCTTATCCAAGATCAGAAGAGTGTAAAAGCTTTATGGAAAAATTGCATAAGGATGAATAAGGTGAATGAAAAAAATACTATCGATCCATTATGATTTTAATTTTTTAATTTTCATTAATAATATACTTAAAAAATTAGATAACATGTTTCAAAGAGTCTATTAATTCACATATGTTTAATGTTCTATAGGGACCAATAATGAAGAAAATGAATCTTGTTCTAAGAAAAGAAAAAAATAAACATGCAAATGAAAATGAATTGCTCCTTAGCGCATCTGGAGTACTGGTGCTGGAGGTTAACGAAAGGGGGAAATTTTTTTACAAAACATTGAGGGATTTAGTGGAATGAACGTATAGAAATTCTTTCCACTTACAATAAAAAAATAAATCCAATTATTCCAAGAACCAAACTTTATCTAAACTACGTGGTGAGTTTCCAGAGAATTGGTCAATGAGACATGTTAGACTTTTAATAGAAAAACGTACAACAACAAACAAGAATGAATGAAAAAGTAATATTCCTTTAAATATTTTTCTAGAATTATATGTATATATTACTAGAAATCAATCATTTATAAATATCAATTTTGTTATATTTAATTTTCATATACCAATATAAAAATTAAATATTTTATTGTTTAAATATTTTATTGTCATGTTACATTTTCAGGAAGATTATGAAAATCTCAAAGGATGAATGAGTTGATATCAGAAATATGCCAGTAGGAATGCCTAAAAAGGTGTACAAGGAGATGGTCAAAGAAATGGACATAATTTCATCGCACGAGGAGCCATCTCAACAACAGCGTGCTTCAAATGAAATTTAATCATTGAATTTCTCGATTAGGTACACTAAATAAACAACTTAGCATTAAATATTAATTTCAAGTATTTTCTTGTAGAAAAGAAAAGAAAATGGAACCCATTCACCACATAAAATAGGACGACAAGGAAGCAAAGGGTTGATATCTAAGTTTGTGAGTAATTTTTACTTCCTTATAACAACTTAACTAGATTTCATTTTTGTATATTTTAAGATGTTTTACAACAATCATCATTGAATGTCTTCAAACATGTGCTGACATATAAAGAAGAACCATTAGACGAATTGAATGACATTGGGTTAAATATGGCTTGTCAGTAAATGTTGACATATCATAAATTAATTCTGGAATTTGTAAGCATCTATCGACCTTGTTTTACTTAGATTCGTCTATAATTAACAGAACAGAAAAATATTTTATATTAAATATCTGATTTGTTATGGGGTATAAAACTTGCAAGAAACAAAGTATGGAGCTGCGCCAACAAATTAAATGTGGAAATATGGCATGAAATTTGGTTTTGAAAGAATGTGTATAGTTAATGAGTCAATTCTTGCTATGGTACATTTCCTTACGATTTAAATTGATGTATATTATTTATTATTGAAATTTTCATTATTCTCACCAATGTATAAACATTCATTACAATTTATTTTTGTGTTTGTAGATGGAAGTTGAAGAAGAAGAAAACAATCAACATTGTGAAAAAAACATTCCTCAAAATAACCCAAGTCATGGAAGTAACTCGAGCAATGACAACAGTTCAAGCAAAGAATGATGATCAATATGTTTGGATATCAAAGCAAGGCGTTGTATTTTTTTAAATATTTGTCTATGAAATCAAATGTTTTGTTTAATGTAATGAACATAACGTCCAAATTGAAAGACAGAGGGATACCAATAAATGTCTCATTTTGTATGAAAAAGAGTGTCTTATTCATACACATATAATAAAATACGTTTTAATTTGTTCTATTGCATTCTCCATTGTCACTGTGAAATGTTAAACCACTGATTAAATATTATAATGAAAGGATGCGAAATTTGATGATATGATATAACAAATTAATCCAAACATCACATTCAAATGCATTAATAAAAATTTAATTTATATGAATACTGTTATAATATATGTTTTGACTTTTGATGAATAGTGAATTTAAAAAATCACAATAATTGTAATATCACAGGTCGATGTTTCTAAAAAATAAAAAATGAACACTAGTGCATGTTAGTTATCATGCACCGATGCATTTGTATGCTAATGTGCACCAATGTGTTTCTACAGCCTATGGGCATCATACAAATACCAATACCAATTATAATGCTTGGTGTGTTTGCGTGATACTACACACCAATGCGTTTATGTGATATTTCACACTGATGCGTTTATACAACCTATGGGCACCACACAAATACCAATACCAATTAGAATGCTTGGTGCACTTTATCGACAACTACTACTCGGGCAATCCAATAGGTGTTGCATACACTGGTGCGGTTTTCCTTTAACGCGCTAGTGTGTTTTTCTAACTCGATGACTTGGTGTGTTGTACCACCTACTAGGCGCCCGGTGTGGTTTTAAACCTTAATGGACCGATTCGTGCACCTTCGATCACCCCGGTGTGACTGTCTGACTGACACGCACTAGGACATTGTTAAACACCTCGAGATATTGCTAAATGCTGTGGGGCGTCTGAAATTTTTTTTCTGTGCCGGTGCTTGGTAGGTTCACTGTACCGGTGCATTCATGGTACGACACATTGGTACGTTGACACCTGTTTTGCGCACCGATGAGAAAAACATCCGTAAAAACCTCCAACCGTCTAGTTTTTTTTTTTAATTATGTTGAAATTCCATTAGAATCTCTGCCAAAACCTCCGTTACCGAGAACGAATGTTGTAGCAATTTTTTTTTTGACAATTTTGGTCAATTTTATAACTCTAAAAACCTTCATGATAACCTTTTCTAGAGTTTTTTTTCCCTTGTAGTGCCATCTCCTTTCTATACTTCCAAACCGAGGAAATAATGCATGATTCCGATGTCCTTCATCTCAAATTCTCTTACGAGATCCTCTTTACAAGATTTGATCAACCTCTCATCACTGGATAAAATAAAATCATCGACATATAATAATATAACCAGAAATTTACCTTCAACAACAATATGTTAAAGGTCTACATCTGCTTCACTTTTGGTGAAGCCCAACCTGGTGAAATAGTTGTTGATCCTAGTGTACCAAGCACGGGGTGCTTGTTTCAATCCATAAAATGCTAGCTTGAGTATGCACACATGCGGATCTATATGGAAGGTCTCAAATCCTTCTATTTGTTCAATGCACACCTCCTCCTTAATCACTCCATTAAGGAATGTTTTACTCACATCCATCTGGTGGATCTTCCATCCCATCTACGCTGCAAGTGCTAGAATAAATCTGATAGAAAAGTACATTGCTACTAGATAGAAGCTATCCTCGTAATAAATTATCTCCACCTGAGATAACCCGTCGACCACAGATATGGCCTAGTCTAGTACTTTCTTCACCTTGTAGATGCACGTCGAACCTACCACTTACTTCTTCTCTTGTCTTGGGACCACTTCCCAAACATTGTTTCTAACTATGGAATCATATTACTCTATTGTGTCATCAACCTGCACTATTTTTTTCACAGATTCCTCAAATGAGGATGGTTCTGTATTATCTATCTCACTTAGTAGAGCCATGTGCCCAATGTATCAATCCGGTGACCTCCTCTTCCTGCGTTGTGATGTGGGTGCTCCCACATTCTCTCTAGCATCATGCAATAATATGTTAGCTTCCCTCGTGCACTTCCTACTATCTTTGGATGTCTCTAAATGAGTGGTTTCTTCCACTCTTTTCTCCTCTACTAGTGGATGCTCCACAACATCTTGAGGTTATTCCTTTGGAGCTAAAATCCCCTCATCTACATGCACTGAAGCTACCTCTCAAGGGAAAATCTTAGGCCTTCTCTTTATCAAACTTCAGATCTCTATGAACAACTGTCATCTTGTGAGATGGCACGAACACCCAATAGTTGTGAGGTGTATCAGTGTACCCCAGAAATATTCCCAACTCAGTTATCGGCTCTATATTTTTCCTTTCATCCTTGGAAACATGATAGTAAACCAATGAACCAAAGATACTTAAGTGTGACACATTTGATTTCTTCCGTGAAAAATATTTTTCTGGTGTAGTCATATTAATAATCCGATGAGGAATATTGTTTGCACATATACTACTGTGTTGCATGCTTCAACCCACAAGTGCAATGGTAGGTCCTGATCATGCAACATTGCCCGTGAAAATCCCACAATACTTATGTTCTTCCTTTCAACATTCCCATTTTGTTGTGGGTTATGGGGTGCTATTAACTCCCATCAAATGAATTTTTTTCATAGAATTTATTGAAATAATTCAACACATATTCACCACCATTATTGCTCCTAAGAACCTTCACTTTCCTTCTAGTGTATTTCTCAACAATTAATTTAAATTCAAAAAAAAATTGAGAATTTCTGGTTTTTCTTCTACATGAAGAATATATAGAACTTACGTGAGAAATCATCTACAAATATAGCATAATACCTGTGCTTGGCCATGGAGGGTATTGAGAAGGGTCCACGCACATCTAGGTGAACTATTTCAAGGAATTCTTGCACTCGACTACACTTATCATGAAAGGTGGCTTTGGTGTACTTCCCTAGTGTACACCCATTGCATGTATCTTGTTGCTCTAGTGCACCCTTGGAAATTCTTGTAGAGATCTGTTGCATGATATTTGAATCTCCATGATGAAAATGGCGAAGTTGTCTATGCCATAATTGACCAATGTCTCGGATCTACACCTTCTCTACTTTCGTTCTCAAAGTAACACAGTCTTCTACATCCAATTTGTAAAGCTCCTTCACCCCAACCCCGATCCACATTACTTGTCCCATGGCGATGTGTCTAAGGAAATAATTTCCTTTGCTAAATATTACATCGTAGCCATGGTATTCCATGATAGAAACTAAAACTAAATTCTTCTTTAGACCTGGAACATACATGACATATTTTAATGTGAGAGGAGAACTAGACTCCCTCTGAAAAGTAATTGTATTAATACCGATCATTTTATACCTTCCATCATCTCCCATCTCGATGTACATCTAGAGGTCCTTCTCCTCCAAGTCACTGAAAAATTATTTATTACCCTTCATATGGAATGAGGATCCATTATTCAGATACCACACATTGCCCATCACTAATGTCACCATGCATGAAATGAGGGTGAAATCCAACTCGAATTTTGAAGCAAGAGCTTCACCTATTGCGTATCCTGAGGGATTCTTGCTGGAATTCTTGTGTGGACACTTTGTGGAATAGTGTCCCATCTCATGACAGTGAAAACATTTAATATTAAAAATGTCCTTCTTCTTTCCCGCCTGACCAGAATCTCCTTTGGATTAGAATTTCTTCCCTTTCCCTTTCTTTCCCTTTCCATCCAAGGAAGAATTATCCTCATCCTCAACCTTGGATGCAGTCTCGTGTTTCGTGTTCCACCTAAAATTTTCCTGTAGGAAATCTTACCATAATATTGCTGAGTTTTGTAGCTTCTCCCTCCCATTGATCGAATCCTGGTAGTTGTGCCAACACTTGGGAAGGCATAAAAGTGCCAGGCTTGCCAGATCATCTTCTACAACTCTAATACCAAAACTCCCAAGTTCATCACAACATTGTGTGAACTTGCCCAGGTACTATGGTATTGTGTTTCCCTTTTTCATTTTAATATTATGAAGCTTATCATTTAGTGCCAACTTCATGTGGTCACTATTGTTCTAGAATATTCCAGTCAATGTATGCCACATTGCATATGGAGTTTCCTTATCGTGGATATTAGAGACAATATGGTCTTTTATTCCCTCCAATATGATCCTCCTTGTCTTGGTGACATTCTTCTTCCAATCTACTAGATCATGTGCATCAATTGGTGTTGGCTTCGGGACATCATTTGTAACATCCCTGGTGAAATTTGCATGTAATAAAGTTAAAATAATAACCACATTTGATGGGACACGTATTCCAAGATGAATGTTGGGAAAAAAATCGTAGGGTTGGTGTTCACATGGTTTATTATGGCTAATGAAATTGGAAAAGGCTATGGCTTAGGAATTAAAGATGAAAAGAGTATTTTTGGCACATTTATGTATGAAAATAATGGAAATTAGGAGAAAATGGAGATGAAAGGTAGCAGGTTGCAGGTGAGGAGGAAAATGAAGGAAAATAATGGAAAATGAAGAAAATAGAGGCCTATTCTATAAAAAGGCTCCTGAGGATCAGTTGGTGCCTTTTGTCAATGAATTTTTGTAGCTCTCTCATTATTCCCTCTCTCTCTCATACTCTTGGGTAGCTATATTTTTCTTGGAGAACTCTTGGAGAGTGTGGATACTTGGTGATTTGGAGAAAGGAAAAGGAAGAGAATCAAATCACAGGTGGACATCGAGATCAACAACTACAACGTGATTTGATTGCAGGTACCTAGTTTCATGTATTTTTTCCACACTAGTTTTGGCATGCATGGGTATGCATGTGGATTTTCCTAGCCTTGCCATTTCCTAGATAGCCATGGTTATGTAGGTTTATTTCCATTGATTGTTTTCTGATTGGTTCTCATCATTCCTTTATCTATTAGGTTGAGTTATTATTTCCCGGAATCCTTGGTTGGAAAAACGCTTTGGAATTTTAACATTCAACTATGGGTTGAGTTACTAGTCCTGGAAGCCTTGGTTGTACGAATGCTCTAAAATCCCTAGGTGGGTTTAGTTACTTGTCCTCGAAGCCTCGGTTGGAAAAACAATTTGGAAGCCCTATAATAGTTGGGGTTGAGTTACTATTCCTGGAAGCCCTGGTTGGAACAAACACTCTAGAGCCCTGGATACCTTGGATAGAGACCAATCTGTGATGGTTAGTGATGTCTGACTGTGAGGTGGAATCAATGGTTGAGGGTTGAGATGGTTTGGTCTCTGGAGCCCTGGTTTGGTATTCATTTATGTGTCTGATAAAGTCCCACATTCATGCTTGGAATATGACATGGGGGTGATTGGATAAAGTGATATTTGGCTCAGCCAATCTAAGGTTAGGTGGAAAATGGAAGTCCCATCTACGGTTGGTTTTTACACATATATAAAGAACTCATTCCTATAGTATTCAATATGAAAATGTAATAGTTTATGCATGGATTTATTTGTTGTTGTATCCATTGTGTTTTTGTTATTATTATGCTGGTTATAAGCATGTATTCAATCAGTGATGATGTATGGTTGTATCCATGTTTTTATCTGTAAATGTATACATAATGTATTTATGGTCAAGTATATTGTATTGTAGCTTATGATTCATAGGAGAAATGATTCTTAGCCATTATTAGATAAGTGAGAGACACATTTGTTTAAATATATTTTTTATACTTTTAGATGCAATGTTTGTGACATGTTTTACGAAATTCCTGTCATGGTTGGCTGAGGCCGGGATGAGTTTCGGATGATGTGATTGCTTCCATACCTTCGTTTTACTGTTATTTATCCTCTCCTAAAATTTAATGAATTTTTGGGCAGTGACCTGGGCTCCGGGGCTAAAAAGGTGGCACAAATCCCAGAGTTACAAGCACAAAAATGACTATTTGGGGCCCTGGAGACTACCTTGCCTTGGCATGCCCATGGCTATAGGTTTCTAGTCGCTCCCTTTCCCTTAGATGGCCTTGGATAAGGCTCAAAATGGTAAAAAATTAGTCCCCCTTAAGGGTTCAAGGGTCTCATAGGTTGGGTTACCTCCTGGAGGTGATGGTGATGCAGTGTAAGGTCTGTTTGTCATGTTTCAATCAGTTTCACTTCCTCAAGGTAATCTAAGAGGTTGAATCTCATATTAGTATCATATCGTCACATGTTTACCCTAGTTGGCTGGTCACTTTGGTAAATGTGGGAAGAGGGTGTTATAGAGTGGTATCAAAGCATCGTTCAACCTTTTGATTGGATGGGCGGTGTATTGGTCATGCTTTTGTTAATTTCTTATGTGTTTCTAATGCCTATGGTGTATGTGATGTTGCATCCTTGTTGTGTTTTCCATGGTGGAAATGGTGTTGCCATGAAGTTCTTATAGTGTCATTGTCAAAATGTGGTCATGTGTGTATTACTGATTATGTGTTGTTCATGCACATTAGCTTACATATTGTTACATGTTGTATATGCATTGCTTGTGTATGCTAGGTCGCATATTTTGCACGCTTGTGTAGTGTTCATTTATTATTTCTTATGTGACGTTATTTGCTGAACATGAATTGGTCAGTCACGCTTGGTTACATGTTGCTTATGCTTGTGTATGGTTTTTGCTTTGATGGTGTTTGGTCTAGTTGCATTGGTACGGTTATGCATTAGGCCATGTTGTGGTTCCATGACTGGAATCTAAATAGAATGATGTTTATGCACTATTATACCATGTGCTATGAGTTTATATGTTGATTATGATTGTGTATATACATGTATTTCACTAATTGGTTGATCTTGCAGGAAATATCCTCGCCAATTTACACTAAGGCATGTTGATTTGTTTATGAATTGGTTTATATAAAATATTTCACATTGTAGGAAGAATTCAAGGATGAATAGAAGAATGGTAGACTATTGAGATTCTCCATATGAGTCATATGAGTAGCATGGTACTAGAAATTCACCTGATTTTGTATATACATTAAGAAGTCTAAAGGAATAAATAAGGGGCTACAAGGCAGGCGATGATAGACTTATACAGGCACAAGAAAAGAAAGCAAAGGTTAAGGCAACCATCCTTAAAATTTTATCATAGTTACAGAAGAATGGGCCACTTACGATCAACTATGGGAAAGAGGAAAAAACAAATGGGGCCTGTGGCTGTAGGTCTCCTGGTAGGAACAGGTCAGAGAAAGATGATGCAGTGAAATATGGTAAGTTGTTGGACACTCTGGATAGGAGGAGTGATGAGCATGGGTATCATTATAGTTCTGGTTCAGATAGGCCTCAAGATCGTCATCGGTATCATCCTTATAAGAGGAGTGACATGGGATATTTTTCATAAGAGGTAAAAAAGGAAAAACCACCTACATTTTTCAACAAGATAAAGAAACCACATGATGAAGATGCATGGTTTCTTACCATGAAGAATTTTTTAAGATTGCATGATTACTCAAAAAATATGAAAGCTAGGATAGCCACCTTTAGCCTCAGAGGTAGAGCAGACATTTGATGGGACGATATGAAGAACTTCAGAGATATTTCTAAGGAGGAGTTGACTTGGCGTGATTTCTAAAGGCTATTCCTGAAGAAGTATCTCTTATAAATATACTATGATGACATGGAAAAGGAGTTTTATGAGCTGAATATAGGTTCCCTAAAATATGCCGAGTATAGTAGCAGGTTCTTGGAGTTACTAAAATGTTTTCCTTACCTCAAGGAGGAGAAGGCCAAGATTCAAATATTTAATAGTGGGCTTCCAATTGCATTCAGAGATATGATTAAGTTCGAGGATCCTAGATAATTGGAGGAGGCCATCCGGAAACTCAAGAATTGTTATGAAAAATTAAAGTGCAAATAAAAACTAAGCCAAATTGGAGAGGTAATGATAAGAACAAGGGAAAATGGGACAAGAAGCGAGCAAGGCCTCAAGACACATGTAACAAGGATAATTTTTTCCCACCTAAGAAGCTCAATAAACCTTGTATAGGATGGGGATTTCGATCTGAGGAGTAGAATAAGGATGAGGGCTAGAAGCCTATACAATGTTGGATGTGTGGAAAATATCATTGTAGGAGGGATTGTAAAAAATATCAGGGTGGAAGGCCACAGATCTATAGTGTGCAGGAGGCACAGATAGTGTGATATGTTGGGCATCAAATTCCTCAGATTTATGCAGTTGTAGACAATATGCAGGAAGATCATGAAGCTTATATCATTTATATGGATGGTAAGGTTTGTGATCAAGTTGTTTCTATTTTGATTGACTCTAGATATAACTGTAATTATATTAAACCTAACCTAGCAGATAAGTGTGGTTTGAGTTAGGAAATGCACGCAAAATCTTATTTAGTGTAGATGGCCACATGTATGAAGAAAAGAGTGCACCATTGGGTAAGAGATTGTGCATTCGAGTTAAATGGCATGCTTATAGTAGCGCACTTGAACATATTTCATTTGGGATCATACTGTAATATTACCAATTAGCCTCAAGCTAATTGGAATATTAAATTTTGCTTTATTTTTCTATTCATGAATAAATGTAAAATGGAGGAACATAAATAATCAGTGAATAAATAAATGCCCCATGTGAACAAGGCTAAAATATGAACTACTTTAATAAAACACCCTTATGTGTGAAAGGGGTTGAGACTTTTGATTGGGTCAACAGGACCAAATCAACGGCGCTGTCCAAATTCAATGAACCTCCTAGATGCATAGCACAGTTTTATATGGAGGCCACACATGTGAAAGGAGCTAAATCATTGAGATGGTTTAAGGTTTTGCAAGATCTCAATCTTATAAAAGGAGGAGGAGGACAACAATAGAAGGGTTTTTGATGACCATATTATTTCTGAAGAATATGTTTTTTTAGACATTTCTCATTCTCTTGGCAATTTAGCAGAGAATAGTGTTGTTTAGCACAAGGATCTCATGTTTAGGAATCCTTCTCTTTCCTTGAGTAGCTCTTGGAAGAGACTTGTAATTCTTGACCACTATCAAGCTTAAGTCTAAGCTTCTACTTCCAACTACAACTCAGATCACGTTGAGGGTCTGGTTGTCTTTATAAATTGCAGCAATTGGAGGCTATATCTACTCAGATCTAGGCCAATCTAGTGCCCCTTTTCAGTGGGAGAGGCTTCTATCCCATTGGCAAGAGTGTTTTGGATCATTTTAGCTTCAGATCTACATATTGGCATCAGTCCAAACATTTCTTTTAAGCCTACAGTGCAGTCCCTCTTCTAGTACTGCGTTGTCTGGAAAGAGGAAAGTTGCAGGGTGATTTGGCAAATTTTGAGGAGTGATCTCTGGTGTTGGGGATCTTCCCTTCAGTATGGTGATCCATGGATTTCTGTTCTTATCCATGTCATATTCAGATCTGATCTGAATACTACTGTATATGCTTCACAAATTCTGAATATATCTATAGATCTGCTGCATAGAATCTCAGATCTACTCCATGTGCTTCATGATTTGTTGAAATCCCCAAGGGGAATGTAAAGTAGAGACATTATAGTGTATGGATCTATAATGGATTTGACTGTTCATGCATTATTTTGTTCTAGATCTGATATGTAATCTACTGCTATAGTACACGTAATAAAATAATGATGTCAAGCCTTTGCAGTCGATTCTATGTGTTGCAACACCTCTTTTTGAGGGTTTCTTTCTGCATAAGTCTTCTATTTTCTATTCTAAGACTCACGGGCTTCAATATAATTCTGATTTTCTGATCTATATTACATTATTGAGCCTCCATATTGGCATACTATTATTACGTCGCTGAACTGCGTTATTTCTGAAGTAGTGTTGTTTGATATTGTTGCAGTCCCATTCTGGGGCATTTTCCAAGCTGTACTAGGTGTGGGAGACCTGTTTAACCCACCTAGAAGGATTTTTTTCTGATATCCTCTTGGATTCAGGTCTTATATTTTTAGATCTAATGGATCCAAGTGCTAGTTTCCAATCTTGTAGCATACATTCCTAAAAAATGTGTTTTTCAGGCATGCCTTTGTAGCAGTCCCAATTTGGGGATATTACAGTGGTATCAAAGAAACTTTCTTGGCACAGCCTGTGATTCCTTTGAAAAATAGCCAATACGTATTTTCATGAAAATAAGAGACTGAAGAAGAAGTATGATTACAGTGAAGACACAGAAGAAAAGGGTAAAACCCCTTTATCTGGAAGAATGAAAAGGAAAGAGTTCTCAAAAACTCTGTTCCAAACTATATATGAGTCTAAAGGAGAAATCAAAGAAATGAAGAGGGAAAGACATGAAGATCCCTCAAGAATATATTTACATGCAGAAAGCCCCAGTTCTTCATCTTATATGTGCAAGCACTCAGCTACACAATCAGATCCACAACGTTATTCTATGCCCAGATCTACTGCAAGAGAGATGAAGGAAGAAGATGCACCAAAGGAGGAGACTTTGAGTGATTATCTTCATGAGTATTAATCTAAATCTTGGAAAATCAAGGAGCACTTGAGCTTCCAAGAGTTTTTCCAGCTCAAGGAGGAAAGGAGATCCAACAAGTACAATAGAAGAAGAAGAGGTAGATTCATTCTACCAAATTTTGATGGATCCTCCACATGCACAGCCAAAGCATGGATAGATCAGCTAGACTCATATTTGGATATACATCAAGTTTTAGATAAATAAGCCCTTAAGGTAGCAGCGCTGCATCTTAAAGGTAAAGCTTATGCTTGGTGGTTGTTTGAATCATTCTCATTAAAGAATGAAAACATATCTACTTATGCAAAGTTCACTCGGAGAACGGTGAAAATATTTGATGTAAAATAAACTAAAAAATCTTTGATTGAGATAGCAAAGCATGAGCATGAAAAAACTTTGCATGAGTTGGAAATATATATTGTGAAAACTCCACTAATTTATATTAAAGGGGATAAAAACTTTTGTGATACCTTGTCAAAGGAAAAATCCCCATTGCATGAAGAGATTTCTTCTCAAAAGGAAATTGTGGAGATTCCTCTTTCAAAGGAAGACCAAGATCCAAGGTCTCTCATTGATAATGAGGCATTCTCAAATATTGACGAGAAGGAAGAACAAGAGGGAAGTAACAACGCTATCACTTCAGAAGAAGACCCATCACCACATGGGTATGGACATGAAGTCATTGTTTCTAAGGAAATATCTTTTGCATCTCTGAAAATGATTCAAAAGGATCATTTTGTGACAGCATTATTAGGCAATGATACCTTGCTTCAAGCAAGAGGAGGAAGGATGGATTAGCATCCAATGATGAGGAGCATGCACCCTTGTTTATGTCAAGGGGTTTCTATTCATGAGACGGAGACTGATATATGTAGCCATGGAAGGGACACATCAGTCCAACCATTCATACAGTCTACTTTAGATCTTGATGTATCTTTACATGGAGGAATTCCACCAGAGAGACCCCCTGATGGGAAGAAGAATAAAGTGTTATCTCAACCTTGTGCAGCAGTGACATACTTGGCTACCACAGTGCTGAGATCTATTGATGGATTCCAAGGAGGGCTGAACAATTTTCTGAAATTTATTTTGCTATTCCTCACTCATTTATTTGTGCTGGAAAAGAAGAACTCAAAGATCCATGATGACATTATCATGATGTCAAATGGCCACTCCATAGATTTGGGGCAGAAAATGATATCCCCACATACAAAGAAGATTTCTAAAGAAGACAAGAGGGGGCCAACACTCTTGTATGCATGGGCCAAACTATGGATTTTTTGGAAGAGAGAAACCTTTCAAAAGAAGTTTGATCTTCCTATTCTTCAATCTTGTTTTGCACAAGATCAGCTACAAGAGATGCAACAAAGATGGAGCTACCATACTCCAACATGTGACTTTGTCATTGAGAATGTTAAAGAGGAGAATGATGATATGACCGCTACTTCATTTCATAATTCTACAACAATGTCATTGTTAAGAAGCCTAGATCCATATTGGGAGTCCCAACTCTTGGTGGAATATTCCAAGGATCTTCATACTTGCATGATTCTTGATGACTTGCTACATGATGAGAGCTATTCAATCCTTGATGGATTCATCTATAATCATTGAAGGATCTTCTTTTCTAGAGCTTCCAAGCTCAAGGAGAAGTTACTACAAAGGGCTTATGAAGAGTTCTATTTCAGCCACACATTCTATAAAGCTCAACAACATCATCTTGAGGAGCTATTATTGGGAGGGCTTTGAAAAAAAAAATATCATCATTGTCAAAGATGCATGAACCTTGTGGAGTGGAGCAGCAACAAGACTCTCAGATAGAGTTATTTCAGCCAACTCTTCCTATCTTTGGAGGAGGAGAAAGACCCATACACCACTCCACTTGTATAAGGAGAACTATTGGTGAAGAGCATACTTATGTAAATCATGTTTTATTTTCTGATTGTATGTATTATTTTACTATGTATATGCAGGCCATGAATCCAAAGAGGAGTGTTATACCTTATAAAATATATGGCCAACTTTGGGCCAAAAATATTTCTGATTGTGGCCACTCTCTTGGTGAACAAAGGGAGATTTTGCAGCATGATGGGTGCTTTCCTAAGGCACCAAATATATTCTCCCACTTTCAGCCGTGGAGATATGTTATGGGCAGCAAGTAAGTGGTGGGAAAACCACATGCCACATCTATATCTGAGGCAGGCAGGAGATGCATTGTGCTGGTTACTCTTGGGTGAGTGTGGGTACTACCCAGAGATTCATATTTTCTTATCTCATGCCTTATGTCTCAATGGTAGGATGCATAAGAAGAAGGCATGGTTTCTTTGGTTGACAAGAAGAGAGTTTGGAAATCACATGTTAAATATCATGTCCATACTTTTGGTTGGGATGGATCTCATGTATTTACATGTATTTCTGTTTGGAATGTATCTTATGATCATGTATGTACTTGGGTTTGGGAGAAAATGTAACTCTCACATGAGGAGGCATAAGGGAGCTTGTTTGTGTCATGATGATAATGATGCTTTGATTTTTGTTGAGAACATGATGGGAGGGATGACACATGGGTTGGATGTGTCCATGGGGAATGAAATTTCCCATACTTATGCATACTTCAAGAAGAGGATGGAACATTGTATGGCTGCTACACTATGTTTTTTGGTTCCTTATGTAAGAAGCCATGTGATTGACTTATGTCTTTTGGAAAAGCCTCTCACATGGGAAGATGTTTGGCAAGACAAGTGTTACTTGAGTCATATTCAACTAACACCTCTTATCCTCTACTATTTTCAAGCTTTAGATAAGCTTATGGCAGCAAGAAGGTGGTTGGGTGGCCACTTATTGTACTATGTTTTGAGGCAGCAAGAAGAACAACATTGGTCTCAATGGAGGGACTATTGTCACCATTAAATACATCATATTACACTTATTCCATGTTTCTTTTGGAGCACATATGGCGATGGCACTTTATTCACTATATGCATGAAAGATTGGGCAAGAAGGGTCCCTAGAATAAATGAAGGGAATCATGAGGTTCCAAGTATCTTTTGGCTTCATGAGGACTATATTATTGCACCTGAGGATCAACAGCTCCACATTTATCATAAATGGAGGGAGAGAAAACGTAATTTGAACATTCTTACCTCTCATTTCCGGCCATGTAGCCCCTATGCATTGCATAAGGAGGGGATTGGTGATTGTTTCCATGAGCTACCTAGGATGGCTCACTTTGTTTGGATGATAGAATGGAGATTGGAGTGTCTCATGGGGGTTGAATCACCCATCATTTATCATCTCCCATGCCTTGAGAAGACCAATGGACAACACATGTTTCTTTCTATGTATCTCCCACTTATTCATGATGACAACTATTTGGGTTATTCACCAAAGGAAAACTTGTATTCTTGGGAGGAGACAAATCCATTAGAGATTTTGCAAAGTCCTTGTGAGTTGCTTGAGGAAAAGAAATTTTTTGGAGGGGAGGACTGTAATATTCCCAATTAGCCTCAAGCTAATTGGAATATTAAAATTTTCTTTACTTTTCTGTTCATGAATAAATGTAAAAGGGAGGAACATAAAAACTCCTAAAATGACTGAATAAATCAATGCCCCATGTAAACAAGGCTAAAATTTGAGCTACTTTAATAAAACACCCTTAAGTGTGAAAGGGGTTGAGACTTTTGACTAGGTCAACTGGACCAAATCAACAGAGATTCAATGAACCTTCTAGATGCACAACACAGTTTTATATGGAGGCCACACATGTGAAAGGAGCTAAATCATTGAGATGGTTTAGGGTTTTGCAAGATATAAATCTTATAAAAGGAGGAGGAGGACAACAAGCGAAGGGTTGTTGATGACCATATTATTTCTAAAGAATATGTTTTTTTAGACATTCCTGATTCTCTTGGTTGTTTAGCAGATAATATTGTTGTTTAGCACAAGGATCTATTATTTAGGAATCCTTCTCTTTCCTTGAGTAGATATTGGAAGAGACTTGTACTTCTTGACCACTATCAGGCTTAAAGCCAAGCTTCTACTTCCAACTACAACTCAGATCCTGTTGAGGGTTTGGTTGTATTTGTAAGCTGCAACAAGTGGAGGCTAGATCTACTCAGATCTAGGCCAATCTAGTGCCCCTTTTCAGTGGGAGAGGCTTCTATCCCATTGGTAAGAGTTTTTTTTGATCATTTGAGCTTCATATCTACATCTTGGCATCACAAAAAATAGTTATTCAAGCCTACAGTGCAGTCCCTCTTCTAGTACTGCGTTATCTAGCAAAGAGGAAAGTTGCAGGGTGATTTGGAAAAGTTTGAGGAGTGATCTCTGGTGTTGGGGATCTACCCTTCACTGTGGTGATCCATGGATTTATGTTCTTATCCATGTCATATTCATATCTGATATAAATACTCATGTATATGCTTTAGAAATTCTGAATAGATCTACAGATCTACTGCATAGAATCTTATATCTACTCCATGTGCTTCATGATTTACTGAAATCCCCAAGGGGAATGTAAAGTAGAGACATTATAGTGTATGGATATGTCATGGATCTGATTGTTCATGTATTATTTTTTTCTAGATCTGATATGTAATCTACTGCTATAGTACAATCAATAAAATAATGTTTTCAATCCTTTGCAGTCAATTCTATGTGTTGGAACACCTCTTTTTGAGGGTTTTTTTCTTTATAAGTCTTCTATTTTATGTTCTAAGACTCATGGGCTTCAAATATAATTCTGATTTTCTAATATATATGACATTATTGAGCCTCCATATTGGTGTAATATTGTTACCTTGCTGAACTGCGGTATTTCTGAAGCAGTGTTGTTTGATCTTGTTGCAGTCCCATTCCGGGGCATTTTCCAAGCTATACTAGGTGTGGGAGACCTATTTAACCCACCTAGAAGGATTTTTTTCTGATCTCCTCTTGGATTCAGGTCTTATATTGTTAGATCTAAGGGATCCAAGTTCTGGTTTCGAATCTTGTAGCATGCATTCTTGAAAAATGCGTTTTCCAGGCATGTCTTAATAACAGTCCCAATTTGGGGATATTACACATACACTATGCTATTGGGTATTGATTGGATATGTCTTCGCAGGACCAAGGTAGAATTCTATGAAAAAAATATTGAGTGCTTGGCTAACAATGGGGAACCAAGAGTTTTTCAAGGAGAAAAAGAAAGCCACATCAGTTAGGATGGTGACAGGAATGCAGGATAACCGCATTCATAGGAAATGATTTGTACTATTTATAGTTCATATCTCTAGTGGCAAAGGTAAGGAAGATGAGGATGCAAATGTGTTGAATAGGTATCTAGATTTATAGTAGTTTTAGGATGTGCTTCCAGGAGAGCCTACAAAGTTTCCACCGCAAATGGAAGTGGGATTTTCTATTAAGTTGGTGCAAGGGACAGATCCAACAACAAAATCACCTTATAGGATGAGTACAATAGAGTTGGTAGAGTTAAAATTACAGTTGAAGGAAATGTTGGAAAAAGGGTACATTAGGCCAAGTGTATCACCATCAGGTGCAATAGTTTGTTTCTTGAAGAAGAAATATGGCACTCTCATATTGTTCATTTACTACAGGCATTTGAACAAAGTGACCATAAAGAATATGTACCCACTATCAAGGATTGATAATTTGTTCGATCGAATGAAGGGAGAAGCAATGTTCTCTAATATTGACTTGAGATTGGGTTATCATTAGGTACGCATCAAAGAGCAGTACATCTACAAGAAAACATTCACGACTAGGTACGGGCATTATGAGTTTGTTGTAGTTGCATTTGGTTTGACTAATGCCCTAGATACATTTATGTGTTTGATGAAAAATGTGTTGCGTCCTTATTTGGACAAGTTTGTGATTGTGTTTATTGATGACATATTGGTGTATTATAAAAATGAGGAAGAGCATGTTGATCATTTTGTAGTAGTGTTGAGGTTGTTAAGATAGCATCAGTTGTATGCTAAGCTCAACAAATGCATCTTATTACAGACTAAATGCAATATTCCCAAATGGGAAAAGTAGGAATATAGTGCAAAACCATGGAAATATTAGTGAACATTACATGAAAGCAAGAGGCCAATATGGAGACCTTTCATATGTTATAAAAAAAAAAAATATGCATAAATAATGGGCCATAAGATGTAAAATAAGAAACAACCAACCTCCAATGGATAAAATCCCTCAAAAAGAGGTGCTGCTACTATATATAAAGACTAGAAGACTGCTATAACACTATTTTTAAGCCACTTCTACAAAAAATGAGTATACAATAGTTCTAGGGCTTATATGTGCCTAAAAATATAGATCCAATATAGATCTATTCACTATACAACCTCATTTGAAGAACCCCTTAAGGGTTTTCAGCAAAACATCATGTACAAGATGGGGATCTAGGCCCTAGGGCTAAAGATCCACTAAAAATTACAAATCTAGAAAGTGTGGCTGATCTGATATGATCAATAGAATAGCCTCCTCCAATAGATCCTCTAAATGAAAGGCAGATCCCTTTCACTAGAAAACCATCTCTCCAAATGGTGTGCCAAACCACCTTGCAACTCCTCCTACATAAATAACACAGATCTGGAAGTAAATTGTGCTGTAGGGATAAATAAATAGTTGGCCTGATGCCAAGATATGAAAATATGCATAAGGGCCTTCTTTATTATCCTCCCAATGGAAAGGAAGCCTTCTCCACTGAAAATAAGCAATGAAATGACCCATATCTAGCCTCCACTGCTGCAACCTGCAAAACAACTCAACCCTCAACAGGATCTATGCTGTAAATGAAAGATGAAGCTTTGCCTTAAGCTTGATAGTGGACAATGTAGTACAAGACTCCTCCAAGAGCTTATCAATGGAAGAGGTGGGATTCCCGATCAAGAACACCGAGTGCTAAACAACACTCAATCTCAGCTAAACATCAAGAGAAAGATATATGTCTAAACAGACCATATATTCAAAAAATTCATATACCCATACATAATGAATAATGGCTACCATCTATTGGGTGCTAAAAGGTGCCTTTTAAAACTCTTATTTTTCCCACATTAATTATCCACCTAGGAAATTCCTCTTATTTCAAGAGTGTACACAATATGTGCACGCTATAATCCCAGAGAGTAATTTTTCTTAAAATGTAGTATAGATCTTTCAAATACAAGAATAAACGGATGATTTTAATAAATCCCACTTACAACTAAAGGAAAATCAATGTTCTAAAACTAAATCATTCATTCAGCAAAGTAACAATAATTATCAGTTGAGGATACAGTAGTAATAACTCATTCCTCTTTTAACTGATGTAAATTAATCAAGCATAAATAAGATCCTCAATCTGAGAGCTTTGACAACAATAGCCAATGTTCTTTACAGTTGTTGATCTCACACACAACACACTAAATAACTAATTGGAAATGGAAATGAATTAAATCAATAATGCTACTGCAACTGATGGAAATGAGGTAATTATGCTAACTGTAAGAATGCTAAAATGAAAAACTAAATGATTGCAGAAAGTAAATGAGCAGCAACGCTATATAATAGAAACAGAAAACAACGCTTATGTGACTTCAATGAACAACAAAACTAAGTTACTGAAATGAACAACGAAGCTCTGTAGTTAGAATAAGGAACACAACAATATACTTGCATAAAGCAATGATCTTGTTAGGAGGGAAAATAACAGCAACACAGAAAGTAATCATTAAACAAACCACACTTGCAGAAATCAGAAATAAGGAAAACCACATTGTATGGTACAAGAATGGCAAGTAGATCCACCAGGAGCTAGGCCCTTAGCTTCCGGTGAATATCGCCGGATTACTTCAGGAGATGCGAAGGAACTGCAACTATTTTTATATATTCATTATTGCATAATCGTTACAGCAAGTTCGTGCTCTGCTTCAACAGCAAGAGTCGATGATTAAAGTTACAATTTCAATAGTAATTCTCCCATTCCTCCTATCCTATCCTATCTATATCTAATCTAATAATCCATCTAATTCTCTCTCTAATCATCCATCATGAATTCCCATAATAACCCCCCCCTTCTCTGATCTCTGTTCTGATTTAAATACACATAGAGAAAAGAGAAGTTACAACCGATATGATTAAAAATGATTCCTATTACAAAATTGGATTGCTCAAAACCAATTGATCAACAAGATAATATCTGAAATATCCTTCCATCAATCATTTAACAGGAATAGTTGGAATTTGGTATTGCAACTGGAAGAATTTGGAAAACGGCCACAACAGCGAATTTGGGAATATCGTCCTCAGAGAACCTTCCATTTCTCTCAATACAGGCTGAGTTTTGGAAAACTATTCTACAATAAAGTTAATTCGGTTTGTTTTGGACAAAACCCATGTTTCGGATTTTCCAGATTCTTCTCCATTTGCCCAATACATCCAATGAAAAATTGTCACTTCTTATTCCAACGAATTTCTGAGTTGGCATATTTAATGATGAGCTGGAGATCAACTCTGCAATCTAGAAAATATCTTGGAGGCTAACATGGTGAGTGATGTTACAAAAAATTTATTAATAAACCATAATTGGTAAAATCATGCATAATCATCAATTTATTAAAAAATAAAGGAGAAGAAATAATATTTATCCATAAGAGCATAAATAATTATAAAATGGAATTATATGATAAATTATGATAAATGACATAATAAATAAGAGTAGAAATGGATGAAATAGGTGTTAAAAAGTGATAATAATAATAACATATTAGAGGCCCAACACCATCCTCTTCCTTAAATAAGATATGAGCTTGTAAACCCTAAGCCCCATCCAAAAATAACACTACTTCCATGCAAAACATCTCCATCTAAAACTGCGTTATCCCTCATTAATGACCACTGCTCCATGACATCAATGTTGATTTGGTCAAAGTTGAACCAGTCAAGGTTTTCCAACCCCTTTTCACACCTAAGGGTGCTCAATTATGCTGCCAAGATCTATATCTTTCACATTGGCATTGATTTATTCATTATTAAGGAGAATTATGGGCCTCTATTGTCCTCTTATTCATAAAGCAAAGAAGAAAAAAAAAATTTAATATTCCAACTAGCTCATGGCTAATTGGAAATATTACAGTCCTCCTTTCCCAAATGTTGCTTCTCCTCAAGCAACTAACAAGGTGAGTGCTGCAACTCTCTACCATTGGTAACACCAACATGTGATAAGCTTCCCTCATAAGCTAAGCTTTCACCAATCCATCCCTCCATGAATTTCCCCTCCAAAGTTCTTATGAGATGAAAATAATTCATCCCACAAGGAGACAATAGTTCAAATGAAACAAGCATGGTTTTCCCAATGTTCTCCCTGAAACATGTAGCACAATGAACATGGAGAATTTCTCTCCCATAGAGCACATACCTTCCTCCCATCTGTTGGGCCTTGAAATTGTCATTTAATTCCATTACATTTTCACTTACATTTCCATATTATCACCTTAAATCCACCTCTATTTCATTACATTTACCTTACCATTACCACTATTGGGTTACATTTATGTTTTTCCAAACTTTATTAATTCCTAGTATTTTTAAGTGAATTTGTGGTTAAAAATTAGAAAATAATATGCACATACTTATACCTAACAAGTGGAATGAGTTTGTTTCCATGTGTAGGGAAAAAAGAAGCTTCTAGAAGACACTTATGTGGCCTCCTAAGGCCAAATTCGAATTTGGATGGAGAAGATCATGGGATCATAAGGATATGTGTCTCATTTCCTATTTGTATTGTAACTCTAAGAATACATGTGCCTTATCAATTCCTATTTGGATTGTAACTCTAGAGATATAGGGATAGATTCATGGACCCTCATTAATGAGATAGCTTCTCATCTTTTGTACAAATAGGGGAAGCTTTCTCCTATCAAATCATGCGTAAAATTGGAGTTATGCTCAAGCTTTGAATATAGAATTAGATTGTGGCACCTTACTCATGAATGTTCCTTCATTTTGACTTGGTTTTTCTTACATATGGAACATCTCAATTTACCATCTCTTATACTTTTATATTAGCTACCTAAGATGTGTGAGATTTACTTGCTTATATAGATTAAAGTTTATGTGCTTTCTTAGTATTAGTTTTAGAATGACAGTGTAATATCTGTTTTTCTAAAAACATTTCAATAGGAAAGATTTATCTATTTTCCAATTGGATTAAGTTTGAGGCAATAGAGCTCATACTTATTGAGTTTCCTTTCATGTTCTGTTATTTACTTTCTTAGATCAAACTATAAATTCATTGTATAATTGAATAAAATATCAAGCCAAGAAGGTGACTTGTCTATGCAATCATTGAGCTTTACTTTTACATGCTTTTACATTGTTTTCTATATTTAGATCCTCATTAAATTGTAATATTGGGTGTTCTTAAAGATCATTTCAAGAAGGTGATTATATCATATTTCTAAATGCTTGAATACCTAACTTATGCAATTATTTAGTTTTCCCTTTGCATGCTTTAATTGCTTTCCTAGATTTAAAGGCTAAAGTATAATTGGTTGCTTAGCATCTCAAGAGGGTGATTCTATCATACTTCCATATTGGATGTTGGAGTGAATGAACATACCTTTGTTGTTTTTCTTTACAAGCTTTTAAATCATTTCTTAGATTAAAATTTCAATTCCTGCAACTGTGTTTGCGTGGTATATTTTCTTTTGAATTTGTTTTCTTTCTTTCCGTTACTTGATTTCATAGGTTAGCTGAATTTCATTTTCATTATTTGATTTCATAGAATAGATGAATTGGTTTTTGTTATTATGTAGTTAGATTGATCTAAACTGAAAGATAATTTCAAGCACATACAGTGCATGCATGCTTCACAAGCTTATGAAATCCTCGGGTTGACAAATTAAATGACAGGAAAATATTTTTCCCCAACACCATTCTCCCTCTAAAAATTCCCATAAAAAGTATAAGTACATCATCAATGTATGGGATCAAAACTAAGTACATGCAAACAGAAATTTTTACAAATGGAGGTGGGTCATAGTCCCACATGTGGAACCGGCACAGTAAATCTCGTGACTGCATCAGATAATGATGTGGTAAGTGGTTTCCCCACCACTTACCTTCTTCCCAAGTCTTCTCATCATGGCTGCTAGTGTGAGATATGTTTGGTGCTTTTGGAGTGCATCCACAATGATACAAAATCTCCCTATGTCCTCCAACGGAGTTGCCATGTTCATAAATGTTTATGGCCCAAAGTTGGACATGAATTTTATATGGAATAATGCTCCTCCTTGGAGATATGGCCTACATATACATGGTAAAGGAATGCAAATAATCATCAAATGAAACATTATATACATAAGCATGTTCTTTACCAAAAATTCTATTCATACAAATGGAGTGGCTCATAGATATATCCCCTCTCATTCCAAAAGAGAAAAGAGGTGGTTGTAATAACTCCTTCATTAGGTCATGTCTCTCTTCCAACTCCACATGGTTCATGCATCTCTAAAAATGTTGATATAGTTCCTCTTCAAATCCTTCCCAAGTGTAGCTCTCCATGATAGTGTTGTAGGCCCTCAGGGAATAAGTATGGCTGAAAAAGAACTCTTCATAAGCCCTTTGTAGCAACTTCTCCTTGAGCTTGGAGGCTCAAGATAAGAATATCATACCATGATAATAGATGAATTATTCTTGGACTGAATAGCCCTCTTCATGTAGCTAGTTATCAAGTATCATGCATGTGAAAAGATCCTTGGAATAATCCACCAACAGTTGGGATTTCCAATATGGATCAATCTTCCATATTGACAGTGCTGATGATCTTTAAAAAACAACATATGTCATATGGATGCTCTCCTCCTTGACATCCCCCATGCCAAAGGTACATATTGGAAGGTTTCTATTCCTCCCATGCTTCTCCTCCCACAATGCAAAATCTGAAATGAGAGTGGGTAATGATGATGTTGGGAGAATGTCTCCCTCCTCCTTGAGTCTACCCAAGACTCTCAACACTGTATCATGGCCTTCTAATGCTCCCATACCTCCTGGATCTACTCTTGGAGCATCATGTTGTGAAACATCTCTCACCAAATCTGAATCATGTGGCCTCCCAGGTGGTTTTCCTCAAAATAATAATGTCCCATGAAGCAATATCATAAGCATAATAGGTGGGACTGTTAGGTCCTTGATTCCACTACGAAAATCCATCTCTGATTTCTATGTGGAAGTTGTATGTGAGGGATATGTTTGCATGCCTTTAATTATTTGCGTTTTCCACTCTTTATATCCACCCATTCCATCTGCAAAGTCTCCCAATCAGTGGTCACTTTCGTCAAAGTAATCAACCATTGCACACCCAATATCACATTGGTGTCACGTATGTCAACCACAAAAAAGTGATCAGTCAATGTATATGTTCCCATGGTGACTGATAAGGATGGAACATAATCTATGCATTGCATAGTTATATCTCCTGGGACCAACACAGAAAATCCCTCAAAAGCATCAGTGGGTATTTCCCTCCTTTGCACTAGTTGGGCATCAATAAAATTGTGGGTAGCCCCACTATCAACCAAAATAGAAACCCTCTAATCTAAGATGGAACCTTGAACCCTCAAGGTCAAGTACTTAGGTACTCCTCTCAATGATACAAGAGCCCCTCCAATTGGATAAAATGCCCCATTCCCATCTCCTGATGGTGTTGGTTCACCTCCTACTATGTCAGCGTTGTGACCTCTCCTTGGTGCATCTTCTTCTTCCTCCTCATCATCTCAGAAGACCTATATGTAGTGTGCCTTTCTTGCTTCACATCTATGTCCGGGTGCCCAAGGTTCTTGGCATGTGAAGCAAAGCTTCCTCCTCCTCAAATCTCTTCGGACATCATCATCAAGAGGTTTTTTTATTTTGGCTCTCCCTTGAAAGAGGAACCTTCTCTTCTTTTCCCTTTGATGGAAAAGAGGGCTTATGCTGAAATATTGCCTTTGCTTTTGGCAAGGCATCTTGAATATATCTAGCCCTTTCAATGGCATCTTGAAGGGTAGTGGGCTTGGTAGACTTAACCAACCCATGAAGAGGTTCATCTAACCCATAAATGAACATATAGACCCTTCTTGCTGTAGATAAATTAGGAACCATAATAGAAAGTCTCAAAATTTAGAAATATAAGTTTCTGGATTACTTGTTTGTTTTAGCTTAGCAAGCCCCATGAATGGTGCTTCAAGATTTCTTCTATCAAACCTCTCCACCAG
Source organism: Pinus albicaulis (assembly GCA_034641835.2). Lineage (NCBI taxonomy): Eukaryota > Viridiplantae > Streptophyta > Pinopsida > Pinales > Pinaceae > Pinus > Pinus albicaulis. Next base: position 970,148,949 of record CM076572.1, read on the forward strand.
CCTCCTTTTGAACTCTTAATATGCAATCACATTAGCTTGACCCAATGTAGAAAAGCCATGGAACCACCAGTCATGTGATTCACCCTCAAGGTGTAGAACTGCTATCTTAATGGCCTCCATTTCTGGAACTTTGTTCAACTGGAAGTAGATTTAAATATTCTCTACCCATGATTTGGTAGTTAATTTATATGACCCATCAAATTTGGTTAAAAATAATCTGCCCATAGTGCAGTGTAGATCATGATTCTGAATGAATCCACCACTTATATTGTGATTCCTGGGTCTCCTACTATCCTTGATTTGACAAAAATTTTGAAAACTCAAGTGGTCCTTGAATCTCTTAATTTGAGACTCATACTCCATAAAATAGTCTTCAAGGGATTCTTTCTCTTGAAACCCTTCATTTCCCACAACCAAGAATGTAGGCATTGTAGAGCATTGGGAAACTTGTTGTTTCTGCACTGGTTGATCATTCCAGTGATGAGAAATGTCCGAGCCTTCACCATGATGAAATCCTTTAGGGGATTCCTTGTATCTATCCATCCTCATCTCCTTGATTTCTCTAGCAATGTCTTTCATGGCTCTAAGAAATATCTTAGGGAACTCCTTCTCTTCATCTTATCCTCCAGATAAAGGGGTTTTACCCTTGTCTTCTTTGTCATTTGTATAATCAACCTTCCTGTGTCTTCTTCTTTGATACCTCTTATTTCTATTAGTAAGAGGATCTCCTTATTCAGATGGAATATTGACTTTTCAAGATGCATAGGGTGTGCCAAGATTATGCTCTGATACCACTGTAATATTCCCAAATGGGAAAAGCAAGAATATAGTGGAAAACCATGGAAATAGCAGTGAAAACATTACATGAAAGCAATAGGACAATATGGAGACCTTTCATATGTTATAAAAATAGAGAAATATCCATAAATAATGGGCCGTAAGATGTACAATAAGAAATAACAAGCCTCCAATGGACAAAATTCCTCAAAAAGAGGTGATGCTACTATATATCATTAGGGGAATTTTGAGGTCTAAAATGGGCCGCCTAAGAAAAATGTACAACAAAAATAAACTTTATAATAACCAATAGGATTCAAGATGATGATGTAAACCATGGGGGATGATTCACCATTTTTGGACTAAAAAGTACAAATATTAAAAAATAATAAAATAAGAAAACTATTTTTTCAACTCGTATTTTCAACTTATCTCCTTAAGGTTTTACTCAAATTTCGAGCAGGTGTACTTGCTGGATGCAAAATTTAATTCCTCATCCAAGGAGTACCCATGTTGCATACTTTCGATGGACCCTGCTACTCGAAAAATGAGAAATACGTGAAAACACGTGTTTACAATCACATTTATTATGTATTTCTCATTTTTCATGTATCAAGGTCCATCAAAAGTATGCAACATGGGTACTCCTTGGATGAGAAATCGAATTATGCATCCAACGAGTCTTTCCACTCAAAATTTGAGTAAACCCATAGGGAGATAAGTTGAAAATACAAGTTGAAAAAATAGTTTTCCTTTTTCCCTCTAAATTTTGATGATGTAATCAAATCTTATTTTATTATTTCCACTATTATTTTATAATTTCCTTAGGAGGCCCATTTTAGACCTCAAAATTCCCCTAATGTAAAGACTGGAAGATTGCTATAGTGCTGTTCTAAAGCCACTGCTACAGAAAATGAGTATACAAAAGATCTACGGCTGATATGTGCCTCAAAAGATAGATCCAATACAGATCTGTGCATTATACAACATCCTTTGAAGAACCCCTTAAGGGTTTTTAGCAAAAAACCATGTACAAGATGGGGATCTAGGCTTTAGGGCTGAAGATCCACTGCAAAATACATATCTGGAAAGTGTGGCTGATCTGATATGATCAATAGAATAGCCTCCTCCAATATATCCTCTAAATGAGAGGCAAATCCCTTTCACTAGAAAACCATCTCTCCAAATGGTGTGCCAAACCACCCTGCAACTCCTCCTACATAAATAACTCAGATCTGGAAGTAAACTGCATTGTAGGGATAAATAAACAGTTGGCCTGATACCAAGATATGAAAATATGCACAAGGGCCTTCCTTATTGTCCTCCCAATGAAAAGGAAGCCTTATCCATTGAAAATAAGTAATGAAATGACCCAGTTTTAGCCTCCACTGCTACAACCTGCAAAACAACTCAACCCTCAATAGGATCTATGATGTGAATGAAAGATGAAACTTGGCCTTAAGCTTGATAGTGGACAATGTAGTAGAAGACTCCTCCAAGAGCTTATCAATGGAAGAGGTGGGATTCCCGATCAAGAACACCCAATGCTAAACAACACTCAATCTCAGCTAAACAGCAAGAGAAAGATATATGTCTAAATAGACCATATATTTAGAAAATTCATAAACCCATACATAATGAACAATGGTTGCCATCCTCTTCCTTAAATAAGATATGATCTTGCAAACCCTAAGCCCCATCCAATAATAGAACTACTTCCATGCAAAGCATCTCCATCTAAAACTGCGTTGTGCCTCATTGATGACCAGTCCTCCATGACAACACTCTTGATTTGGTCAAAGTTGACCCAGTCAAGGTGTTCCAGCCCCTTTCCACACCTAAGGGTGCTCAATTAAGCTGCCAAGATCTATCTCTTTCACATTGACATTGATTTATTCATTACTAAAGAGAATTATGGACTTCAATTGTCCTCTTATTCATAAAGCAAATCAACAAAACAAAATTTAATATTCCAACTAGCTCAATGCTAATTGGGAATATTACACTAAATTACATGACTTGGGACATGTATCCAATGAGGGTATTGCAGTAGATCCAGAAAAGATAAGGGCCATCATGTTGTGGGTAGCTCCTACGAGTGTAGATGAGGTGAGATCATTCATGGGATTGACATGCTATTATAGTAGGTTCATCAGAAACTTCTCATATATTTCTTATCCTATTACATCATTGCAGAGGAAAGGTAAGAATTTTGATTGGACATAAGAGTGTGAGGCTCGTTTTGAGCAGCTTAAGAAATTTTCGACACATGCTCTAGTGTTAAATATTGAAAATATGGACAAGGAATTTGTAATGTGCACATATGATTGCAAAAGGGGGCTTGGTGGAGTCCTTATGAGATGGATTGGTGTTATGCTATAATTCACGAAAGATAAACAAGCACGATAAGAACTACCCGACACATGATCTTGAGCTAGTTGTGATCATTCGTTCACTGAAGATGTGGAGGCAATATCTTATTGGTAGGTGGTTTATACTTATGAGTGATCACAGTGGGTTGATGTATTTGTTTGACTAGTTCAATCAAAATTCTAGGCAAGCTAGATGGCTGGCCATGATTAGTGAGTTTGACTTTGAGATCAAGTTCATCAAGGGAAATGAGAATAGGGTTGCAGAAGCTCTTAGTAGGAAGGTACATGTAAATAACATAGAAAATATGAGCTCCTATGGGACATACATACATGATAGTATCTTGCAGGCAAAGCAGCTAGATCATAAGGGTATGGAGATTGTGGATAAGTTGCAGTAGAGTATAGGTACAGGTGTTGGCATAGGTTTCGATACTTGTGTTTTTACAGGTATAGGTCATGGTACAGGTACATGTGTTGTCATAGGTACAAGTCTTGATATAGGTATAGGTACAGGTGGTAGTACATGTACAGGTATAGGTTGCAGTACAAGTATAGGTACATGTGGTAGTACAAGTGTAGGTATAGGTATAGGTAGTGGTATAGGTACAAGTACCAATACAGGTGTATAGGATTTTCACTATCGTCTCACATTAGATGGATTGGTTATATTTAGAGACAGGATATATGTACTGAACAACAGTGACCTCAAGAAGGTGATCTTGAGGGATTTTCATGCGAAACCATATTCGGGTCACCTAGGCCATCAGAAGACTTTGACTGCACTGAAGAGATTCTATTATTGACTAAATCTCAAGAGGCATGTGGCAGAGTTTCTAGCCATATGTTTGGATTTTCAAATGGTTAAGGAAGAGTGTAAACATATAGGTGGACTGCTACAGTCGATTGCGATTACAGAGTTGAAATGGGATGTCATTTTCATGGACTTCATCATAGGTTTTCCCAACAAAACTAGATAGCATGATTCCACCAGGTTGTTGTGGACACATTGAAAAATGTTACACATTTTATACTGGAGAAGACTACATACTCAACTAGCGATGTAGCACATGTGTTCATGAGAGACATAGTCATATTGCATGGTGTTACAAAGAGTATTGTGTCTTAAAGGGATGCAAAGTTCACTTCCAAGTTTTGGAAGTATTTGGTTGTAGGTTTGGGCACCGAGTTGGCCTTCAACACAATTTATAATCTGCATATAGATGGACAGACTAAGAGGGTCAACAGGATAATGGAGGATATGTTGAGGATGTATGTGATGCATCAACAACGCAAGTGGGAAGAATATATTCCATTGGTAGAGTTCGTGTACAACAACAGGTATTAGCATTCATTGAGGATGATTTCATTTGATGTGTTGTATGGGCAGATCTGCAATACTCCTATCAGTTGGAGTGATCCAATTAACAGGGTATTGATTGGACCAGATATGTTGGCAGAGGAGGAAAAATAAATGTATGTGATCAAGCTAAATTTGAAAGAAGTGCAAAGTAGGCAGAAGAGTTAACCAAATAGGAACGGGTTTTTCAAGGAGTTTCATGTTGGGGATCAAGTGTATTTTCGTATCAATCCCCAAAAGAGCTCATTACAAATTGGACCGTGTGCCAGGATTGCAACAAGAATTTGTGGACCCTTCAGTATCATTCAGAGGATCGGACTAGTGGCGTACCGACTTACATTGCCTTCCATAGTGAAATTCCATGATGTTTTTTATATATCATTTCTTAATAAATATGTTAAAGATGTTGATAATGTTATTGGCTGGTATGTATTGCAAGTGGAGCCAGAAGGAGAGTTCCAGCTGGAACTGCAACGCATTTTGCATAAAAATATGCTCATGCTTCAAAATGGAGCAATCAATCAAGTTAAAGTGAAATGGAAGCAATTTGGGCCCTATGAAGCTACATGGGAGATGGAATATCACATGCAAGCCATGTATCCTTCCTTGTTTTCCAGTTGAGGAAAAGTGGTTTTTGTGTGATGTTGGTTTTGTTTAGCATATGTTTTGGCGATGTTTTGGCATATGTTTTGATGTGATGGTTGAATGTATGTACATATATATATGGATGTAAATGCTACCATGATCTATGTTATAAAGCTCAAATAAGTGATATGGTGTCATGTCATTATAGTTGTCATGTTTTATGGTGTCATGTTGGTTTGGTTTTCAGCCGGGTGATAATTGTAAATATTGCATCAAGCTATGCTATAAAGCTCCATGGGGAGTATGTTTTCTTTTCAGTAGTGTTGCTGAAGTATATGTGTGATTGAACACCGAGGATGTTGTCCCCAAATGGGGGTGGTTCTGTAACATCCTTTGTGAAAATTTCATGTAATAATGTTAAAATAATAACCATAATTGACGGGACATGTATTTTAATTTGAATGTTGGGCAAAACATCCTAGATTGGGTGTTCACATGGTTTATTATGGTTAAGAAAATTGGAAAAGGCTATGGCTAAGGCATTAAATAGAAAAAAAGTATTTTTGGCACATTTATTTATGAAAATAATGGAAATTTGGAGAAAATGAAGATAAAGGGTCATAGGTTGTATGTGAGGAGGAAAATGAATGAAAATAATGGAAAATGAAGAAAATAGAGGCCTCTTCTATAAAAAGGCTTTTGAGGATTAGTTGGTACCTTTTGTTAGTTAATTTTTGGAGCTCTCTCATTATTCTCTCTCTCTCATATTCTTGGGTACTTAGAGTTTTATTGGAGCACTCTTGAATAGTGTGGATACTTGGTGATTTGGAGCAAGAAGGAAAAGGAAGGGTAGGTGTATCACCCTCTTCCCACATCTACCAAAGTAACCAGCCAACCAAGGTAAGCATGTGATGAGATGCTACTAATATGAGATTTAACCTCGTATATGACCTTAAGGAACTGGAACTGATGTAAACATCAAAAACACTCCTTACACAACATCATTGACATCCCCAGGAGGTAACCCAACCTTCCAAGGACATGTTCCCTGAGGGGGGGATTATTTTTAGCCCCTTTGAGGTTGAGATGAAGGCATATAAGGGAAAGGGAGTGGCTCTATAGCATAGATCCACGGTCTAGCCTTGGAAAGGTAGTGGCTCAGGACCAAACATCGAATTTTCCACCTGTAGCTCTAGGATTTGTGCCACATTTTCATCCCTTGAGCCCGTGTCACTATGTAGAACTTCGTATAACTTCAGGAGAGGGTCAATAACATTAAAAGAAACATATGGAAGCAATCACATCAGCCAGAAATCATTCAACCCCACCCAACCATGACAAACATTTCGTCAAACATGTCACAAACATAGTATCTATAGGTATAAACAACATATATAAACATATGGGTCTTGTACTTATCTGAGAATCTCTAAGAAGCATTTATCCCTTACATGAAAAGCTTCAATACAATCAATTTAACCATAGATTAATTGTATATTCCTATCCAATAAGAAACATATATAGATCCATACATCATCACTGATAAAATACAAGCTTATAACCAACATAATAGCAAAAAAATGCCATGGATATAACATCAATGAAATCCAAATAATAACCAATGCATTTCCATACCAAATACCAAAGGAATGAGCTCTTGATTATTGAATGTAAAAACCAACTGAAGGTGGGACTTCAACATTCCACCTGACCATAGATTGGCTAAGCCAAATCTTAGTTCAGCCAATCACACCATGCAATATTCCAAGCATGAATGTGGGACTTAAACTGAAATAATCAACCAGGGAATACTGAGGCCAAACCATCTCACCGTCATCAAATAAAAATCAAGATCTACCATGATCCAACTAGGATCACTAGACCAGCACCATAAAAAATTCATAATCATCTTTACCATGATCTAACCCTGATCATTAGGCCATCACAAGCATGGATATCACCAGATTTGCTCTGCCTAAACTGTGAGGAATTTTCCTATCTCCTAGTCTCTCAGGCTTTACCATAACCCAAAGTCCAAATTAGGGTTCACTAGGCCCTAACCTGAGACATAGTCTCGAGGCTTTATTGCAATTAAAAACCTGGGATTCCTAGGATTGAATGGAGAGAAAACCACCTCTAGGATTTACCACATATCTCATCATTTACCAGTTGAGGATTCATAGGCCCACCGAGGCAAAACAATACTGGATTTACTGCAACCCACAATCTGGCTCAGGGGTTACTAGGCCAATGGATTTACCATGATCCACAGTCCATTTTAGGGACCACTAGGCCATTTTCTATATCAATTCAGAGATCTACTCCATTGAGCTTCAAATCCATCCGACAATCCAGCTAAACCAAAACATGAGAACTCCTCAACACCATGGCTCCATAAATGGAAAGTCTAGGCTGAAAACACTATCTCACCTGGAAAAACCCACGCCAAGACCGTAAAGAACCACATGCAATACTATGCATGCCAAATCTAACAAGGAAAATACACATGCAAATAGATACCTACAAAGAATCCTACTATAGTTGCCTCATCCTACCTTTCCCTGCTTGATATTTTCCTTCTTGCTCCAAATATCCAAGTATGCCACACTCACCAATAGTTCTCCAAGAATACTCTAAGTGTCCAAGACTATGAGAGAGAGAATAATTAGAGCAAAAACTTTCCAACTGATCCTTAGAAGCCTTTTTATGAAATAGGCCTCTATTTTCTTCATTTTCCTTTATTTTCCTTCATTTTCCTCCTCATATACAACCTGTGACCTTTCTTATTATTTTATCCTAATTTCCATTGTTTTCATAAATAAATGCCAATTAATTCCTTATTCCTTTCCAGATCCTCTGTATTTGCCTTTTCCATTTTTCTTTTCTATAATAAACCAAAGTGAACACCTACTAAGATGTTTTTGCCACCATTTAGTTTGGAATACGTGTCTCATCAACTGTGGTTATTATTTTTAACTTCATTACATGGAATTTTCACCATGGCTACATTTAAGACCCCCCCCTTTGGGGGAAACCATCCTTAGTGTTAAACCACACATATACCTCAGAAAAAACATTAAAAAGAAAACATATTGCCCATGGAGCTTTATAACATAGCTCATTATGCTATTTACAATAGTATACACATATGCCCATTTCTCAACCAACAAATAAAGGATACGAAGTTTGCATCTGGAAAAATGGAATCCGGAGGCTCACACCTCCACCCTCAAAGTAGTACCAAGATTCACTTCCTTCAAAAGAATTCTAGAATCCACTTTCATAGTCAAAATATACATCCAATGTCTAGTGCTACAATCATGCGCTATTGTACTCTCAGTGAACAGTTACCAACTCATTTTTCTAGGGCACACTCCCGATGTGAATTTGATTCCCATTAGGGGAATTTTGAGGTCTAAATTAGGCCTCCTAAGGAAATGATAAAAGAATAGTGGAAATACTAAAATAATGTTTGATGACATCATCAAATTTTAGAGGGAAAAAAAAGAAAACTACTTTTTCAACTTGTATTTTTGACTTATCTCCCAAATTCTTTACTGAAATTTCGAGTAGGAGCACTTGGTGGATGAAAAATTGAATTCCTCATCCAAGGAGTACCCATGTTGCATACTTTCGATGGACCCTTCTACACGAAAAATGAGAAATACATGAAAAACATGATTGCAATCACATTTTTTCATGTATTTCTAATTTTTCACATAGTAGGGTCCATCGAAAGTATGCAACATGGGAACTCTTTGCATGAGGAATTAAATTTTTCATCCAACGAGTACTCCAGCTTGAAATTTGAGTAAAACAATTTGGAGATAAGTTTAAAATATGAGTTGAAAAGGTAGTTTTATTATGTTATTATTTTTTAATATTTCTACTCTTTTAATTAAAAAATCATGAATCATTCCCCATGGTTTACATTATCCTCTTGAATTCTATTTGTTCTTATAAATTTTATTTTGGTTATACATTTTTCTTAGGAGGCCCATTTTAGACATTAAAATTCCCCTAATGATCTAGAAATGCTAATGACCAAAACAAATCCATCCCCGACCTTCCCTTCTCTGCTACAAAACCCCCGGGAAATATAGTCATTCCCTTATGTGAAATCACTCACCTTCCAAGTTCCCCGACATCCCCTATCCTTGGAAATCCATCCCTTGGAAAGGATTCCTCACATAGGAAAATACAAAAACCAAGGCATATACATGCCTCAACCAGTATACCTGCCATATAATTCTCATGGAAATCAATGGATACTATTGGGTAACAGTGCCCCACAATGGTCCTGCTCCTGAAGTGATTTACCAACATATTGTTTTATGTCCCAATTCCTTTTGTTGACGCTACCAGTTCTTGCAGTCGGTTTCAACCACCCAACTGGGCATTTCCGTGCTTCCTGTATGAAGCACATAAATGCATTAGATTCAAAATAAATTGAAATAAACTCAAATCATACATCATTGGTAACTCATCAAAAAGGTACACTTACAATTTTGTTCACTTCCTGTCATAATAAGTCAAACTAGTTGTTTGATCAAACCATCATGTCACTAGAAAATTTGGCCCAATTTCCGATGGCCAATTCGTCGCTATTCCGACACATAGTCGTCGCAAGAGCGAAAGTTCGAGGACGGGAAAAACGTGGTTTTCCATTCTGTCACAATTCCGACACACTTACAAAGTGTTGCACTACCGACACTTTTTCCGTCACCTCCAAACAAGCATCGCTCTTCCGACGTTTCCCAAACCGTCGCGCTTCCGATGTTTGTAAACTGTCGCACTTCTGACGAAATGTGGTTCAACGTTTTGAACGTCGCTCTTCCAACGTTTGTAAACTGTCGTAATTCCGACGAAATGTGGTCCAACGTTTTGAACGTCGCTCTTCCGACATTTGTAAACTATCGCAATTCCGACGAAATGTGGTCTGACATTTTGGACATCGCTCTTTCGACGTTTGTAAACTGTCGCAATTCCGACGAAATGTGGACCGACATTTTGAACGTCGCTCTTTTGAAATTTGTAAACTGTCGCAATTCCGACGAAATGTGGTCCGACGTTTTGAACGTCGCTCGTCCGACATTTTTATATTGTCGCTCTTCCGACGTTTTTAAGCTTGTCACAATTACGACGCTTACAAGGCGTCGGTATACCGACGGTGGGTTCAATTTAAAAAAAAAATGAAACTTTAAAATAGGACAATAAATCTCCAATATTTGTTATGAATTGTGGGCATTCCAATGACCGTAAAATATTAATATAATAAACCACCCCGCAACGCTTTGACTATAAACAATCATATAAACATGGCTCTGTATTTCAAAAAACAGGTTTAAAATAGAAACAGGGAAACATTTTTTTTTTCCAATTGTTATGAACATAATTTGACCATGAAATATTAATATAATAAACCACCCCGCAGTGCTTCGACTATAAAAAATATTTTTTTTTTCACAAGAGAAAAAATGTTGTTTTGAATATATTATATGAAGTAAAATAGTCCATGAAGTCATTACATTTTCACATCTGAAGATTCGAACCCAAATATCCATCCAGAAAAGAGGAAGTCCCACCCTAGACAATGATAGAAAAATACCCCATGTCACATACAGGGACATGATATAAAACCCCGTAATGGTCCACATGGAGATTATCGACAATCTGAGAAAGCATCCAAATATGCCCGAGGCATCTATAAGAAAGTGAAATAGCAATATGTAGAATAGTAAAGCAACAGATAAAGTACCGACGTCCATTGTTCCAAATACAAATTAAAGTACCCAAAATCCTTGAACAGAGAAAAACGCTAATCATGTGAGGAGTGTGATATGTCCCAAATATAAAAATACCATGAGACCATATCAATAAACCAGCAACATAGACCAGCATCGCTAGTTTTGAAGGCAGAGTGATAAACATTAATCATTTTTTTTTCACAAGAGAAAAAACATTATTTTGAATATATTATATGAAGTAAAACAGTCCATGAAGTCATTACATTTTCACATCTGAAGATTGGAACCCAAATATCCATCCAGAAAAGTGGAAGTCCCACCCCAGACAGTGATAGAAAAATACCCCATGTCACATACAGGGACTTGATATAAAACCCAGTAAGGGTCCACATGGAGATTATCGACAAATCTGAGAAAGCATCCAAATATGCCCGAGGCATCTATAAGAAAGTGAAATAGCAGTATGTAGAATAGTAAAGCAACAGATAGAGTACCGACATCCATTGTTCCAAATACAAATTAAAGTACCCAAAATCCTTGAATAGAGAAAAACTCTAATCATGTGAGGAGTGTGATATGTCCAAAATATAAAAACACCATCAGACCATATCAATAAACCAGCATCGCTAGTTTTGAAGGTAGAGTGATAACCTGTCAACACATAAAATAGTATCATAAAGCGGATACAGGAAATGTGCAAAGACATGTACTATTGATATACGCCTCACACAAAAATCATCCATGATAGAGAAAAAATATGTATAAACCCAGGGTCGATTGTATGTTCTGGCTCGCTTGTTCCCGGAAATAAAAACCATCTGCAGAAAACCAGGCTCGCTTGTAAGATCAGGCTCGCTTGATTCCAAAATTGGTAACCATCTGTTGCATCCGAGATGTAAGGTTCAGGCTCGCTTGTTTCCATTAGTAGCCTGCTACAACATCCACCCTGTTCATAGAAAAAAGGTTCCTGTAGATATACAGAGAAAGAGTATAACACGTAGATCATATAAACATGGCTCTGTATTTCAAAAAACAGGTTTAAAATAGAAACAGGGCATCATTTTTTTTTTCCAATTGTTATGAACATAATTCGACTGTGAAACATTAATATAATAAACCGCCCCGCAGTGCTTCGACTATAAACAATCATATAAACATGGCTCTGTATTTCAAAAAACAGGTTTAAAATAGAAACAGGGAAACATTTTTTTTTCTAAGTAAAGTTAATCTATTAACAGTGGGAATAAAATTACACCGAAGTCAAAAACATTGCCCAGACTCATGGAAAATTTTTCACCAAAAAATCAAAAAAGAAGACTGCCCTCATACGGGGAAACCTGTCTTGAACGTTTACAGAATTCAAAAATATTACAGAGGTCCAGCACAGTAATATAATCTAAAAGCGGCCCACTTAAGTGGGCCGCGAAGCAAGAAAAACAAATTAACTAAACTACTCCTCCGGTGGTTCCTCGAAAATTCGGCACCATCCTTCGGAAGGTCCAGGATCGCCAGGTGCTATCTCCACATTCATGCCACCGCTCCCCTCCTGAAGGCTCGAATGCTGGCCGGATTTTTCTGAGCTTAGACCCGCGGGACGGGTGCATTGTTCTTCCATTTGGGCCTCCTCACGAAAAACCACAGCAATTGAAGTTATGATTCGTGGGCGGTTCAGAGATAAATTAAAGGAAAAAAGCGCGGTGCGCATCGTGGGAGAAGGTGAAGCGGTGGGGAAATGAGGAGCAGGGGAGCCCATACGGTGGCTAGATCCTAGAACCCGACCCTGCCCACTTCTAGTATCTGGATAGCGACTTGCGTGATAATCACTGGACTGGGAAGACGACTTGGTTGAGGGGCTGGAGGGAGTGCGCAGGGATTGACCTCTAGTGCTCCCCCTGCGGCAATGCATCCTTTGATGCAGGCGAGGCATGGGTGCAGTCTTAGCAGTGGGCACAAGACGAGACAAAGAAGTAGAATTCCAAGAAACAGAGGAAGACAGACACAGACCAGATCGAGAGAAATGCAGATATGCACCAAGGTCTAAGCAGCAGTTCAGCTGGCCATTTCTCCTTCTCATCACAGTGAGCAGGCAGTGTAACCCAGCAACCAGCTCGTCTGAAAAACCATAGCGTAACGCCATTTTATCGACCCGACTGCAATACAATCGAAGAGCGCCCGTCATAATTAATCTCTCATTAATGAGAGCCGAAGGCCGGATCATATTGGAGCATGCAGAATCGCTAACAGGAGTGGAGGTTTGATCTTGAACAGTGTTAAAACTTAATGCAATTTGATGTGAAAACCTTGGAACTTAAATATCGGCTAATTGAACAGCGTTAAAACTTAATGCGATTGATATGAAATCGCCATATCCATGTCCCATCGCCTTAAACGCCATCGAATGCACCTGCATCCGGGAACCAGGGTAACTTTTGATTGAGGACACATGGCATAAACTGATTGGAGCGGATCTTTGTTTGGGTTGCTCACGCAGTGGAAATCCGGACCCGAAAAATATTAGGGCGAATTTGATAAGAAATTCGCATCACAACTCTCCCTCCGTACGCCAGCCCAACTTCGGACCCGAAAAATATTAGGGCGAAATTCATTTGGTTTTCGCGTCACAAAATTGGCCGACGTTAGCAGGCTATTTTGGAACGCGAATTTGGTTTTAATTATGGTTTATCGCCGTTTGAAGTCCGACGGGCTCGACTTAAGAACAATTTTGTTTGATCCCATCTTATAAAATTTGTGTTGGTTTTCTTTGATAATACACATATTTATAATAAATCATGGGAATACCACACTAAACATGTGGAAAAGTTATATAAATAATTATTGAGAACAATCATTTATATGTAAAAATATCCAAATGTGCTTTTGGGAAATAAGAATTCGAGTATTTGGTTCATATTGTTTTAAAGGAAGGAGTGAAGTTGGAGCCTCAAAAGATGAAAGCTATTACAAAATGACCTATTCCTAAGAAAATCAAGGTTATTAGAAGATTTTTTAGACTTACATGATATTATTGATCATTTGTTAAGAATTATGCATGCATTTCAAGTCCACTCACATATCTCTTGAATAAAATATCATTTATATGGAATGATGAGGCTACTTTGGCATTCTCTCTTTTAATGGATGCCATGTCTTCTACACCAACATTGGTTGCACCTACTTTTGGTAAAACATTCATAGTAGAGTGTGAGGCTCTAGGACAAGGAATTTACGTAACATTAACACAATAAGGGATATCATTGGTTTTTAAAAGCAAGGAATTCAAAGAAAATATTTGGTGAAATCTACGTATGAAAAATAAATGGAAGCAATATTACATGCAATAAAAAATGGGGATAGTATATCATTGGGAGGTACTTTAAAGTCAAGATATACCATGATAGCATAAAGTATTTTTTGAAGCTATGATTTTCATTAGAAGATTAACAAAAATGAGGAGAAAAAATACAAAGTTTTAATTTTGAGATAATCTGCAAAAAGGGTAAGGAAAATTTAGTACATGATTCTCTTTCTAAAATATAAGAGGCATCAAATTTATATCCAATTACATTTTCTATTCCTAGGTGGCTAGAAGAAGCTTGCCATAATGGAAAAATGACAATAGTACTAAACAAAAACTAAAATTTATAAAGGATGGGATGAACTCTATGAAGCATTGGGAGTGAAAGAGAGATATACTTTGGTGCAAATGTAGAATATTTTTATGCACGCAAGCATATTTGAATAAACAAATATTAAGGGAGTCCCATGTCTCTCTGATGGTAGGACGCGGGGTTCCTTAAAACATCTCAAAGGATCAAAAAATATATTTTTGGAAGGAATGAAGAAAGATATTCAAAATTTTGTAAGAGAAGGTCGGGTTTGCATAATAAATAAAAGAGAGATAGTAAAATCTCTAGGGTTACTTCAACCATTCCACATACATATTCAAAGACTAGAAGATATATCAATAGACTTTATTACAGGGTTACTGAAATATAAAGGTAAGTATTACATTTTTGTGGTCATTTATATAGACAAATTTTGTATATTTTTTTTTTAGAGCTCAAAGTACATAAACAACAAGCCATGTGGCAGAAGTGTCCGTGAAAGAAATTCATAGTCTTAATGGTTTTCCTAAAGTAATAGTAACAAGAAACTTTTGGAAATAATTATTTAATATGAGTGGAGAAACACTAGCTGCCATGAGTTCTACATATCAAACACAATCAAATGGTCAAACAAAAATAGTTAACAAATGTTTTTAAGGTTATCTACAATGTTACTCTTTAGAAAACAAATCTTAATGGATGAAGTGGGTTCGTCAAGGAAGAATGGTAATATGAAACTACCTATCACACATCTACTAAAATTTCCCCATTTAAGGCCCTTTATGGATATCCAACTCCTAGTATCTCATACTTTTTGCAAGATAAGTCCAAAGTATAGGAAACAGAGTCACATATGGAAAATACTAAAGAAACTTTGAAAATTATTATGGAAAACCTTCAAATGAGATGAAACATGATAAAACAACAAGGGGAACAATATTGAAGTGAAAGATAATTTGAGGAGGGTAATTGGGTATTTTTTAGATTATAGCATTATAAGCAATCTTCATTCAAGAAAAAGAAGAATAAATAATTAGCTCAAAAATGTTATGGCCCTAAATAATTATTCATAGGATTTCACAAGTGGTATAGAAGTTATATTTTCCTTCTTCTTGCATTCATAAGGTTTTTCATGTATCTTGCCTAAAAAAGGTTTTGGGAAAAAATATGCCAATGTAAATAGAACTTCAAAAATTAGATGAAGAATTAAAGTTGATTCTTGAACCATAAAAAGTTATAGATAAACATTCTGTATCTCTTTGACATATAACCATTATGAAGTACCTAATCAAGTGGAAGAATATTCCTCTAGAAGAAGGTACATGGTAAAATGATCAATTCGTGATGAAATACCCACGGCTAAAGGGTTCGTTTCAAGTTTTGACAAAGGTTTTTTTATATGTTTTATATAACGCGCGACGGAATAGTTTTATTGTTTTTTAAGGTCCCACACAGTGATCAAATTTGAAGGGCAGGTTCGAATTTAAATTAGAATGGCATATATCTATGTCGCCCTTCCATAATGAAAAGCTTTAAAAAAAACTTTTCAATTGACCACAATAAATTATTTTTACATTTCATTTTCAGAAAGACAAAACCTTCAATCTTTATATTAATAAAATACTATTACATATACAACAATGAAGAAGGCTCCATCTTTCATTGCTTAAATATCTCATTGGAAATGTCAACATAAGTCTTGAAGACACTATTATAAGAATTTGGATACATACCACCAGGATATAGGAGATTCTTATGTGTCAGATTGTGTAATGAAATTTTGACTTTGTCTCACAAGGAGCAGCAGCATGGAGGTCTGGATTTTTCTTATAGAACTTTTTATTATTATTTGAAACGTTGTTTATAGATATGAATACAACAATGAAATTATGAGCATGGTGGACAATTATTCAAGCTCATGATGCCAAACCATGATGATGTAATTTTGGAATTTAACATTTTTACATGTTAAAGACAAATAGTCAAAATCACTGACAACTTAGTATGCCATAATTAATAATCATTCCTTGTTCACTTTTGTTAATAGGTTTATGTCACACGATGATCTCTCTTCTCTGGCATTTACTTGTATTGAAGATCACTATTCTAGGAATAAGGAGTTATTTTCTCCAAAAATAACCCTAGCCAAACATTGACAATGCATCAAGGATATATTTCTATGCTTCATAAGTACATATGTTCGACTTCTAAATCATGTCTTGGAAGTGGTTGTTTTGCTGAAAATTATTCACCAGTTGGTTTCATACCAAAGTCTTTTTCTCTTTTTCAGCATCCAATACATGAAAAAGATAATGGTTTAAAAAAACATAAATATTTGAAATTTTGCAAGAATTGTCCGGCACACTTTGAATATGAATTTTGACGTCAAGTGCATGATGCTATATAGGATCAAGTGTCATTTTGAATACCAAATATTTCACAAGAAACTTCTCAACATGCTACCCTGTAGTAAGGATTAAATGACAATATTGCATCAACTATTTCCATAATAAAAGTGCACCTCGGCCATAAGACTAAACAACTACAAATGTTGTAGATCTAACAAGACCACACAATCAAATGTATTCCACAAGGCCAATACTGTATGAAAAATGAAAAGGAGTTTGCAACAAAAAATACCTTAGGCAACTAATTCAATTAGATACACCAAACCATTAGCAAAAAGGAAAACCAGCCTACTCAAAAGGCAAGCGTTTACCTCCTTTGACAAAATTTTGAGTTCCAAAACAAGGGCCTTTATTGTCTTGTCAATGCCCCTAGTAATTTGAACAGGGTTTGCACCTGCTGCAACAACCTAAACAAAAAGGTTTCATTTCAAATTATTTCCCACAAATTTAAGATACAACCATTGTCAGTTTTGTATTTCCTAACAAGCTCATAGATTTTGACAAAAGAACCAAAAATTTTTAATACCTGATAGCAATTTTTTAACTCAAAAACTATCTTAGACTCAATAATCCCAACCCAAAACTAAAAAACCAAACAACATAAGACCCTACAAAAATGAATAGATGATCTTAATCCAGTACTATCGACAAAAATTTACCTTTACACCCTCACTTATTAAACCCTGTGCTGTTGAATTTTAACTTCAACTACTGCAGCAGAAGGACGGATGCAGCAGCAACATTTTTTTTTGGAGGTTGCTTGCACGCCATCTAGAAATTTAATTCAACATTTAAAATTCCTGCAAGTTTTTTTTGTAGACGGCCGCAGCCATATTTCTGTACAGGATTGTATTTACACACAACAACCAGCATTAATGTAATTCACCAAGAAGAAATTAAACAAACAAAAATTTACCCCCCAGTTTTTTAAATTCAGAAGGAGGACAGGTGGAGCATTAATATTCGATCGCATGAAATTGAAGGGAATCTGAAAACTTGAAAACCGGACCCAAATTTTTTATAAGGCACATTGGATTGAGAATTCGCATTACAAATTAGGCAAACATCGACATCCCATTTTGGAATGCAAATTTGGTTTGAAATTCAATCTATTCAGCCTTTTAAAGTCCGATGGAAAGGGTTCTTTAATGTTTTGATAGTTTAATTTTTTGTATGCTTTAATATATACATATGTTTTAAAAATATGTTATATATATATCATATGCGAAATGAAAGGTGGGCCATAGAATTTAGTTTTAATTTTATTTTTTTTAAAAGAGGGTTTATTATAATATTTTTGATATGTTATGGCATATAAAAATAAAAAGGACAAAAAAGCTTGGTATTTTTTTTATAGACAGTACGTAAATTTTTTATTACATAGCAGTGTGTAAAAAGTGAAATACTGAGTGTAACTTTTTAAGTGTGTATGCACAGTAGTGCGAAAATGAAAAACACAGCAGAGTGTTTTCGAGACAGAGTATGTTTGTTTTGAACAGACAGTGAGTTGGTTTTATGCACTGCGTTTTGTAGCAGTCATAATTTTGTAATCCCTCTCAGTGAGGAAGAAGTGTAATAGTTTTTTTTTGAGTTATTGAAGGGAATAGAAGTTTGTTTTCAAAGTATTTAAACTCTGTCTCCTGTCAAAGAAATTTTTATTTTCTCCGTGTTAGAGGAAGGGAGATTTATTCTCCATTCCTTGTTCTGGAATTTTTCAATATTCCAACATGTGCAAGAAAAACAGATGTTGTGGTTCCATCCCCAGCTAAATCATTTGTCTTTTCCACAGCTTGCCTTACCAACTTGGCCCCAATATTTTCAACTGGGTCCTCTAATTCAACCAATAAAAAGGCCAAAACCATAGCATTGAGATACATTTCATTACAATGTCAATAACAATAAAATTTGACTCAGCCATAACCCTTTCCTTTTATTGTTGTGAAAATATTTATGCATTACTCTAATGTGGCTATTCCATAGGCCAAGTAGACCATTGGGTAACAAATATGTTTCCTTTCACCTTTGAGTTTTCAAATTATGCCTACCAAATCTAAGACATTTAAGAGGGGGAACTAATACAACGTTAAAAAGAAAACTAGAGAACACATCTACAAATTACCTCCTTAGCTACTGTCACACCATCATTAACTATTTTTGGAGAACCATGCTTGCTCTCCAAGACAACATTTTTCCCTTCGCCCCAAGGGTGACTCCAACAAGATCAGCAAGTTTGTTCACACCGCCTGCAAGACAAATTGAAAATGCTTTCAGTAAGTGTGCAATTGATTGCCAGATCATATGCCAAAACAAACCTCCATGAAAATTTAAAATAACACATTAAAATGAATATAAGTGGACAAGGAAAGATCCACTGCAGTGAAGTTTCACGTGCAGGTGACCTTCCTTTAAACATAATTTTTTCTCTGACCTACAATTTTATGTCACTGAGCCATCCTTGTTGAAGTACAACTTCTTTTTCATAGCTCTTGTATTAACTACCTTCTCTCTGTCGCATAATCTCAGAGTCCCTCTTCTGCTTGAGAGATTAAAGGAAATGGGTGAAAAAATTGAAAGAGAAGATAATTGTCTGCCATAATTATCAAACATTGCACCCAACTTCTTCCCCTTTCGATTGTTACCCAATGAGGTAGATGTGGCAATTGTTGTCATACTGCCCAAAGCAGAGACCATCTTCTCTTATCCTGAATATAGAATTACAAGATCTTCATATTAGTATGAACCTTAAAAAACATGACTCCCATTGCTAAAAACCACTTTTAAGTTGTAACAGGAAAACTAAACAACTATCGCAACTTTTGGAGCATTAAGAGAGAAACAACCAAAGAGAAATAAAACCACAATCCTCATTTTAATGAGACCAGACTATATATTTGCATTAAGATAAAAGAAAGAAATCACGACTATATTAAGGCCAGCACAAAACAATCTTTAACCAGTGTCTCTCACGGCCTTCAGGTTGCCATGCTAGAGGTTGCATATTTTTAATTTAAATTCTTGACCTCTCGTGCCCATCTATGAATGCATCCAATGGATATCTACATCAAATGCTCCTTTATATCCCCAAAAACAAATTCCCTACTACAAGAGCACCAGTATTGATGGATCACCCCACACCATCCCACCCACTAGAAACAGTGAAAAAGGAAACCCGAGAAAACTTCTGAAATATCTCAAGATGACTATATGGGTGGTTCTTATGAATCAACCAACCATTCAAAACATGCTCATCAATCCAAACCATGAGTATTATGTGACGATATTCAAGCAGGAACTGAATCGGATTTCTGAAGCTATGTTAGAGAAACCCTAAACTCTCACTGAAAATAGGTGAAATGTGGCACTACTCAGAGATTGAAATGTGCCAATTGGTAAAAGTGGTAGAAAATTGGCATGCTCAAACAACAAGGTGATGCAAGAATGACATGAGGGAGAAAATATCAGAAAAGCCCCAAATCTAGAGAACTAAAGCTCATCACCAACCTGAGATTGACAACTTTACATGATGTAACCTATGAAATCGTAAATGGAGAAATCATAGTAACAATAAAGTAACCTATGTAAAAATAAATTCGGATTCATCCTGGGAGTGGTAATGGGATAAATCATAGTGAACAACAGGAAACATGCAGAGTTGCTTACAATCAAATAGATGAAAAAACACATACAAAAAGCCTAGATAATAATCATGAACAAGCTTAATATTGAATTATGAACTGTAAAGGAACTTACAAAATGTGACATTACGAACTTGGTCAAGCGCACAAGCAAAAATATCCTGGACATGACCCTGGTTGACAAGTTGTATTGCTCATGATGCAAGAGGATTTGTACCTGCACTGCCAAGTCAATCAAAATCCATCATTATCTATGCAATAAATACAAGTAATTGATGTAGTATTTTTTACTCTAAGATGCATTCTTATGAT
Organism: Pinus albicaulis; assembly: GCA_034641835.2. Lineage (NCBI taxonomy): Eukaryota > Viridiplantae > Streptophyta > Pinopsida > Pinales > Pinaceae > Pinus > Pinus albicaulis. The sequence continues at coordinate 970,169,747 of CM076572.1, forward strand.
AATGTTAGAACATGTGTTGAAAATGTCAAAACATACCTGAATAAGCTCCTCTTCATTTCAAGAACAATTTATTGGAGTCGCATGAACTTGGAATAAGCCTCCCACGATCTGAAAGAGTAGCAACTAAGTCAACAGTGACTTTTTTGTTGCTACGCTGGATCGAAGGAGGTTTGCTCCAAGATTAAATCGCTCCAATAAATTATTCTCTACTAAACAGGGCCAACCACGTGAAGGTGGAAGCTCTTATGGCCCCTCCCCCCCCCCTCACATCACTCTCAATTCCCCGATACCCAATCTATATTTCATTTTTTACTTTCATGAGCATAAAAAAAAAAATTCAATAACTAATAAAAAAACAATTCAACAAAAAGTACGCAAGGAAACATTGCAATTAATGCTTGACATAAAAATAGTATGATAAATGATTTTTTTATATAACGCAAAAAACGTTCCAAGTATGGTAACGTTTGTCTTATAATAATACAATATTTTACATTGTCAAATTTTCTTTTTCTTCTTCCTATTTTTAAAGCTCCTAATTACATCATCAATATCGTCGTGCTCTGCTCCTGTTTCGTGCCTTTCAACCCGCACTGCTGACCTAGTTGCGTATTCACGATGTCTGGGCTCATCCAGTGACGGGGCATCGCCTACAAAAACAGATAATATTAAATTTTAATTGTCAGTTTTTAAATATCATTGAACTAGTTCGGTAATATTAATAAAAAAAAAATTGCAATGAGATTATTTGCAATTGCACAGTTTGGCTCTTTAGGGCTGACCCCTTTTTTATCTTCCTCTCTGGTGGTAAGATCCTCAAGGGAAACATTCTCTGTCATTTAAACAAAAAACGTTATAAGGACAACCATCAAGGTATAATTAGAAAAAAATTGTACCATAATAAATAAAAGAGAGATAGTAAAATCTCTAGGGTTACTTCAACCATTCCACATACATATTCAAAGACTAGAAGATATATCAATAGACTTTATTACAGGGTTACTGAAATATAAAGGTAAGTATTACATTTTTGTGGTCATTTATATAGACAAATTTTGTAGATTTTTTTTGTAGAGCTCAAAGTACATAAAAAAAAGCCAAGTGGCAGAAGTGTCCGTGAAATAAATTCATAGTCTTCATGGTTTTCCTAAAGTAATAGTAACAAGAAAATTTTGAAAATAATTATTTAATATGAGTGGAGAAACACTAGCTGCCATGAGTTCTACATATCAAACACAATCAAATGGTCAAACAAAAATAGTTAACAAATGTTTTTAAGGTTATCTACATTGTTACTCTTTAGAAAATAAATCTTAATGGATGAAGTGGGTTCGTCAAGGAAGAATGGTAATATGATACTACCTATCACACATCTACTAAAATTTCCCCATTTAAGGCCCTTTATGGATATCCAACTCCTAGTATCTCATACATTTTGCAAGATAAGTCCAAATTATAGGAAACAGAGTCACATATGGAAAATACTAAAGAAACTTTGAAAATTATTATGGAAAACCTTCAAATGACATGAAACATGATAAAACAACAAGGGGAACAACATTGAAGTGAGCGATAGTTTGAGGAGGGTAATTGGGTATTTTTTAGATTATAGCATTATAAGCAATATTCATTCAAGAAAAAGAAGAATAAAAAATTAGCTCAAAAATGTTATGGCCCTAAATAATTATTCATAGGAATGCACAAGTGGTATAGAATTTATATTTTCCTTCTTCTTGCATTCATAAGGTTTTTCATGTATCTTTCCTAAAAAAGGTTTTGGGAAAAAATATGCCAATGTAAATAAAACTTCCAAAATTAGATGAAAAATGAAAGTTGATTCTTGAACCACAAAAAGTTATAGATAAACATTCTGTATCTCTTTGACATATAACCACTATGAAGTACCTAATCAAGTGGAAGAATATTCCTCTAGAAGAAGGTACATGGTAAAATGATCAATTCGTGATGAAATACCCACGGCTAAAGGGTTCGTTTGAAGTTTTGACAAAGGTTTTGTTATATGTTTTATATAACGCGCGGCAGAATAGTTTTATTGTTTGTTAAGGTCCCACACAGTGATCAAATTTGTAGGGCAGGTTCGAATTTCAATTAAAAGGGCATATATCTATGTCGCCCTTCCATAATGAAAAGCTTAAAAAAACAACTTTTCAATTGACCACAATAAATTATTTTTACATTTCATTTTCAGAAAGACAAAACCATCAATCTTTATATTAGTAAAAGACTGTTACATATACAACAATGAAGAAGGATCCATCTTTCATTGCTTAAATATCTCATTGGAAATGTCAACATAAGTCTTGAAGACACTATTATAAGAATTTGGATACATACCACCGGGATATAGGAGATTCTTATGTGTCAGATTGTGTAATGGAATTTTGACTTTGTCTCACAGGGAGCAACAGCATGGAGGTCTAGATTTTTCTTGTAGAAATTTATTATTATTATTTGAAACGATGTTTATAGATATGAATACAACAATGAAATTATGAGCATGGTGGACAATTAGTCAAGCTCATGATGCCAAACCATGATCATGTAAGTTTGGAATTTAACATTTTTACATGTTAAAGACAAAGAGTCAAAATCACTGACAACTTAGTATGCCATAATTAATAATCATTCCATGTTCACTTTTGTTAATAGGTTTATGTCACACGATTATCTCTCTTCTCTGGCATTTACTTGTATTGAAGATCACTATTCTAGGAATAAGGAGTTATTTTCTCCAAAAATAACCCTAGCCAAACATTGACAATGCATCGAGGATATCTTTCTATGCTTCATAAGTACATATGTTCTACTTCTAAATCATGTCTTGGAAGTGGTTGTTTTGCTGGAAATTATTCACCAGTTGGTTTCATACCAAAGTATTTTTCACATTTTCAGCATCCAATACATGAAAAGATAATGGTTTAAAACAACATAAATATTTGAAATTTTGCAAGAATTGTCTGGCACACTTTGAATATGAATTTTGAAGTCAAGTGCATGATGCTGTATAGGATCAAGTGTCATTTTGAATACCAAATGTTTCACAAGAAACTTCTCAACATGCTACCCTGCAGTAGGGATTAAATGACAATATTGCATCAACTATTTCCATAATAAAAGTGCACCTCGGCCATAAGACTAAACAACTACAAATGTTGTAGATCTAACAAGACCACACAATCAAATGTATTCCACCAGGCCAATACTGTATGAAAAATGAAAAGGAGTTTGCAACCAAAAATACCTTAGGCAACTAATTCAATTAGATACACCAAACCATCAGCGAAAAGGAAAACCAGCCTACTCAAAAGGCAAGCGTTTACCTCCTTTGACAAAATTTTGAGTTCCGAAACAAGGGCCTTTATTGTCTTGTCAATGCCCCTAGTAATTTGAACGGGGTTTGCACTTGCTGCAACAACCTAAACAAAAAGGTTTCATTTCAAATTATTTTCCACAAATTTAAGATACAACCATTGTCATTTTTTTATTTCCTAACAAGCTCATAAATTTTGACAAAAGAACCAAAATTTTTTAATACCTGATAGCAATTTTTTCACTCAAAAGCTATCTTAGACTCAATAAGCCCAACACAAAACTAAAAAACCAAACACCATAAGACCCTACAAAAATGAATAGATGATCTTAATCCAGTACTATCGACAAAAAGTTACCTTTACACCCTCACTTATTAGACCCTGTGCTGTTGAATTTTAACTTCAACCACTGCAGCAGAAGGACGGATGCAGCAACAACATTTTTTTTTGGAGGTTGCTTGCACGCCATCCAGAAATTTAATTCAGCATTTAAAATTCCTGCAAGTTTTTTTTGTAGACGGTCGCAACCATATTTCTGTACAGGATTGTATTTAAACACAACAACCAGCATTAACGTAATTCACCAACCAGAAATTAAACAAACATAAATTTACCCCCCAGTTTTTCAAATTCAAAAGGAGGACACGTGGAGCATTAATATTGGATCGCATGAAATTGAAGGGAATTTGAAAACCTGAAAACCGGACCCAAATTTTTTATAAGGCACATTGGATTGAGAATTTGCGTTACAAATTAGGCAGACGCCAGCATCCCATTTTGGAATGCGAATTTGGTTTGAAATTCAATCTATTCAGACCTTTGAAGTCCGATGGAAAGGGTTCTTTAATGTTTTGATAGTTTAATTTTATGTATGCTTTAATATATACATATGTTTTAAAAATATGTTATATATATATCATATGCGAAATGAAAGGTGGGCCATAGAATTTAGTTTTAATTTTATTTTTTTTAAAAGAGGGTTATTATAATATGTTTTATATTTTACGACATATAAAAATAAAAAGGACAAAAAAGCTTGGTAGTTTTTTTTATAGACAGTACGTAAATTTTTTATTACACAACAGTGTGTAAAAAGTGAAAGACTGAGTGTAACTTTTTAAGTGTGTATGCACAGCAGTGCAAATGTGAAAAACACAGCAGAGTGTTTTAGAGACAGAGTATGTTTGTTTTGAATAGACAGTGAGTTGGTTTTATACACTGCGTTTTGTAGCAGTCATAATTTTGTAATCCCTCTCAGTGAGGAAGAAGTGTAATAGTTTTTTTTTGAGTTATTGAAGGGAATAGAAGTTTGTTTTCAAAGTATTGAAACTCTGTCTCCTGTCAAAGAAATTTTTATTTTCTATGTGTTAGAGGAAGGGAGATTTATTCTCCATTCATTGTTCTGGAATTTTTCAATATTCCAACATGTGCAAGAACAACAGATGTTGTGGTTCCATCCCCGGCTAAATCATTTGTCTTTGCCGCAGCTTGCCTTACCAACTTGGCCCCAATATTTTCAACTAGGTCCTCTAATTCTACCAATAAAAAGGCCAAAACCATAGCATTGAGATACATTTCATTACACTGTCAATAAAAATAAAATTTGACTCGGCCATAACCCTTTCCTTTTATTGTTGTGAAAAGCTTTATGCATTACTCTAATGTGGCTAGTCCATAGGCCAAGTAGACCACTGGGTAACAAATATGTTTCCTTTCACCTTTGAGTTTTCAAATTATGCCTACCAAATCTAAGACATTTAAGAGGGGAACTAATACAATGTTAAAAAGAAAACCAGAGCACACATCTACAAATTACCTCCTTAGCTACTGTCACACCATCATTAACTATTTTCGGAGAACCATGCTTTCTCTCCAAGACAACATTTTGCCCTTCGCCCCAAGGGTGACTCCAACAAGATCAACAAGTTTGTTCACACTGCCTGCAAGACAAATTGACAATGCTTTCAGTAAGTGTGCAATTGAATGCCAGACCATATGCCAAAACAACCCTCCATGAAAAATTAAAATAAGAAATTAAAATCAAATATAAGTGGACAAGGAAAGATCCACCGCAGTGAAGTTTCACGTGTAGGTGACCTTCCTTTAAACATAATTTTTTCTCTGACCTACAATGTTTTTGTCACTGAGCCATCCTTGTTGAAGTACAACTCCTTTTTCATAGCTCTTTTATTAACTACCTTTTCTCTATCGCGTAATCTCAAATTCCCTCTTCTACTTGAGCGATTAAAGGAAATGGGTGAAAAAACTGAAAGAGAAGATAATTGTCTGCCATAATTATCAAACATTGCACCCAACTTCTTCCCATTTCGATTGTTACCCAATGAGGTAGATGTGGCAATTGTTTTCATACTGCCCAAAGCAGAGGCCATCTTCTCTTATCTTGAATATATAATTACAAGATCTTCATATTAGTATGAACCTTAAAAAACATGACTCCCATTGCTAAAAACCACTTTTAAGTTGTAACATGCAAACTAAACAACTATCGCAACTTTTGGAAACTTCTGGAGAATTAAGAGAGAAAAAACCAAAGAGAAATACAACCACAATCCTCATTTTAATGAGACCAGACTATATATTTTCATTAAGATAATAGAAAGAAATCACGACTATATTAAGGCCAGCACAAAACAATCTTTAACTAGTGTCTCTCACGGCCTTCAGGTTTCCATGATAGAGGTTGCATATTTTTAATTTAAATTCTTGACCTCTTGTGCCCATCTATGAATGCATCCAATGGGATATCTACATCAAATGATCCTTTATATTCCCAGAAACAAATTCCCTACTACAAGAGCACCAATATTGATGGATCACCCCACACCATCCCACCCACTAGAAACTGTGAAAAAGGAAACCCGAGAAAACTTATGAAATATCTCAAGATGACTATATGGGTGGTTCTTATGAATCAAACAACCATTCAGAACATGCTCATCAATCCAAACCATGAGTATTATGTGACGATATTCAAGCGGGCACTGAATCGGATTTCTGAAGCTATGTTAGAGAAACCCTAAACTCTCACTGAAAATAGGTGAAATGTGGCACCACTAAGAGATTGACATGTGCCAATTGGTACAAGTGGTAGACAATTGACATGCTCAAACAACGAGGTGATGCAGGAATGACATGAGGGAGAAAATATCAGAAAAGCCCCAAATTTGGAGAACTAAAGCTCATCACCAACCTGAGATTGACAACTTTACATGATGTAACCTATGAAATCGTAAATGGAGAAATCATAGTAACAATAAAGTAACCTATGTAACAATAAATTCGGATTCATCCTGGGAGTGGTAATGGGAGAAATCATAGTGAACAACAGGAAACATGTAGAGTTGCTTACAATCAAATAGATGAAAAAAAACATACAAAAAGCCTAGATAATAATCATGAACAAGCTTAATATTGAATTATGAACTGTAAAGGAACTTACAAAATGTGACATTACGAACCTGGTCAAGCACACAAGCAAAAATATCCTGGACATGACCTTGGTTGACAAGTTGTATTGCTCATGATGCAAGAGGATTTGTACCTGCACTGCCAAGTCAATCAAAATCCATCATTATCTATACAATAAATACAGGTAATTGATGTAGTATTTTTTACTCTAAGATGCATTCTTATGATAATGTTAGAACATATGTTGAAAATGTCAAAACATACCTGAATAAGCTCCTCTTCATTTCAGGAACAATTTATTGGAGTCGCATGAACTTGGAACAAGCCTCCCACGATCTGAAAGAGTAGCAACTAAGTCAACAGTGACTTTTTTTGTTGCTACGCTGGATCAAGGGAGGTTTGCTCCAAGATTAAATCGCTCCAATAAATTATTCTCTACTAAACAGGGCCAACCACGTGAAGGTGGAAGATCTTATGGCCCCTCCCCCCCCCTCACATCACTCTCAATTCCCCAATACCCAATCTATATTTCATTTTTTACTTTCATGAGCATAAAAAAATATTCAATAACTAATAAAAAAACAATTCAACAAAAAGTACGCAAGGAAACATTGCAATTAATGCTTGACATAAAAATAGTATGATAAATGAGTTTTTATATAACGCAAAAAACGTTCCAAGTATGGTAACGTTTGTCTTATAATAATACAATATTTTACATTATCGAATTTTCTTTTTCTTCTTCCTATTTTTAAAGCTCCTAATTACATCATCAATATCATCATGCTCTTCTCCTGTTTCGTGCCTTTCGACCCGCACTGTTGACCTAGTTGCGTAGTCACGATGTCTGGTCTCATCCAGTGACGGGGCATCGCCTACAAAAACAGATAATATTAAATTTTAATTGTCATTTTTTAAATATCATTGAACTAGTTCGGTAATATTAATAAAAAAAATTGCAATGAGATTATTTACCTGGTGCACCAGTTGTCGCCGTTGGGACTGTTGCCCTATCTTCCTCTCTGGTGGTAATATCCTCAAGGGAAACATTCTCTGTCATTTAAACAAAAAACGTTATAAGGACAACCATCAAGGTATAATTAGAAAAAATTATAAGTGGAAATTAATTACCGTCACGGCCCTCACTGATAGTAGCATTTTTGGCCTAGTCCCCACTACAATGATCAGGTTGCACGTGAGGATCATCTACATCTAGCTCTAAAACTGGGTTATTTGCCTCGTCGGTAGTGCTGCTCCCCTGATTTAAAAAAAGTTGTTAGAAATTAAATTTATGGACGAAAACAAACATATTGAAAGGTTAATGTTTTACCTTATCAGGCATTCTGGATCTTGGGACCTGCCCCAAGCTTCTGCGACGTTCAACTACAACTTGATAGCCGAAATGGAAAGCGATATTTTTATCTTCCTCTGTAGTTTCTGTTCCGAAGTCATCACCCTACATTACATATGATTGTGTATTTTTAATCATATTTGATAGGATTACAAAAATGTTGGAAGGCGATACAATTAATTATAAGATGTTTAGCTACTTAATTACAATTCTTTCGGCTAATTTCAAGTAGCCGCCCTGGCCTAGCTTGTGATGGCCCTTTTTTTCAATCCTAAGTTTGGTTGCCTTTGAGGTGTCAGGCAACCTAGCATCAAAAGATTGAATTCAGATATGACGTAGCACACTTTTATTTTAGACATAGAGAAAATTAAAGCTATTGAATTAAAGGTGTAATTTACCTTGCGGGTCCAGTTGGCATTTTTCCTTCTTTCTTTGCCCTTTTCTCTTTTCCGTCATGGATGAGTGATCTCCACTCACTCTCTGGAACTGTGAGAGGACGCTCGTATCTAGGGTTAAATTGTAATTGCGTCCTATAGGTGTCCCTGGTATATTTCAAATATTTGCCGGCTACCCGAGCCACCGTTGTTCTGTCAAATGTGTCGACCCCAAAAAGGGCTTCTAGATAATCTAGAAGTTCTTTTCTCAGGTTGGAATTCTGGGAATTCCACCCTGTGTGCATGGTTGGGCCAAAAATTACCAACGCATGGCTCTCCAAAAACTTGTAGAACTCATTGTTTCCTACACAGAAAAAAATATATTATCATTAATTTAAAAATAAAAATCATGATAAATATGTTTTAGATAGAGTACATGAAATAGTTAAAATATTAAAATTTACCTGGGATTTGTACGTGCTTTATAGGGACGCCTTCATCATTCAGCAACAACGTGCCATTAATAGTCCCTGTGGAGCTGACACGTGTAGCTCCAGGAAACGCAATAATGTAGTTGTCCATATCAGCCTCATCACTGCCAACACATTCAGCGGTTGGCTGGGTGTCTGCTTGGGCAGGGTGTGTTTCTTGGCTGGCACCTAAAGGAGTAGAAGGTGTACGAGAGGGTTGTTGGGCAATCTCTTTCCCTTGTGTCCCACTACCACCAACACCGGGTTCAGCAAGTGCCAGAAAACACTACATACAAAAGAAATTTTTGTTAGTTTAGTCAATGTAAAAATTAAAAATCAAACTATCACAATTCATCTCATGCAAAACAAAAAAAATATCCTTTTGACTTTTTATTATTACCTGATATCTTTCTAGCTGGCTCATAAGTTGTTTTATCCTCTCTTCTGTTTCAAGTGTTTGAGGCGCATCTATCAAAGTATTAAATTTCGACCTTGCATCTCGTGCCTTTTTTCGCAACAAGAACACTGGAGATAGGGATGAAGAAAGCTCTTCCTCAAAGAGGGAATCATCGGGCGTACCATGGCTAGGTGTCTGCATATTTGAACAAAATAAATATTATTTCAATTATGTAAATAACTAAAATACCTGAAGATAGAGCAATGCTGGCACTTTACATGTTCTTTCGCTGGCCTCTTTCCACGATCATCCCGTCTCGGGGTTGTTCCTGCACTGCTCTGATCAGTCTGCCACATTGCAATAAAATTATAAATGTAAAAACTTGAAAAAAATATCTAACTTGAAAACACAAAATGAAAACTAAAATAATTTCTAATAAGACACCGAAAGATAGAGTTAGAGTTTCAAATATGCCTTGCATTGAATTCAGTCCTGGAAACATGTCATTGCACATTAAGGCACCCAAACAGGAGACGCGTTGACAACGAAGACCTTATTGAATATATTGTTGGATCAACTTCTAGTAAACTTGTTGTGAAGACCTTGATGACATTTTTGGAGCAACAATGTTGAAGCTGATGGTATAGCATTGTTGGAGATGATCTTGAAGGGCCTTGAAGTGAAGCTTTTGGAGAAACTATTGAAAAATCCTTAGAGCATTTAGGTAAGGCACTTTCTATCTTCCATCACCTTTTTCCTTTCAATATCCTTTAAACGATTTTGTTGATATTTAATGTTTGAAATCATGTTATAATTCCTTGATTATATGTGTTTGGGGACTTTCCCTTTGAAATTACCGAAAAATACCCTCGCAATTTTATCTTCACGATGCATGTCTGACCCTATTGTTCAATATTTTGATTGATAGTAGTAGAAATAGAGAGTTAGGGGGTTCTTGACTTGGTTTGGTTGGGCCATTAGATCCCTAACATCTACCAGGGAGAACCCCCCTTGAGTTGGAGGAGAGCTAGCCCGAAGTGAAAAGAGGTTGGTGAGGTGACAATGGGGCTATTGAATTACACATGGTATCACACTTTAGCTTTAGGAATTTATCTTGAGAAGTGCGAGATTTTTCTATATCAATTCTCAAATTGTTTACAACACTATTGTTAAGAACTAATAAGAAGTGATGTTGAGGGTTTTTTGGGTATAAGAAACAATACCATTTAAAAACTAGGGTTCTCAGTCCTTGGCATTCCTTCACCTGGGCCTAGGGGCACACAAGAATAATTTCACACTAAACCATGCAAACTTAAAAGTAGCTTAACAGATCCATAAAGTAATAATAATCATAATTCCTAATTTCCTATTGTACGATATAATGAAAATTATTCAAACATGAAGCAATGAAGACATGCAATGTCTGAATTTCAAGATTGATGAACCAATACAAGAAGTTAGAAACTACAACTTTGATTCAATACTCTGTGTCCTAACTCCAGGAAGGAATCTAGTTTATAGTACAGAACATGCATCGTGTATTATCAATTCTTAATTGACAACAACTAAGGTCATCTACCTCATCAATTCCTTCCCATTTTGTGTTTTTATGTTATATTCCTTATAAAAGTGTCAAATTTCTCTCAAAGTAAGCAACCAATGAATAAAATAAAAAATAGTTGAGATATGATTGAGAAATGGTCATTTATTTCTTGAAAGGATCTTCACAATTTCTTTGATTGTTTTTCATCTCAAGAAACAAGAAATGACCTAAGAAACTATCGTGATGTAATATAAGAAACAACACGGTGCAATATCCATTTTCAAAGCCAAATGATGTCCATTGAGGACATGGCCTTTATTTGGTTCCTGTTTCATAGGAGTTTCGGGTAGAAATGGAACTTTGTTGTACCATTTCTAGTAGTAAAAAGGGAAAACCTTCTTTTTCCATGGGAAATAATTTACCTGTCCTTTTTCAAGATAATCTAAATCACAAAAAATATGAACTATACTGCACACATTCTTGGATAATGTGAAAGTGGAAAAGGAATACCCTACACAAATGATGCACACATGTACATTTGAACACTAATAGATTTTTTTAGTTGAAATGCAATGCTTTTTTTCATTTAAATATAGGGTTTTTAAAGCAGGGAGAAATAATGGCTGCCAAATTAATAAGCGTTTCTTTGGGAAAAATTTAAATCTTGTATTGGGTGATGAAGATAATAGAGGGTATTGAATCTTGATTCTTGACATTGTGTTTAACTGGAATAACTCAAATGATTATAAATATCAGTGGATGAGTTCTTTTTTTCAAGTATGTCACTCAAAACTCTTATGTCAAAGCATTGTATGATGGCTAGCATTTGCTTGTTTCCCTTTCTTCAGTTCAATGTAAAAAGTGTATTAATATATTGGAGCACGAATGATAACTACAATTGTTTGCTCTGCAGTATATCCAGCCCCAAGATTATGAAAATTTTTCTCAAGTGGAGCTATTGGTTATTGATGAAGCAGCTGCAATTCCATTGCCTGTTGTAAAGGCTCTGCTCGGGCCATATTTAGTGTTTCTGTGCTCTATTGTAAATGGGTAATAATTATAAATGAGCCAACCACAATCACAGATTTTGTAACCATTTGGTTTCCATGGATAGTGCTGATGATATTAACCCTATATATCAGTGACCTATATCTATATGAGAATGATCTCAACATTGACCTTGATATGGTTGTATGGATGTGACCTTTGGTATGTCATCAGAAAATCCCCAAATCTGGAGAAGTAAAGATCATCACTTTCGATCTGGAGTACTACCCTTGTGATAAAGTTGATGAATTTTGATCTCCCATTCTCTACCACTTTTCACTTCACCTTCAATATAGATCAGACCAAGGGCATTTCGTTACTGGGTGTTGAGATGGATGAGTTTTTCGAACTAAAATCCATAGCTTAAACTTCATAAAACTGGTGGAGTTAAATTCATGCAAGAAAAAACACATCTTACACATCCTCTTTGAAACTCATCCGAAAGAAAATTGGAAGACATCTAGAGAGAACCCTATAGCCTAACACAATCCAATGGAATTGACCAAAAAAACCCAAATAGAGTCAACCCTACTATAGGAGGAAGGGCCTACAGTAAGAAGTTAACATTTTGCAAGAGATGAGGGCGAATGCTGTTCTGCAAGAGCTGAGGGAAAATGCTGTTCTGCAAGAGCTGAGGGCGAACACTGAGGGAGAATGCAGGGCAAATGTTGTTCTGCAAGAGCTCAGGGCGAATGCTGAGGGCGAATGCTATTCTGCAAGAGCTCAGGGTGAATGCTGAGGGTGAATGCTATTCTGCAAGAGCTGAGGGTGAATGTTGAGGGCGAATGCTGAGGGCGAATGCTATTCTGCAAGAGCTCAGGGTGAATGCTGAGGGCGAATGCTGAGGGAAAATGCTATTCTACAAGAGCTGAGGGTAAATGATGAAGGCGAATGCTGTTCTAGAAGAGCGGAGGGCGAATGCACGCGTGATATCAGACGTTAATGTAGTTTTTAATAAAATCATTTTTATGTAGCCCACATATAAGTTTCGTATTTTTATGTAGCGCACATATAAGTGTCGTTATACCGATGGTGGACAAAGTGTCACTATTGCAACGGATGCCTCCAAATGTCAAAATTGTGACACTTAGACATTGTGTCGCACTTGCGACGTTTGGAGGCACCGTCGCAATAGCGACGCTTTGGGGCATAGTGTCGCAATTGCGATGTCTTCCTCCAAACGTCGCAATTGCAACACTTTTTCTAAGTGTCGGTATTGCGACACTTTTCTCTAAACGTCGGTGTAGCGAAGGTTTCGAGCGGGATTGAAAAAAATTGGGGAAATTTCCAACATTTGGTCAAAAGCGTCGGAACCAAGTGTCGGAATTTCCCCCAAATGTACTAGTGTGTATAAAAATATCATATCTGGTTAGCTCAAAATGCAACCATCATAGATCAAAATCATAAATCACATGCAGTCACCATAACCCATAATCATAAATCACATGTAACCATCATAAGTCATAATCACATATTAGATGCATAATAAGGCTGAAATAAAATATCGATACTTATCCTCCATCAGTTTGTACTTATGCATTTGATCTTTCTGTACACACATCAGATCGGTTGCCGCACCTGACAAGCACCCAATGCCCTTGATTCTCTTTCCTCATGTACACATACACATAGTGCACATCACAACACATACATCCACACATAGCATACAGCACCACACAATGCATACACCACATCTCGCACACAACATAACATATACACCTACACCTAGTGTACAATACAACCCAATACATATACATATATAAAGTACGACATAATGAATGCACATCACAATACCACGACTATACCATGCACATATCTAGTACCGTATGCCCACAACATAGCATGTACAACATGCACACAATACCACATGTATACCAGTACCATATGCACAACATGTACACAGTACCACTTGTACACGACACTACCTGCACAATGTGTGCACAACATCACATGTACATGCCACCACTTGCGCAACATGTACACAATGCCAAATGTATACCAAACCACCTATACAATGTGTACGCAATACCACATGTACACAACATCACGTGCATGACATGTACACGACACCATATGTACATAGCACCACATGCATGACATGTACATGACACTGCCTGCACACAACACCACATGTACAACCTATGCACAACACCATGTGTACAATCATGAAAACAAAGCCAAATGCACACAACACCATGTGTACAATCATGAAAACAAAGCCAAATGCACACAACACCATATGTACATACAAAACAACATATGTACATAACACTACATATTCATCATGTACATAACACCATCTATACCTGGCACTACATATGCAACATCGTATATACAAAAATAATACCACATCATATGTACACAATACTACATAGGCAACATTACACATCACCATAGGAACAATCAATGAATATACAACATGCACAACATATACACAAAAAAATAACTGTACATCCACATACCACACACTGACCCCACAAGCAACCTTGCTTCTAGTGTCTTTCCACTATCCATGCTTATCCTATCATGTCGCAAATCACACTACTTTCACTTCATTGACGTATTCCTCAACATTACCAGTCCATAACATAAACATAGGCATAGTACAAGCATATATTATTAATTCATTTTGACATGATATTGACCTCGTAGATCTGTCAGAAATACTCTTCCACTTGATTCCTTCTAGCCATCAACCTCTTCATGCCATTCACCTGCATAAGGAATCATTCATCCACAAGAATGATCCTTGAAAACCCTTTCATACAGTAAAATAAATAAATACATACATACATATATATAATCACTAGCATAAAACAATCATGATCCCATCAGACAATTTTATACATACATACATACATACATACATACATACATATACACATACATACATACATACATACATATATCGACATAATAATAATTACAACATGACTACCAAATATCATAAGTTTTAGGTTGAGAGTAATTCCTTTATCCGTGCACAACATGTGCAATATTGAGAACAACTGTTCCCAACATAGCCAAGGTATATGATATCTCAAGTCCATTTACTTTACCTTACCTAATTACCTTTCCCATGACTCTACTTCCACCATCAATTGACGACAATTGATCCAACTATTCCAACCGGCTATCATATTCATATCTTCTATTGTTCTTACTCATGCATCGAGCTCCATTAACACCCATCTTTCCCAACCAATTCCCAAGAATAAAAACATAAAATACAATGACAAGAACAAGAAACAAAAAATAAGAAAACCAATAGAAATAAGACACCAAAAACAAAGTGGCATAGCTATACACCAGACATAAACAAAACCACAAATCAGGCTCAACAAATCATAAAGGACCAAAAACACAAGACTAACAACCGATACCATGACTTAATCCCCATGGTTCCCAATGTCTCAAAGGGAAATATCAACTTGAGCCTTCTTCAAGACTCCATGGAAATCTACTTCCATGTAATCCCCTGCATCATACTACCATAAACACATAAATATCAGCACATAAATAAGCATACAACATGATATTTATCTTACCTTGTTGTGTAAAGCACGCTAACATGTAACTAAACACACATGTTAGCCATATGTACCAAACACCAGGACAACATATCTATCAATTCGAAATCAGCTTCTACCCAGACTAACAACCATGCCATAACCAATAATCAACTCACATTCATCATTCATAATATCTAATGCTACAACTATCACCTACTTATACTCAAGTATATACCGATTATCTCAGCACATATGTGTTAGCACAACCATCTTAAATCAATATCATTCCTTCAAGTAATCTTATAGATACAAAATCATATCATGCAATTAATCAAACATTCAAACAACTTACAATCATACCATGATAAATAGATCAACCAGATGACATAATAAAACACTCAAAACAGTCAAGCACCAAGTATACGACATAAGCAAACTCATACCTCAATGTATCTTAGGGGAGACTATCTTGTCTACACAATCAATCTATATTAGCACAATATAACTTCACAACACCTCAACTAAACATAAAAAAGATCAAGATATCTATAAAAGTAACAAACTAACATGTTCAGATCATAAACTCATAATCAATTTCCATTCATACATAAAAATCACATATGCACAATCAACCTAAATTAGTACAATACACTATCACAATTATATCAATTCATACATGAATGTAATAAACCTAACCATTGACATAAGCCAATCAAAATTAGCAAATGCATATAAAATCAAGAAGTTAATGAGATAACCCTAATCATCAAGTCCATTAGGTCCCTATATTACTATTATAGTCCCTTATTATTGTTGGTGTAACCCCCTTATTGTTATTTTTGTACCTCTGTAACCCCAATATTATTATTATTGTGCCCTTACATTATCATTGTTAGATTAGCGACAATTATATTGTGACCCCATGGACTCCTATATATAGAAGGAGTTTTTTTCATTTGTATCATCAAAGAATTGTTCATTTATGTAATGTATTGGAGTTTTCCCCCTTGAAGTGGCTATTTTTAAGGCATTGATCTCTCTTTTATTCTATTTTTGGAGCCATTTTCATAACATTTGGTATTAGAGCTTTGAATTCTAGGGTTTCGCTGCTCCAAATAGGTCATTGTGGCATTTTCACGATAAATTTTTTTATACGAGGTTTAAAAAGCTGGAATTTTTACAGTGTGAATCCGAAATCTAGAGGAACATCATGTAGAAATTTTAGATCTTGCTTCGCAAAATTTTCTGAGATATGATATGTGGAAGATAGATATTTTTTCAGGCTCCAGAATTTTACTTAAACAGGTCATCATGGAATTTTCGCTATAATGTTTTTTCTACGAAGGTTCAAAAGCTGAAATTTTTACAGAGAAAATTTGAAATCCTAAGGAACGTTGTGTAAAAATTTCAGATCTTGGTTCGAAATCATTGCGGAGATATAATCTGTGGAAGTTAGGGATTTTTTAGGCTCCTGAATTTCATCTTAAAGAGGTAACCGTGGGAAAATCGTCATAACTCTATATCTAAGCATCAGATTGGAATTCTGTAAAAATTGGCCACAAGTACACAGACTTTAGTTTTTTGTATATTAATTTCAGAGCCAAAGTAAGAAACAGTGACACGTGGCATGCCATACAAGTTCGATGTACTGAACCAGTCCATAATTAGGTAATTGTGGGAGATTGAGCATAAATTTTCCTTGAAGAATCCAAATTAGGTCAAACATGTGGAATTTGAATTCAGAGGGCTACAACAGGACCAAATTTCAGATATTGAAGATCCGAAATCACAGAGATAATTCAGTTTCAATATCAAGATCCTCAAAAGCAAGAAAAAGGTGTGTATTTTTTCTTTTCGAATTGCATAAGCCTTCTTTGAAGAATCAGTTTGAATTTATTCCAAGCGAATATTGTAGAATAGGTATTAGTATTGGGTTATAAAATCCCCCTAAAAAGGGTTCACCACCCATTAAGCCTTTAGAAGGCTATAATATGACTCATGAAGACAAATAACTGCAACATGACATATCAAAATTACACGAGCAAGTGCACCAAATTTCGCTCTTGCAAAGAGCAAGAAAAAATGAAATGGAAGACTTGAAGGCATGGAAGCTAAGATGGATCGTTTGAATAAAGTTGTGGAAGCTAAGATGGATGGTTTAAAGAATGGCATGGAAGCTAAGATGTATGGCATGGACGCTGGCATGGAAGCTAAGATCGATGAAAAATTAGAAAACATGAAGAATGATTTAAAAGCAGACATGGCAGGTTTGAAAAAGTTGATACAAGAAATATTTCCTAATGGTGAAAAGATAGTAGAGGAAACTCATGATGATAACGAAATAAATGTTAATTGTGATTTCATAAACTCTAATGTTGGATGGAAGAACCACCATATTCCAAAGATGGATATGAGGAAGTTTGATGGCAAGGATCCCGTAGCATGGATACTATAGATGGAGCAATATTTTGTTATGAATAATGTGTAAAACACACAAAAGATACGCATTGCAAATTTACATTTAGAACAAAATACATTTGTATGGTATCAATACTTACATTTCCTAAAAAATTATTCTATATTTAATTTACGGATGTGAATGATGGAACAAACCCCTGCAGATGTCTCTAAGTAAAACAAAAAAAAAGGGCATGGGGGGGGGGGGGGGGGGGGGGGGGGGGGGGGGGGGGGGGGGGGGGGGGGGGGGGGGGCTGGAGTACTCGTTGGATGCAAAATTTAATTCCTCATCCAAGGAGTACCCATGTTGCATACTTTCGATGAACTCTACTACACCAAAAATGAGAAATACATAAAAAAACGTGATTGCAATCACGTTTTTTTATGTATTTCTCATTTTTTTGTGTAGCGGATCCATCGAAGTATGCAACATGGGTACTAATGATGAAGAATTAAATTTTTCATCCAATGAGTACTCCTCCTCAAATATGTGTAAAACCAGAGATAAGTTGAAAATATGAGTTTAAAAAGTAGTTTTTTCCTTTTTCCCTCTAAAATTTGATGATGTAATCAAATCTTATTTTTTGTTTCCACTATTATTTTATAATTTCCTTAGGGGGCCTATCTTAGACCTAAAAATTCCCCTAATTTATTTTACATAGATTGTGAAGAGCAGGAATAAAATGAATAAGAAACTTCAAAAGAAGAGGATATACACCAGGAACTAACCCTAGAAGAGGAATAATTGAGTCCGACCATATCGTGTAATGCATTGGCAGGAATTACCACTCCTCAAACTCTCAAGATAGAAGGACATATCAAGAAGAAAAAGGTAATAGTGTTGATTGATTCAGGTAGTAGCCATAATTTTATTCATTGTAAGGTAGCCAAGGAATTGAATTGTTTCCTATACCCAGCACCAGAATGTCAAGTGATGGTTTCAAATGGAGGAACTATAAATTTCTATGGAAAATGCCATAATATCAAGCTAAACATGGGGGAATATGTATTGAATATTCTAATGCTTTCCATTCCAATGGGAGGTGTTGATGTTGTACTAGGAGTACAATGATTACAATATTTGGGGACGATAGATTTTAATTTTCAAGAACTTTTCTTGAAACTTTTTTCGGAAGGAAAGGAAATCGAATTACGGGGTATCGTAGGAAAGACAGGCAAGTTAATAAGATCTAATGTCATGACAAATCTTTTGAAGAAATAACAACGAGGCGTAATTGCACAATTATGCTCACTAGAAATTCCAACAACAAAATCATTTATTTCTCCAGATCTCCAACAAGTCTTGGACAATCATTCCAAGGAGTTTGAAACTCCCAAAGGACTCCCACCTATTTTTGATCATGATCATGCTATTGATTTGATTCCAGGAAGTGTTCCTCAAAACATCAGGCCTTACGAATATCCTTATGTCCAAAAGAGTGAAATTGAACATATGATTGCAAAAATGTTAGAGGCTGGTATAATTCAACCTAGTCAAAGTTCTTTCTCTGCTCCAGTAGTATTGGTGCACAAGAAGGATGGATCATGGTGCATGTGTCCAGATTATAGGGAGCTCAATAAGCTCATTATTAAAGATAAATTCGGGTCAATTTTCAGGATCGATGAATTATTGGATGAATTACATGGAGCAATTTATTTTACCAAGTTGGATCTTCGTTTAGGATATCATCAAATTAGAATGAAGAATGAAGATATTCTGAAAACAACATTTCGAACTCATGAGGGTCATTATGAATTTTTGGTCATGCCTTTTGGCCTTACCAATGCACCTTCTACATTTCAAGGGTTGATGACTTCCATTTTCATACCCTTCCTTAGAAAATTTTTGTTAGTATTTTTTTATGACATACTAATCTATAGTAGGTCTTGGAAGGATCATTTTCAACATGTTGACAGGGTGCTCAAACTATTGGAGGAGAAACAGTTATATTCAAAAACATCCAAATGTTTCTTTGGGGTACAAGAGGTGGAATATTCGAGTCATATTGTATCTCATGAGGGTGTTAAGGTAGACCCTAACAAAATTAAAGCCATTCAGGAATGGAAGTCGCCACAACTATAAAGCAATTACGAGGATTTCTCGGGTTAACAGGGTATTATTTCAAGTTTGCTAAGAATTATGAGAGAATAGCAGTACCTCTAACAACATTATTCAAGAAAGATGCATTTTCATGGACTCCTGAAGAAACGAAGGCCTTTGAACATCTTAAAGAGGAAATGTGCCTAGCACTAGTCTTAGCTACGTAAAACTTCACAGAAACCTTTATTGTGGAATGTGATGTCTCAGGAAATGGAATTGGTGTGGTTTTAATGCAAGAAGGAAGATCCATTGCTTTTGAAAGTCGTCCAATCAAAGGAAAGTATTTATAGAAAGCTATTTATGAGAAGGAAATATTGGAAATACTACATGCACTAAAGAAATGGTGACCTTACCTAATAGGAAGACACTTCAAGGTAAAAAATGATCATGATAGTTTTAAACATTTTTTGGAACAAAGACTATCTTCAGAAGAGCAACAAAAATGGGTCACAAAGATGTTGGGTTATGACTTTGAAATCATCTACAAAAAAGGGAAGCCAAATGTTCTTGGAGATGCACTCTCAAGAAAGGATGAAGAGTGTTGGGTTTGTGTTATATTCTTTCCATGACTAGTCACATGGGGGGCGATAGCACCCCTTGTACGTTGCGTAGAGCATAGCAGGAAATTTTTTTGGGTCTTATTTTACAATGGGCGGACATGCCCATGGTTTTGTGCATGGGTTTTCACATGGTTTTGGGGCATGATGGTTTTCAACCCCTGTTATTTTGTAGATCTGGTCAAGGGAAATACGGTTATGTTCTAATCCAGGGTTAATGGATTGGGGTTTATGTATGCTTCGGCATGTATATATACGTGTTATAACACTAAAAGGAATATAATGAAAATTCAAGCTGGTCGTCCCGATTTGGGATCCAGGGGAAAATCTCTGTGTATATCTTTTTTATGTTTTATGCTCTCACTATTGTTTATTTTATGTTTTTAAGATTCGTTTACAGATAATTTCTGTACAGGGTTAAAAACTACATTTGGTATCAGAGAATTTTCGGCTTCAAGGGGATGCCTTTGTTGTTGAGGGGTTTTTTGCTCGGGCCTAAGGTAGACCCTGTTCAGTGGGAGATCCGCGGGATCGATTCTTGTGGTGAAAGAAGATGGCGAGCAGCAGGAAGATAGAGATTGAGAGATTTAATGGTCAGAATTTTGAGATGTGGAAGCTCAAGATGGAGAATCTGCTGATAGATAAATATCAGTGGTTCGTAGTAGATCTGGGTACTAAAGCAATGACAATGTCAGATGAAGACTGGAAGAAGCTGGATCGGAAGGAAAAGAGCACAATACGGTTGTGTGCCTCAGATTCAGTATTGGTGAATGTATCTGGGGAAGCTACGATGAATACCTTGTGGGACAAGCTAGGGACTTTGTACCAATCTAAGTCTCTGGTGAATAAATTGTTCCTGCGAAAAAAATTGTATAACTTGAGGATGAAGGATGGAGACTCAGTGACAGATCATTTGAACGCCTTTAATACCGTGGTAAGTCCGCTTTCATCTGCTGATATTAAAATCTCATATGAAGATAAGTGCATCAGTTTGTTGTGTTCTCTACCAGAATTGTGGGACAGTCTAGTTATTGCAATAGGTAGCAATACAACTACCTTGAATTTTGATGACATTGTCTCAGTCTTGCTGTCGGAGGAAATGAGACGGAGAAATATGGAGGGTCAGAATGGAGATGCCTTATCTATACGAGGAAGGTCTCAAAATAGAAACAAGAATAAGGTTTCGAGTGGGAGATCTAAACCTAGAGGGAGATCTAAATCTCCTTGAAAGTTTGTAAAGGTGTGCTGGAAATGCGGAAAGGAAGGGCACTACTAAAAGGACTGCAGATCTAAAGCTCCTGAGAAGGGAAAGGGATCTGATTATGCTCCTTTTGTAGAGGTAAAAACCACCTCGGATGAAGTTGAGGATGTTTATTTGGCTTCTTCTTCAAATACACATGTAGATCATGAGTCATGGTTGATTGACTCGAGTGCATCCTCTCACTTCACTGCTCATAGGGACTGGTTCTGCGAGTATGAAAAATATGATGGCGGTGATGTCTTCTTAGGTGATGATAGGAAGGCCAGAATCATCGGACGTGGAAAATTCAAGATGAAGCTGCAAGGTGGAAGGATTAGAACACTTCCTGGTGTTCTGCACATTCCTGCATTGGCCAGAAATCCGATTTCTATAAGAAAAATGGATGATGTAGGTGTAAAAATAGTGTTCAAGAAAGATACCTGTAAGATGGCTCGGGGAGCACTGGTATTAATGTGGGGAGTTCGGATTGGAACTCTATACAAGCTTCAGGGCAGCACTGTTATTGATGGGTGCAACAGTTCTGTGGTTCCCTAAATTGGAGCAGAAAGCCTAGCAGTCACTGGAGAAAATACCATGCTATGGCATCAAAGGCTTGGACATATTAGAGAGAAGGGCCTTTATATACTGGATGGAAATGGTATGGTAGAAGGTATTTCTAATAGCTCTATGGATTTCAATTTCTGTGAAAATTGTCTATATTGGAAGCATAATCAAGTGAGTTTTTCTTCTGGTGCTAAGAGGGAAAACAAGATTTTAGAGCTTGCGCACAGTGATGTGTTTGGACCGGAGTTGGTTACATCACTAGGTAAATCTTTGTACTATGTTTCATTCATAGATGAATTCTCAAGAAATACATGTATATATATCTTGAGGAAGAAATCTGAAGTCTTTGACAGATTTAAAGAATTTAAGGCTCTGGTGGAAAACCAGACAAAGAAGAAGATAAAGGTGTTGAGGACAGATAATGGTGGGGAGTTCTGCAAGAAGGAGTTTGAAGAGTTTTGTAAGAAGTGTGGTATAGCATGACAGAAGACTACTCCATATACACCTCAGCAAAATGGAGTTGCAGAAATAATGAACAGAACGTTGATGGAAAAGGCAAGAAGCATGCTCAGTGGTACCCGGTTAGGACAAGAATTCTGGGCAGAGGCGGTGGAGACTGCATGTTACTTAGTTAACAGATCACCTTCATCAGCGTTGGAGGATAAGACTCCACATGAGGTAGGGACTGGTAAGAAACCTTGTCTTTCACATCTGAGGGTATTTGGATGTGATGCATATGTACCTATTCCAAAGGATGAAAGGACCAAGTTGGATAATAAATCTGAAAGGTGCATATTTATTGGGTACACGGATGGTTTTAAGGGTTACAAGCTTTGAACTCGGAAACAAGGAAGGTTGTGTACAGTCGAGATATGGTGTTTAGAGAGGTGAAAGATGTTGTTAAACATGAATTCCTACCAAAGGAACCTGAGAAGACAAAGTTTTAGCTAAAGGAGGATGAACCAGACTCTACAACAGAAGAAGACTCAGAAGAGGAAGAGCCACAAACTCTAGCTGTGAGAAGATCAGTTTAGGAAAGAATAAAACAAGAAAGGTATAGTCCATCTTCTTTCTGCTCAAATTTTTCTTTAACTATAACTGATGATGATCCTAGAACTGTTAAGGAGGCAGTAGATTCAGAGGATGGAAAACTCTAGAAGGAGGCCATGGTTGATGAAATGGCATCCTTGCATAAAAATGAGGCATGGGATCTGGTGGAGTTTTCGGCTGGAAGGAAGCCCATCGGAAGAAAATGGGTGTTTAAGAATAAGATCAATGTAGAAGGCAAGGTGGAGAAACACAAATCTCGGTTGGTAAAAAAAGTTTATTCCCAGGTGCCGAGAATTGATTTTGGTGATATTTTTTTCTTGATGCCAAAGTTACTTCTATTAGATTACTTTTAAATGTTGTTGCTGCATTTGATTTTTAGGTAGAACAAATGGATGTGAAGACATCATTTCTTCATGGGGATCTGGAAGAGGAGATATACATGTAACAACCTGAAGGCTTTATGGTGAAGGGGAAGAAAGAACTGGTATGCAAATTAAATAATTCTCTGTATGGGTTAAAGCAATCACCAAGGATGTGGTATCAGAAATTTGATACCTATATACGGGGACTTGGCTTCACCAGAAGCAAGGAGGATCACCGTGTTTATTTTAAATTAATTGGTGACCTTGTTATGTATTTGGTCTTGTATGTGGATGATATGTTGTTGATTGGAAATGACAAAGAAATTATCCAAGATTTGAATACCCAACTGTTCTCCAAATTCAACATGAAGGATATTGGTGCTGCAAACTATATTTTGGGCATGGAAATTAAGAGAGATCGGGCAAAGAGGAAGCTCTGGTTAAACCCGAGGAAGTATGTCGAAACTATATTGCAGAGGTTAAATATGCAGGATAGTAAACCGGTGAATGTTCCAATTCCTGTAGGTTTAAGGTTGTCTGATGAACAGTGTCCCAAGACACAAGAAGAAGAGGAAGATATGTCCCGTGTTCCATATGCAAGTGTAGTGGGTAGCTTGATGTATGCAAAGGTTTGTACTAGAACAGACATTGCACATGCAGTGGGAGTATTGAGTAGGTTTATGTCAAACCCAGGGAAGGAGCATTGGACAATAGTGAAGCGGGTTTTTTGATATTTGTGTGGCACTAGTGATTATGTCTTGTGCTACCAGGGAAGACCAGGATTGGAAAGAGTGTTGGACATTCATGGTTTTGTTGATGCAGATTAGGCTGGAGATCTGGACCAAAGAAGATCTACAAGTGGGTATGTGTTTAGCCTATTTGGAGGTGCAGTCAGTTGGATGAGTAAGAGACAGTCTGTAGTGGCTCTTTCAACTACAGAGGCAGAATACATGAAAACCACTCATGCAAGCAAGGAAGCAGTTTGGTTGCAGAGATTGTGTTCAAGTATGGGGTTGGTACAACAAGCTTTAAGGATAGACTATGATAGCCAAAGTGCAGTTTTCTTGGATAAGAACCCTGCTTATCGTCCACAGACAAAGAACATTGATGTTCAATATCACTTTGTGACATATATGGTTGAGGCTAAAAGGGTGTTTCTGGTAAAGGTGGACACTTTGAAGAATGTTGCAGATGCATTGACGAAGTCTGTGAGAACTCAGAAGTTCTCTTGATGTAGAGAAACAATGGGTGTTGCAAAGCTGGGCTAATGACTCAGCTCTCCTATGGCCCCGAGTGGAAAGAAAACAACAAGTGGGAGATTGTTGGGTTTGTGTTATATTATTTCCATGACTACTCACATGGGGGGTGATAGCCCCCCCTGTACGTTGCGTCGGGCATAGTAGGAAATTTTTTTTGGGCCTTATTTTCCAATGGGTGGACCCACCCATGGTTTTGTGCATGGGTTTGCACATGGTTTTGGGGCATGATGGTTTTCGGCCCCGGGTATTTTGTAGATCCAGTCAAGGGAATTAAGGTTATGTTATAATCCAGGGTTAATGGATTGGGGTTTATGTATGCTTCAGCATGTATATATATGTGTCGTAACACTAAAATGAATATAATGAAAAATCAAGCTGGTCATCCTGATTTGGGATCTAGGGGAAAATCTCTGTGTATATCTTTTTTATGTTTTATGCTCTTGCTATTGTTTATTTTCTGTTTTTAAGATTCATTTGTAGATAATTTCTGTATAGGGTTAAAACATAAAAAGAGGTGGAAGCATTGCTTTATGCCATTTATATTATCCAACCAGATTGGATAACCAAAGCAAGGTATGAATGGAAGAAGTACGAAGAAGTGTGGAAACTCATTCAAAAGTTGAAGAAAGATCCTAGTACATCTGATACATTTAGTTGGAAAAATGATTCCTTATGGTACAAAGACTACTTATATATTTGCAAGATTTTCCAACTAAAACAGAAAATTCTTTTGGAATTGCACACTTCTCCTTTAGGAGGACACTCAGGATTTTTAAAAACCTACCATAGCGTGAAGAAAGATTTTTTTTGGGATGGCCTTAATTTGATATTCAAAATTTTGTGGTGGAATGTTTGGTTTTCCAGAAAAATAAAGTTGATAAAATTAAGATCCCTGGTCTTCTACAACCTTTATCCATTCCAAGTCAATGTTGGGAGGAGATTTCAATGGATTTTATCACAGGTTTACCTAAGTCCAAAAGAAAGAGTTTCATCATGGTGGTAGTTGATAGACTTACCAAGTATGCACACTTTTTTGCACTATCTCATCCATTTAAAGCAAGCATAGTTGCTACTGCATTTATGGAAACAATTCAAAAGTACAGTTGCTACTGCATTTATGGAAAAAATTCAAAAGCTACATGGAAACCCAAATATTATTGTAAGTGACAAAGATCCCATTTTTACAGGAAATTTTTGGACGGAATTATTTTCTTGTTTGGGTACTCAACTAGCTTATAGCTCATCTTATCATCCTCAATCCGATGGTCAAACTGAGATAGTGAATAAATGTTTGGAAGGATATCTTCGTTGTTTTGTATCTGATAAGAAAACATAATGGGTCAAGTGGCTACCTCTCACTGAATGGTGGTATAACACTTCATTCCATACTCCAACAAAAATGACCCCATTCATGGCACTTTATGGATATCATCCACTGTCTATCACATATTATTTAAGAGAAAATTCTAAGGTTCAAGCAGTGGAAGATCAAATCGAGCATTAACAAGAAGTTCTCCAACTCTTAAAGGATAACCTAAATTTGGAACAAAATCGAATGAAACAACAGGAATATCAACATCGTAGCGAGAGAAGTTTTGATGTAGGAGACTGGGTATTTTTACGGCTACAACCATACAAAAAAATGTCCCTCAAGCAAGCTAAGAAGGATGATAAATTATCGCCAAAGTACTATGGTCCTTACAAGGTGTTGCAAAATATTGGTACTATGGAATACACATTGGAGCTTCTTGCTTCTTCACAGGTGCATCCAGTTTTCCATGTTTCATGCTTAAAGAAGGTTATAGGGGACAAACTTCTAGTTCAAACAATATTTCCAGAACTTGATGAGGAAGGAAAAATCATATTGGAACCTGAAGCATTCATGGAAACAAGAACTCGACAACTACGATATCTATCAATTTCAGAGTATCTCATCAAATGGAAGAACTTACCCACTGAAGATTCTACATGCGAGGATGATAATTTTATACAGAAGCATTCAGAGCTATTCAAGCATTGAGGACAACACTTTTTTGAAGGATAGGGGCATGTTAGGTCCCTATCTTACTAGTATAGTCCCTTATTATTGTTAGTGTAACCCCATTATTGTTATTTTTTTACCCCTGTAACCCCAATATTGCTATGATTGTGCTCTTACATTGTTATTGTTAGGTCGACTAGGATTATATTGTGACCCCATGGACTCCTATATATAGAAGGGGTTTTTTTTCATTTGTATCATCCAGGAATTGTTCATTTATGTAATTTATTGGAGGTTTCCCCCTCGAAGTGGCTATTTCTAAGGCGTTTATCTCTCTTTTCTTATATTTTTGGAGCTGGTTTCCTAACAAACTTCTATGGCTAGTGGGTCATCTTCTTTTCATGTTTCCCCTTTGGAAGTGGTCACATTCCCCATTCGAACTCTTCCTTAGGATATTTTCCTTTTACCTCTCAAAATCAAGGTTTTAATCCTTTCCTTGGAGGTCAAAGATCTAATGCTTTTCAAGGCTGGAACCCTACTTTTATAGGGTTGGGAGCTGTGAATTAGTTTTTCTCTGGTTAGCAAGGGAATGTACCTTTCCATTTAGTAGGTACTTCTTAGGGTTTCTCTCCATTCACCAATGATTGGAACCCTTACCAAGGGGTTTCCTTTTCATTTAACACTTCGATTGGGGGAAATATCCCTGTTTATGGTAATCCTACGATGGGAGAGGGTCCTTCTCAGAATGTTTCTGGGACACAAGGTTTCTCTTAAGGATCAGTGTTTTCTAGGAATAATCTTTGGCAACCTTCTACCTTAAAAAATCCAAGGTATTATTTTCAGAATGTTGGGAATCCTTCCTTTGGGGGTTGTAATTCTCAAGTTCCTCCATGCATACCTTTCATGGAAACTTTGAATATGCCAGATTTATCAAAATTGACTAATGATCCAATTCAGTACAGCCTGGGTTGACCTTCGGTCCCTACTAAAATTCCCTCAGACATTCCAAAATTTGAAGGGAAGATTGGTGAGGACCTAGTTTACCATGTTACCACTTTCATTTATGGTGTTCCTCGAACTCCCTTATCGATGATTCGATTAGGTTGAGGTTATTTCAATGCACCCTAATAGGAAATGTTTCGAAATGGTACATTGAGCTGACAGGGGGAATTTTTGATACTTTTGGCGAGTTGGCTACTATGTTTCTGAACCATTTCCAGTTGTCTTTTCGTTATGATGTTGGGACTGATATCCTGCCCAATTTCCCACAGGATAAAGAAACACACATTTATGATCATATTTAGAAATGGAGGAGAAGGAAGAGGCTCATCAATGCCCAGATTCCTAATGAATTCCTTCTCGAGTGGTTTCTTAAATCCTTACAGCCAGAAATATTGAAGGATGTATCCCTTTCTGGAGTATTCTCTGAGGAACATGTTATATTTAGGGCTCAATAGTTAGAACTGATCTATTCTCATTATGGGGTCCTTAATAATATTTTTCTGGATGCTCCTCATTCCAAAGTGGGTTTAGCCAAAATGAAGCAAGGTCCTCATGCTAACGAGCTTGTTGGTTTGATTGATAGTGGAATGGCTAACCTATTGAATCAGCTGTAGTAGTTTTCTTTACAATATTCTCCTTATGGGCAGGCTACACCGTTGGTGTAAACCCCTTCCCAGGCCTTAACTATTAATTTTTTTCAATATTTTAACCCCAAAGGAAATCAAAAATCCGATGGGAAGAAGAAGGGATAGAATAATAAGAAGAAACAAAAATATGGGAAGGGTAATGTGAACAAATCCAATGACAATGTTGGAGAGGGTAAGAGAGATAATAAGAATAAAGTTAAGTTAACATGAAAGTTATGAACCTGATACCATATTACTCATCTCTTCTAGAAAATTCAGGATGCTCAGCGCCTGTTAGCTCAGGAAGGCTCCTCTAGTTCCCAGGCTGTACTGACAAAACCTTTTCCCCAAGGTAGTAGTTGTTTGCTGGTGTGAATGCTAATACTGGAGTTCCCATAGGGGGGAACCAAGAAGGGGAAAATTCCTCAAATGTATATATGATGAGTGCTCACACTGATAGCGCTACGAGATCTCGTGATTATGGTGAAGCAGAGTCTTCAAAAGATAAGTGTGCTCCTATTAATTCTAAACCACTCCATATAGAGAGGCCTACAGTTGAGCCTATACCTTAGATGCCAAAAGGGTCTACTAAGCATACGACGATTAATCCTAATGCCAAGGCTACCAAAAACTACTCCATTATAAAATATCTGGGTTAAATTCCTTGTGTGATGTCTGCATTAGAGGTACTCTGGTTGTGCCCAACACAAAGGAGTGCATTTATCACTATAATTGGGGTTTTTGATCCATAAAAATATCTTATTGTCACATTTGAAATGTCAAATATTAAGAAGAGACTTCCTCATCACATGTATTTTTAGATTAAGTATACATATTGGAAGATCAATATTTTCGAACAATAGTCAATGAGGGTGCTTCCATATGCGTCATCTCTATCTCATGCTGGAAAGCCATTGGATCCCCTTAAGTTGTGCCTTCACCTACTCTTCTCACTACATTTGATGGTCGTTCTCACAGGCCACATGGAATTATTATAGCTTTACCCATCTGTGTTGGGGGTAAAACTGTTAATATTGAGGTCGAGATAGTTGATGCAAATTTAGACTACAACCTTCTGTTAGGGAGGAATTGGATTTATGAGATGGATTCTATTGCTTCATCATGATTTCACATCTTATGTTTTCCCCACGAAGGGAGGATTGACACTGTTGACCAGATGGATTGTTCTCTTATAGATCCAAATGCATCTACTGAATCTACTGTACCCTTGGTGAATGATTCCAAGAAACCTGTGGAGAACTTGGCGATGGAATGTATACCACGTTGATGGGTACTTTTGATATTCCACCTCCTTCATTTCATATTAATGTTATCTCATCCTCTAGGGTTCCTACTCGAAGAGAGTTCTTTCGAACTCATTATTTTTCGGATCCTTGGACCTTGCCTTCTCCTACCTCCACATTAGAGGAAGGTCAAGTGGGTGGAAATGCATTCCATATGTCTACAACATATATTGCATATCAATATATTTTTCACTCTACATATTTCATTCTAGTTTATCTTTCACCAGAGGACTTGGACAAAGATGTGGCTCCGACTTGGACACTTACTTCATATTCTGCTCATGATTTCCTTGATACTACTCTTCCATATGAAGAGGCTATCCTTGAAGCAATTACTGGCGTGGAAAGACAATGGGATGACTTGCATGATCGGTCCTATTTTCTACCGGACTTGCAAGAAGTTGAAACGAGATTGTCTAGCCCTTTTTCTTCTGGTCCTGTTCACCTAGCCTTAAACCCTTTAGCTCCAGCACAGATTTTTGTTGAAGGTAACATGGCTATCATTTATAAGACTACCTCGGTGAACATCTCCAGAGATCCCAACATTGTAGATAATGTCTTCATTGGAGCTTAATGGTCCCCTGAAGAAATTTAGACTTATATTGATCTCTTTAGAGAATTTTGGGATGTGTTCACTTGGTCTTATGAGGAAATTACTGGAATTGATACATCTATTGTCCAACATGATATTAAGACTTAAAAAAATGCTTAGCCTATACGACAGAAACTTTGTCTGGTCAACCCTAGGAAGGCAAAAGCTATGAAGGTCGAGGTTGACAATCTGCTTAAGGTGGGTTTCATATACCTCATTCCGCTAACTGAATGGGTTTCGAATCCAGTGCCCGTGGACAAGAAGTAAGGAACGATCCTATTTTGCATTGATTTCAAGGATTTAGATAAGGCATGTCTGAAGGATAAATACCCCACACAATTTATTGATCATATTATTGATGAGTGTGGGGGGAATGACATTTTATCCTTCATGGACGGTTTCTCGTGATACAATTAGATTACTATCCATCCTAAAGATCAACACAAGACTGATTTTATTTTTCCCTAGGGTACATTTGCATACAAAAAAATGCCTTTTGGCCTTAAAAATTCGGGAGCTACTTTCTACTGGTCCATGTTCTATTCTTTCCATGACATCCAACATATTATCGAAGCATATTTGGATGATTTAGCTGCTCGTTCTCAAAAGAGAATTGATCATCCCTCTCATCTTCGACAACTTTTTGAACGATGTCATCATTATAAAATTTGGTTGAAGCCTAATAAGTGTGTTTTCGCCATCACATCCGTTCAACTATTGGTATTAATTGTGTCTATTGAATGGATTAGGGTAGATCCCTTCAAGGTTGAGGCAATACTTCAGTTTCCTCCCCTGTCTTCTATACGTCAACTTCAAAGTCTATAAGGAAAAACTAATTTCTTAAGGAGATTCATCATTAATTATGATGAGGTGACGAAAGCATTTATGAGGTTGTTAAAGAAATGAGTTCCATTATTTTTGGATGAATTTTCTCAATGCTCGTTTGATGCTTTGAAAAACGCATTAACCTCTGCTCCATTATTGAGTCCACCTAATTATAACAGAGATTTCCTTTTGTATCTCACTGAAGGAGAATCTACTATCGGTATCATTTTGGTTTAGGAGGATGATGCTCTTTGTAAGCATGTTATTTACTACCTTAGTCGAGGCTTGGTGGGTCCTCAACTTTGGTATTCTCCCATCAAGAAATTAGCTTTGACAGTTGTCCATGATGTCTAGCGGCTCAAGAATTATATCCTTCTTCGCAAAACTTATGTTTTGGCAGTAGTTAATCCATTTCATTTTTTTCTTAGTAGGTGAGTGATTGGGGGAAAATACAATGAATGGGTTGTCATTTTCCAAGAGTTCCATCTCGAATTTCTGTTTGCCAGATCCAAGAAATATTTGGTATGTGTGGAGTTGATCTCTGAGTTGCCCTGGGGAGATGAGATCGAATATGAAGAGTCATTCCTTGATGAACATATTTTCCTCATTTCTTCATAGGATCCTTGGTATGGAGATCTCATTGTTTATCTCCAGACTTCAAATTTTACCTTAGCTTTTTCAAAAGATGAGCATCCAAAGTTACGTCACTTAGCAAAAATTTATCTTATTATTGGTGACACTCTATATCGTTGCGGATTTGATTCAATCCTTATACGTTGCTTGAATCTCGAAGATGCTGAGGTTGTGCTGAATGATTTCCACATTGGAGCTTGTGGTGGTCATTTATCTGGGCTTGCTACAACCAAAAATATTTTGCGTGAAAGATATCTTTGGCCCTCGATTTTCAAAGATTGTGTAAACACGATCAAAAAATGTCATCCTTGTTAAGTCTATACTCGGAAGATGCATGTTCATCCATCTCTGCTCTTTCCTGTTGTCACTATTGGTCCGTTCAAAAAGTGGGGTATTAATTTTACTACTTGTGACCCACTTTCGGCAAATGGTCATACGTACATTATCATAGCAGTAGACTACTTTACGAAGTGGTATGATGCTATGCATAATTTTGTGAATGATGCTGAAACAATAGCCCTGTTTATATTCAACCAATTCATTTATCGCTTTGGTATCCCCAAAGAGATTGTCACTGACTATGGCAGTCATTTTTAGAACACCATGATGGATGAATTGGCTCTTGAATTGGGTTTTCGGCAAGAGCATTCGTCTCCATATTATCCTCATGCCAATGGGTAGGTTGAAGCTGTAAACAAGTCCTTAAAGGTTATCCTTCAATGGAAAATTGATAAAGCAAGGTCCAATTGGCATGTCATGCTGTATCTTGCACTTTGGGCATATCGAATTTCTGTTAAGACTGTAACTGGGTTCACTCCTTTCCAAATGGTTTATGGGCTAGAATCAATCCTTCCTGTTCAGTGTGAGATTCCTTCCCTTAAGCTGGTAGTCGAGCTTCTTCCTAACACCTCAAGTCTTGAAGAACACCTTGTTTATCTAGAACATCTCGATGAGCAGCGCCGAGATGCAGCTACAATGAATGAGGCTCATAAGAAATGAGTGAAGGTTCAATATGATATGACGGTCAAACCTAGGGTTTTCTCTGAAGGTGACCTTGTCTTGGTTTATGCTCAAGACAAGGATGCATCAGGGGCAGGAAAATTCAAATCCATGTGGTATGGCCCTTTTATTGTTAAAAAGGTCCTAAAAAAGGGAGCTTGTGCCTTGGTTGATTTCGATGGAAATGAGCTGGCGGAGTCGAGAAAGGGGCTCTATCTGAAGAAGTATTATGCCTAGGCTTTTGCCTAGAATTTGATTTTTTTTGTATATATTGTATTTTTTGTGCATAACTGTCTATCGATTTTTTATGTGACTTTGATGATTTTGATCTACTTTGGCATGTGTTTTTGGATGATATGAGTCATTTTGGTTTTTTCGATGTTGCTAGTCGACATACTCGGAATCTTGCTTCCACGTCTTGGGTAATTTATTATCCATCCGGTTAGTTGTTAGTATCGAGGGGTGTATACATTGGTCCTGCCTCGGATAATGTGGTAGAGTACACTGCAGTGGTAAACCTACTTTCGGAGGCAATATCTCTTGGTGTTGATTCATTAGTAGTATACTTGGATTCACAACTAGTGGTTTCACAATTAAATAACACCTATCTTGTCAGAGACCCATTTTTACATCAATTATTTCTAAGAGTATTTTTGTTACAGCATTCATTTCAATATGTTACATTCATTCACATTCCTCGTTTAGAAAATTCATTTGCACATTCATTAGCTAATCAAGCAATTGATTGGCATATTACTCATTCAGTACATTAAATATCAAAAAACATCAAACATCATTGTACATATGGGACAATCACATCATATAAATGGTTGTGTGTGTGTGTATATATATATATATATTAGACTTGTATTCAAAATATACAAAAATTGGATAATCATGTCCTAAAAAATTAGGGCTTATGCCCGATCATGTCCATCATCAAAAAATATTACAATCATCCTATCAATAAAATCTATCCCTATGGGCCCTGCCCAGGGTAGGTGTTATGGAAGAACACTATAGATGTCGCCACATGGCAGAAAAGTCACACCCAATCACGTGGTACTCCAACCACATGTCTCTGTATAGCCTCCGGGAGATCCTCTATGGCAACCATAGGGACTTGCTAAGTAAATCTATCCATGTTTCTCTATATATCATGGAGTTTCCACCTTAGGTATTCTACGACATCCTCAGCTTCTCTTCCGCGGTGCCTATGCCTCGGGAAGCCCTCAAATCTCACTGGTCCCATGTTTGTAACATGATCCATAAAATTTGTAAGCCCAATTGTCCCAACAAAAATATTTTTCATTTTCATATCATTTGAGTATAAAAAAAATCATATAATCAAAAAATCATTGTGCGATCTTACCAATCGCCACCCATGATGCACCGGGTGGAAGGGTAAAATATGGATCTCCCCTAAAATCCATGCCAGCATAGGGATAGTCCTCTATTGTGATGACTTGTTCTCCCCACCAAAGGAAGAACTCATCATCCCAAGTAGTCTGGGGGACCTCACCACCCCCCAGCCTCTTCACCAAATATGTCCATCTAACTATATGTGGATCACGAGGGTTGCTTATGGTAAGTATTATCTTCGGATGAAGCCCTGAAATCCTCTCAAAGAAGAATGTGCATAGGATGGTCCCATAACCAAAATTCTTTGTCTCATTGTTTTGGATTGAGGTCAGTTGTTTATTCAAATTTGATAGTAAGGTTGTGGACCAATCATACAATTTATTCAATCAATTCACTTCCAGAATCATGCTTCCTCATGAAGCTTGGTGTAAGGAAGCTGATCTAGCTACCCTCACAATGGTGAAAAGAAGTATCTTCATGTGAAAACCTTGCACATCTCTAATTGGGATATCTGTCCCAACCTTCTGAGTACCCTCAACACTGTAAATTTGAATATAATACTTGACATATAGCCCTCCTCTGGGCTTGCCCTGTAGATTTATTGGTGCCCCTCTCTGAGAGAGTTTAGTTATGAAGTGAATTTCCTCGATTTCGATCCTTAGTGGCATCTGATCTATCATGAAACAATCCTCATATGGGTCCCAATAGCTTACAAGCATATCGAGAAATCTTGTGTTCATTTTTATTTTGGCATTTTGAAGAATTTCAGTAATCCACATCCCCAGAGTATATCCAAGGATAAGTGGTCTTCCATGACCCCATTGTCAATTGTGATATGCTATCTTTCCTTCCAACTTATAGTCATCCTGCATCATTTCATTCAAAATCCATTTAGAAATTCATTTTAAAATTTTGCTCTGCGCATACGTGAGTTCATTCAGACACAGTCACGTCTATACATGAGTTCATAATTATGAACCCGCGTATACACAGAGGGTTTTAGAAAAAACATAATTTATTTGGTTAAAATCCTAAAAAAATTCTAGAATTGATAAAGAAATTAATGACTAAGCTGAGTATGAGGTTTACCTGAAATATTTGGATCGATTCGGTGGGTAATTGCTCCATTTCCAAGAAGGGTATTTTTTGCTCGAGAGCACTTTCACAACTTATTCACAACACAAATGACCAAATGTGAGTCCAAAAGGCCTATATATTCTTAGAATTAAAAAAAAATTGCAAATTTATTTTGTGTTAATTTTTTGAATTTGTTCACGATTGTTTAACATTTTGGCTTGTAAGTGTTGGGATAGGTTTTTTTCAGGTCCATTCTGGTGATTTCAAAATGATTCCATTTCTGCTTCAGTTCCATGACCCCTGACTTATCATGGCAGGTATTTTTGTTCTGAACTGGAATATAGGTTAGGGAATTCACTTTTCGTTGCATTTATGCATACTAGCCTCCATACTGAAATCTTGCCATAGGGTAAACCCCATCATGTTATGATTATTAAACCAATTTCACTCGCCGACTTATAAATCATGATATGATGGTAGAGTCGTCCTTTACATGGGCTTCTTAGTTAGATCCTCATTAGCATATGTTTCCCATGCTGCAAATTGTGTAGGCTCGAGAGTCTTCTTTAGTTCCGACATGAATTATGCATTGAAGCTTCATTATTCTTCTTCTTCGCTATATTTTTATGGACATATACCCTAAATGCTCCCATTTTATTGTTGATTTCTTTCGGTACAATGCATATTGTCCATTTGTATATCTTGGCCTTTATCCGGCTTCATTTGGACTTGTGTTTAAGCCATATTTTAACCATGTATTTCTGCAAATTCAATAGGGCAATCACCTAGCCTTCGCAACTTGACACCTTTGCCCATGGATTGAACATTCCTTTGAATGTCACTTACCAGTTTTAACCAACTTGCATTAAGCATAGGATTGTTCCAAACTAAGGAAATAGTGCATCTGTTTACCGACACTCATTTTATCCATTGTTTTATAGGCATTCTTTTATTCTTTTTCAGGCTATTATCACTCCACAGGATCTTTGAGGATGAGAAGAGACCAGCAAAGGTAACTACAGACCAAGCTCTCGCCAAGTAGCTAGCCCTACTAGGTAGGAGAGGGCTATCTCCAAGGGATCACAACCAATAGGGCTAGATCAATTAGGTTATAGGCTAGGTATAGTAGCACCTGGGTTTTGATTGGTTGATTTGGGTGTTGGATGAGTGAATTAGGTCAAAGAGGTAACTAGGTCAGGGCAAATAAGATCATAATTGCAGGCATATGATGGGGTAAGGTAGGCAGCCACTCTAAAACTTTAGGTTTCTAAGGTGATATAGATCAGACTGATAATGTGCTAAAAGTAGCATGAGAGTACATGAGTTCTTTTTAAACTAAAGAAATGAAACAAATTATGGTGATTCTCGCAAAACAGAGCATAAAATATGCATTCTGCTTATCAAACTTGAGAATCAAACATATAATATAAAATGGAATGAACATGGAAAGTAAAACACATTCATACATATGAAATAGAAGAAGAAACTATGCCAAAGTATAGTACCACATGAGTCCCACCAAAATAGCTGCAACTCATCCCATATATTCCAGCCAAAATCTAAATACACTGTTGTCTCTGATCAATAAAACAACATCCAACCTGTGAAATGAGTCAATAAATGAAAGATATAGGCATGAAAGAACTTCTCCCAAACTCAGGGGTGGAATCCCTGACTTGTGGACCTAATCCACAAAATTCTGAACTGCAAACTTAGACTGTAGGGTGGTTAAACTTACTCATCCCTAAATTTAGTGAAACTAATTCACCAATCCTCAAAAATAGTTTTACCTAATGTATTTACCCCTAGGTAAGTGTAAAACATCATCATTACATTTAAATCAAATATTTACATTAGTAAAAACATGATTTTCCAAGGTGAAAGTAAAAAATTTCAAAGAAAATTCAAAATTCTCAGTCCCTATTCAAGAGCGTAGCCAGTGCCAGGAGTGCAACGCCAGTGTCATGAGCACAACGCCATCTTGAAGCCAATTTTTGGAAAGGTTCCCGACGTCCACATTGAGTTCAGGATATCTCATTGGAAATCCTATCCTGTCTAGTTTCTAGATTTGTGCTTAGTTTACAAAATTAATCATAGGATGCTCCAAAAATTCAATATACCAAGAATGGTTAGGAGCGCAATGCTAGGCTCAAAAAGAGGGCAAAAACATGGTTTTTTAGGTGATTTTGATTTTTCTGCTGACCCGTTTTCCCAAATTTTCTTAGCAAAGTTAGTAACATGCATGTATTCATCATTCTGAACCCATTGGTGGTATCCGTTTGACCAATGGAGGTCCCTAGAACAAGCGTAGTTCCCTAACAACCAAATTGTGTTATGACTGTCAAGAAATGCATAAAAACTTAAAAATCTACAAAATTTCCCAAAACTTTGCCAAAATTTGTAGAAAGGTTGTTGATGGTGTGTGTTAAGCATGGAGGGAGGCCCCAAAAATTATTTAAAGCTTCCTCTTCTCCTCTTGCATGATTAGGTTATCAAGCTTTGACTTGACCTTCTTTAGCTTAAACCTTGCAATTTGGTTTCTTTGGCAATAGTGCTTTGCCATCCTCCTCTGTATGTCATTATCTTTATTTTCCTTCTGCAGGAGCTTCTCAAGATGGTTATTAACCCTTTCAAATCAATGATCCTGATTCTCATTTATCATTATGTCAAATTTCTCATTCAAGGTGATCTCATCTACTAGTAAAGCAGAAGAGTCTACCCATGTGTTAGTGACAATATACTGCTAGTAAAAGGAGGCCAAGTAATAAATAATTTGATCTATAGAGATCATTGTGGTTTTTGTTTTACTATTTCAAGCCTATTTCATCCCTTTGAGAAGTAGTAGAGGAGAGGCTTGATCTGTTCATGTAGGTCATCATGTTTTCTAGAACAGAGAACCAACAACTGCATTTTGTATACTAATGTAATTTTATTCCTTGCATCATTAATAAATAGGCCTTCGCACTTGGAAACAAACTCAGATATGTAGCCCACATCTTGCATGAACTATGCTAAAAAAATGGCTTATTTTTTATTTTTTTCTTTGTTTTTGATTTCTACTCTTAAGTTGTTTATTTATTTATTTAAGTTCTAGTATTTTCACTCTTAAATAACAAGCTTCAAAACTTATTAAAAAAAATACCCAAATCAAGTTCTAGTATAATATCTTTGGATGCTAGTTTGATATTATTTTTTGAGTGAATTATTACCAAGTCCAAAAAAAGAAGGGGGACGGCATTCTTGATGCTTTCAATATAGATATTGGTATAAGAAAAGTTGTTAAAAGAAATCAGATGGCTGAAGTAAGAAGAGGAAATCGCTTTAACTCATAGAATGAGTTTATTGAAGCATTCAAATCCATGAAGGCAATGGTGGAGGAATTATCTAATAAGAGGAAGTAAAAAAGAAGAGAAAGCATTAGAAAAATTAATACTAAAAGAGCTGGAAATGAACCTCCTTCTCCTCCTCCTCCTCCTCCTTCTTCTTCTCTTGATTCTTTGCCTCCTTCTCACCCTCCTTATCCTCCTCCTTATCCTCATAAATAAACCACTTCAAATAAACCAATGTTTAAGTTCGATGCAAAATTCGACTTACCAATGTATAATGGTGAGTCCAACACTGAGAAATTAGACAATTGGACTCGACAATTGAAAGTTTACTACAAAGTTTAGCAAATTGATAAAAGTGAAGTCAATATTCAGTTGTCTTCTCTTCGATTAGAGGGAATTGGTATTCTATGGTAGCAAGGAAAACTCTAGGAAGGCATTCATAAGACTAGTAATATTCTTCTTTCATGGTTTTAATTTACCCCAACTTTAAAAAATATTTTTATCCCTTATGGTATACACAAAAGGCCATCATGGAATAGAAAAATATAAGGAGAGGGAAACGTCAGAGTGTGAAAATCTTTAATTAATAATTTAGGAAGAAAGCATCGACCTTAAATATTCCATTATAATCTCAATAGGCTCTTATAAAATGCATTGGTGCATTGCATAGTTACATTCACCACACTATTTTATTATTTAACCCCATATCAAGTATGTGTCCAAGCCACCCATATGGACGTTAGGGGTAAGAATGCAAAAAATGAATTCATAAAGAAGAAATAATTCAATTCAATAGGAGGTAAAGTCAAATAAAAATTGCAAGGAAATAAGGTTGCAACAATCAAGAAATAATGGAAAAAACCTACATGATCTCACTACAAAAGGAAAGGGCATAATAATGATAAATGTTGTAAGCTACATCTTGAACTAAGGCCTAAAAGTATTGGAGGAAAAAGGAAGAAAAATATTATTTCCACATTAAAACATTATTTGGGATCTAATTCTAGAGATGAAACCTAGAATACAACAATAGGAATGCAAGGTAAAACATATTTTCATGTTGGTACCAAGTCTTATACTCCATCTTCTAATAATAAGAAAAATAGAAATGATATTTTTCATATAAGGATGATAATAAAACATACAAAACTCAATACTCTTTTGTAATGAAACTAGGTATGTACACAACACCCCACAACAAATCTTATCCACTTGGTTGAGCATGTGATGACACAAAGATACATGTAACGAGGAAATGTAAAATCATGTTTTCTATCACTTCTAATTTTTTGGTGAGGTTAAGTTAGAAATGGTTCCTCTTAATATTTTTGGCATTTTATTAAGTAGTCCTTACTTATATGAAAAAAAAAATATCATTTAGGGAATAAAATACATATCACGTCACTAAATATGGAGCTAAATACATCGTTAGATCACACCTCATGAAAACCAACTTATCACTTATTAATGCATGGAAAATGAAGAGGTTCA
Source organism: Pinus albicaulis (assembly GCA_034641835.2). NCBI lineage: Eukaryota > Viridiplantae > Streptophyta > Pinopsida > Pinales > Pinaceae > Pinus > Pinus albicaulis. The sequence goes on from CM076572.1 coordinate 970,210,013, forward strand.
TCAATGCTAGCAAGAATTTTTTTCTTATGACAATGGAGATAAAAAATGTTGATGAAACTAATGCTCTTCATGGATGTGATCCTGCTCATAAGAAAGAATTGGTTGAACTTATTTCTAAGTATGATGAGATATTTTAGGCCCCTAAAGGATTTCCTCATAAGAGGGAGATTTAACATTAAATTTAGCTACCTCTCCTCTAATTGTTCGAATGTATAGGATGTTCATGATTCAGAATGTTGAGATCAAAAAACAAGTTGAATACTTGCTATATCAGGGAGCCATAAGGCCAATTTCATCTCCATGAGGGTATCCCATTATAATGGTTCCAAAGAAGGACGACACATGGATGATGTGAATTGATTTGCACACATTAAACAAAATCATAGTAAAAAGTATATACCCTCTTCCTTGTATCGACAATTTTCTTGATAAATTGAAAGGTTCAGTATATTTTACTAAGCTATATGTGTGTAGTGGATATCACCAAATTTGGATTGTATAATGTTATTTTTGTAAAACCACGTTCAAACAAAGCCTCTATTTGAATGGTTGGTATTCCTTTTTGGTCTTTGTAACACCTCAACAACTTTTATGAATTTGATGAATCATATATTTTACTGTGTATCATTGAATTTGTAATTTATACTTAGATGATGTACTTGTATTTAGTAAAACATGGGAGAAGCATGTTTAACATGTTAGAAAAGTATTGAATACTTTCAAAAAATGATAAATTTTATAAAAAGTTTTCAAAGTGTGAATTTGGAAAAAAATCATTATTGTACTTGGGTTACATAGTAGGGCGTGGTAAAATTAAAATATATCCTTATAAATTTGAAGTGATTGTAAAATATCCCAAGCCTACATCAATAAATAAAATTAGGAGCTTCTTAGGAGAAATTCAGTATTGGAGAAAATTTAGAGCTAATTTCTCGTTGCTTGCATCTACTTTACATGCTTTGACTAGTGTGAAATATATCTTTTAATGGGACGCAAGCAGTAGAAGGCATTTGATACATTGAAAGAAAATATCAACATAATTCTACATTAGCTTTGATAGGCTTACAAAAACCATTTATTATAGAGATTTATCCCAGAAGATATGCCATGGGAGCAGTCTTGATGCAACAAGTTAATCTAGTCTATTATCATTTATAGAAGGTTTCTAAAGTTGTTGTTAACTATCCTAAATATGACAAATATTCTTATTCATTAGTATAAAGTGTTAAAAAATGAAAGCACTAATTAATGGGAAAACAAACAATAATACATATAGATCATCAACCATTACATTATTTTCAATCACAAACCAAGCTAAAACAAAGAAGACATTTTAGATATATGGGTTTCCTACAATAGTTCCATTAGGTTATCAAATATATAAAATGAAGGGGTAACAAAGTGGTTGATATGATGTCCATACCTCATATCAATGCATTTGTGTTTGTATTGTATAATGATTTTTTAGAAAATCATTGTTATGTTGATCAGTATGTTAGAGATGATGATTTTTAAGATGTGTGTGAACGTTTAACTCATGGTGTATAGGTAAAATATTATGATTTGCAAGACCAGTTGCTATAAAATCATAACAAACTTTGTATTCCTAAATATGAAAGGATCCATGTAATCAAAGAAGCTCATACTTCTCCCATTTTAGGGATTTTGGGGGTAGGAAATATTGTAGCTCATTTATATAGATTTTGTTATTGGCCTCAGATGAAGGAAATTTTGTTCAAATATGTAAAAAAGTGTGTGATGTGTGCCACTAGTAAACCCACCAATAAAATATTGGATCTGTATACATCTATTCCTGTTGCTTCTCATCTATGGGAGAGTCCCTCTATGTATTTTGTAGGGGGTTTCCTATGTCAAATTATGTTCACAACTATATATATATATATATATATATATATATATATATATATATATATATATATATATATATATATATATATATATATATATATATATAATATATATATGTGTATATATATATTATCTATATGGATATGCTTAGAAAGATGAATGAATTTGATTCCTTGTAAAAGGAAAATGACCAATAAACAAACCTCATACTTATTCTTTTAACATGTCTGGGTTCACTTTGGATTTACAACATCCATTATATCTTATTAATATTCCTAATTCCTTGGCGATTTGTGGTTAAGTTTGTGGGTTTTGATGGAAACAAAATTGAAGAGAAGTATTTATTTTCATATACAAACCAACATGTAGAAAAAAGTGATTAGAAAAACCCTGGTGCATTTTCTCTAAGGGTACTACAACAAACATCCTAAGCCTTGCGATGATCACCTACACTATATGTAACATGCCTACATCAGAGCCTTACATTTTTATACACATATTTATCCATTCGAGTCTTGCTTTGGGTACCTACCAAGGTCTCCATTGGACTTGATTTTTGGGAAGGATGTTGATTCAAATGAGCTTTGAAATAAAGACAAAGCCTGAAAATTCATTCAAAATATCCAAATTTTTCATTACATAGTGTACGAATATTTCAAGAAGAGTCAAGCCTAGTACAAAGAAAGGCATGACAAGAATTAGGTAGATCACCAGTTTCAAGTTGGTCATCAAGTTTGGCTACATGTTAGCTAAGACATGTTAAAGGGAAAAGGTAAAAAATATCAAGCCAATATGATATGGCCCATTCAAAATGATGTACAAAATTTTCACTAATGATTTTCAATTGGGTCTACCACCTTACATGCATATATATTTAGTGCTTAATGTATAGAACCTAAAATTATTTGATGCTCCAATAATCATAGATCATGATAAAAGTACTCAAATTCCTGCAATTGATGACCTTTCTCTTGAGTACCTAAATGGGTTACAAGAAATGTCATTCTAGACATGAAGACATGGAATTCATGTAGAGGTGATGTGGAGTACCTTCTAGTAGGTCTTAAAGGAATGAATCCAATCAAAGAATGGTGGGTTGAGCTTGGAAAAGTGAAGGAGTTCTACCCTCACTTGTCTATCGACTAATCATCTTTTGGTGGTCCAAAAATTTCCTAATGGGGAGGAATGATCCAAGAGGATCTGATATGCCTCAATTTTAAATGTATCAAAACTTAACGTAAGTGGTTTTATATTGAAGAGATCAATGAGAGATTTCTAGTGCAACTTGAATAGGCTAAAATGGACTTCGTGTGAGAAAGTTACGATTCTCTGAAGTTTTTGCAAAACTGGTAAAAAATGAAGGATAGGTGATGTGCGGTACGTACACAAGGTGACATGAAATGGAATGATTTAAAAAGGCCACATTTTAGTCTATACAAAAATGTGGTAGAGTACACTTGGTAGCAAGCCTATGCGTCACACAGATGTGGAATTGGCATGGTCTCATAATTGGTAGAGAGGTGGCATCTTAGTTGGCAGTGAGGTGGACCAATCAAAGGCAACCATATGGTAGCCTCTATTTGGCCAATAGAGTGCTCTAGAAGTAGAGAAATTTGATGGAGGGAATAAAAGCCCCAACATCATTGGAACATTATAAGAAGCTTGGTTTTTGGTCCATGGTGGTATGACTTAACACCATATGGTTAAAACATATATTTCATGTGGTTTGAATATGGCTAAAATGGGTTAGCCAGGGTTGAACCTTCAATATTTTTCCAACCAAATCAATCCATTTCCAAATCAACAATGAACTGTTCTTTGATATGTCTTCCCACCAATTCCATTTGTCAATGATTATTGCATGAGTAAAATATAAGTGGAGGCACATGGGTTTGGCCCCAATACCCGCCACTTGATTTGAATAATTTAATTAATAGCATTGTTCCATGAGCCCAACAATAATTTTTATTCAAACAAATATACTGCTGAGTTTGTCCAAAAACCCATGGGATCACTCCTGGTTTGTTAGGAAACAAATTTTTTAAATCCTAAACCTACCAGAGGGTGGGCAAAGAGCAAATAAGTGGCAGTGGGTCTCTAACATTACCCAATGCACTAGTAGAGGAGGAGTTAAGGGCGACATGGCTGAATACAGATGTTTAGTATAGATCATGTAATGGGTTTATGCCAAGAACTAGGCCTGTAACATGTTAAACCTATGATCCTTGCCAATATATGAAGTAGCATGGAGTTTTAGAGACAATGTTGAGTCTCAAAAACATTAAGCAAGTTGTGTAAGTGGGTCTATCAAGGCTAGTTAGTATTTTTTTAAAAACAGGAGTATTCCCATACAATAGTGACAACATAATGGTAGTAACAGTAGGTAGAATATAAAAGAATTTGGTCTATAGATATCACTGTGGTTTTCATTTGTGATTTCAAGCATGTTTCATCCCTTCAAGTAGTAGCAGAGGAGAGTATCAATCAGCTCTTGTTGGTCACTATGTTTTGTAGAACATAGAACCAACAACTCCAGCTTAGAGATTGATGTAAGTTTATTCCTTGCATGATTAATAAAGAGGCCTTCCCATTGGAAAACAAAACCAAAGATGTAGTCAACATCTTAGATGAACTTTGTTAACAAACTAGTTGAGTTTTTATTATTTTCTGTACTATGAATTTATGCTCTTAAGGTCTATGTTTATTTCTTTAGGTTGTGGTATTTGTACTCTTCTTCAAAACTTATCAGACAAAGATCCATATCACACACACACACATATGTCCCTTTTAATGGTTATTTATGGTGTCCAATGATGTCTCTAAATCGATGTGTTTTCTATTTACATGTATGCATTTTTAGTTGTCTAATTAATGAGAAAAATGTTGATATAACACATAATTTACGAAATAATTATTCAAGGCATTAGATCCCATTGGAATATGTTGATAAATAATGTAATGTAATGAACATTCAAGGAGATGTACCCATGAATAAAGATGAAGAAACATCATATTTCTCATAAGATAGACATAGTTCAACTATGATACCACTAGTTGGGAGTCCAATTTGACAACCAAATTGTGGATGTCAAGAGTAGGTGCCCTCAACAAGAGTTTAATAACCATAGTATATTACACAACATTTTGGTTGCAGGTTTGAGGTACATGCTTCCTAAACTCACAAATTCATTAGTGGATGAGAATATCAGCCAAGAAGTGGAAGAAATGCCCTAGGTACTACAACTAAAATCATCTACAAAGCCAATGTTAACCAATATGAATGTTAACATCTTCCAATAAAAAATAAAATGATAAATAACCTACCAAAATAAACTTCACACATAGATAAATTAAGAAAACACCATGCGAAAATGTAATATATACAAAGTACCACATATCCTAGTAACATCCTTACTTGTAGTAATTCTTAACGTATATCTCATTGCAAAGCTACTCCAAAAGATTTCCATCATAACCCCTAGCTCATAGGCTCGTTTTTGCAACAGACATTTCACAAAATAAGGTCCATGCCACATGGTTTCAATTTTTCTTTCCTCCTTATTCATATGATCTTGATCATAAACCAAAACCAAGTTACCTTCTACAAACATATGAAGTTCAACTAGTTTTCCATTATATTGGGATCTAACACATTTTTTAGGAGTCCCATTGGGAAATGCAACATCACAACATTATTTGCCTAGTTGGCTCAAATACCTAGATGTATGATAGACTGTACTCTGTTCTTCATACCATTTTACATTATAGGGATTGACCAAAAAAAAAAAAAAAAAAAATTGAAAAAAACTAAGAATGACGTAATGTGAATGGAGAGCGATTTAATGGACATGCGATCACTCTTTCAGATTATTCATGAGTCTGTTAGCGTCTGAAATCGTCAATGAAAACAAAATGTTGGGCATGTTAATCCATGTTCAATTTACTGTAAAACACTAATGTACAATGTGGTGTTAAAAAATGCATTTTTTTCATTCTCGGCCATAATATTTATTATAATGGATTTACATATAATTAAATAACAAAATAAAGTGGCCGCCGATGGTTTTTTTAAAGAATAATTTTAAGCTTTTTGGGAAAGTTTTAATTACTTTTGCCAGGAGTGGTTTCCATTTCTGTCGGTCCATATGAAATTTGAACCTATTACATGGTGCAGACTGAACTTTACACAAATCAATTTGTTACGTTTTATTGGTTTTTTAATTATTATATTATATTAAAAAATGGTATTAAATGGGAAATAAATATAGTGACTTTTATTTAATTTGATTTTTTATTTCTGTGTTTTTAAGTTAATTTTAATTAAAATTTAGCAAATATCTTTAAAACTTGCGAGTTCTTTAAAAAATAGGTTTAAGTTTTCTAATCGGTAAAAATTCTAGTGTTCCACCGTTTTATAGAGTTCTTTAAAAAATAGGTTTAAGTTTTCTAATCGGTAAAAATTCTAGTGTTCCACCGTTTTATAGAGTGCTAAATTTATTTATACATTTTTAATTTATATTAAAATGAAAAACATATACAATCTTCTTTCCAATGATATTACCAGTTGTGATGAAAATTGTTATGTCAGTTAAACTACGCCTCTAAAAAGACTTATAAAATTCAGAACTACTTATTCAATTCCAAAAAATTAATTGGAAGTCAAAGATAATTGACCCAATAGAATTACTGCAATATAGTATAATGATAAATACGTAGAAACACCACAAGAATGAAAAAAAAAAAATATCTACATCAGAACAAAGTTGTAAGGCATTCACTACTTCATGGATGCTCCCCATTTTTGAGCCCTGACTATTGTTCTTTCATGTCTGAAAGGAAAGAAGAGGTTTTAGTGAATATGTTTTCTCCCTAATAATCAATTGATTTTGTAAATGTAACGACATATTCAAGTCAGGTGAAGAAATCAAATGATCTGGAAATTGAAGAGAGACCTTTGCCAAGGATATGTTGGGATATTGTTACCCAAGATTTCTTTAATTGAATTTTATCTGCTGCTGATGGTAAATGCGCATGAAAGAAATTTTATACATACAATGACTTCGTCAATGTGGCCAATGCATTTTCTAGCTTTGGCATGAGTGGGACCTCCGATGAAAACAAGAGAGAACTCGCTGCTTTCTTCGCCAACGTTGTTCTTAAGAGGAGAAATATGTCTCACATACTTTCTCTTTATATCAATATATTTTTTATTATGACCTCTAAATTCATATATATTTGTATTGTTTGATTATCTGCGTTAACAAATATAATGACTGGTTGACAGGTTTATGCTAGGAGATAAACAAAAGAGACTATTGTGATTCCACCAACACGCAATATCCTTGCATAACTAGAACGAAATATTATGGGCGTTTCCCTTTGCAACACTCATGGTATTTGTTATTGTCTAACAATTGCAAGGGTCAACTAAAACTAATTACATATATTTTGAATCACATCGTATTTAGTGAATTCGAATATGTATTCAATCACTGGTTGCTGACAATTTGTTTTTTTTCTTCTGAGTACTTTGCGGGAATTATAATTTTTTTTCAGAAAGAAAAAAACGCTGTTTTATATTATGATAAAAACAGTACATAATACATCATAAGAAAGTGAAGTGAGAAATCACTTCCCAAAATGCAACATTGCTCCTAAAACCATAAATAATGTGATCTGGCCAAAAACCAGCACATGAGACTCCTATCAAGCATAGAGTCGTTGATGATGTCAAATTGGATCCCCCAACTGCCAATTAGAAAAGAAATAGAGGATCCACAAAATCCGTAGATGAGAACCCACAACATTCGCAACAATAAAAAAACCATAACAACGATGAGTCAGACATCCCGCGGCATTAATTACAATGCCGTTGGAAATTGCCTGGGCTTCGATATCCTGAATTACTCTGACATCGTCGCTCAGGGTGATTCAATCTCATGGAAGACTGTTGTCTCGTTTTGGATGTTCCATAGCACTTTCCACTTTGTTATTACATCCGAGCAAGGATTCAGGGCAAGTATCAAAGAAATCAATTCTGTTGAAGTATTAACTTCAACTGCAGAACCAAAAGGACAGCAGCGCAGGAGTTTTTTTTTTTGCTTACACGCCATCCAGCTTTAAATTCGGCAATGCAAGTTAAATTTTGTGGTTCAAAGTTGTAGCCTGTGTTTTGCATTTAACATTCGAGGTTCACACATCACCCAATCCAGTGTTAAAACTCTGCAATTTTGTACCATTAACACAATCCACCAACCCTCTTTCATTTGCCGCCAGCTTTAAATTAATTTTTGAATGGGCCAAGTCAACATATGTGGACTCCACCAGCAACCAATCAAATGACTATTCCTTAGAAATTGAGATGACGTCATATGGAGAAAATGGTACGCGATAATTTCATCAAACAGAGCTCAATTTTTTATTTGAAATCCGGGGTCTTACCTCCAGCCAATGGGAAGCCTATCGCACGGAAATTGACCCCTACGTCAGCAAGGGAATTGGTACGTGATTTTTCCATGCAATGGGATTTAATTTTTGGTTTCAAATCCGTAATAAATGTTTCATAAGGTTTCGAACTTTGGGTAAAAAATTTTAACATGTTTTTGTTAAATGTCACCGAAGGATAATACATAATTATGCATTGTAATATATAAATTATAAATATTTTCAATATTTATAATATATAGGTATTGTTTTATTTTTAATAGTTTTGTTATGAAAAATTTAAAAAGCCCCAAAGCCAAACGAAAAGATAGTGACGTAATTTTTTGTTGACTTTGTATTTTTTTTAAACAAAAAAAATCATAGTGTGTGTTTCCATATATATGCTCGAAAGCAAAACATAGATATATATGGACAATGTGCATTTTGTAAGTGACAGAGAGAGATTGATTTACACTGTGTGAGAAGCAGTTGTAACTTTTTTTGGTTGTAAACCAGAACAACAGTTCTATCTATTTTGTAATAGCTCATAGATTTTTAATGAAATAGAAGTTGTGTGCCATCTCTTTCCAACAAATTTTTAATTGAATCTCTGTGTTGAAGCTGGAAATTTTTTTTATTCCTTTGTGTGTTTTGGAATACTCAGAAATTCCAAAATGGTATCAGCGCTAGTCCAAGCTATTTGAAGGTGTCAAAGAAGCTGAAGGAAGGAGTTTGTCGCAGCAGTTCTCCAACAGAGTGAAGGCTCAGCAAAAGTCCAAGGTATTTCTCAGAAACATAATTTTGTTTTGTTAAAGGGTGCAGTCCTCAGAGACAGAGTTTGTCTTTTAAGAAGAGAGACAGTTTATTAAAAAAAAACACAGTTAAGTTTTATTGCATAGTTCAGTGCGCTAGCCATGGCAGGAGCCAACACAAGCATGAGTATTGGAAATACTCAACTCCCATGGTTTAATGGGAAGAACTATGACTATCGGGCAATCACCATGAGAGCCATGTTCGTCTCTCAAGACTTATGGGAGCTTGTTGAAGATGGTTTTGAAGAACCAGCAGATGAAAAAGATTTTAATGCCTTGACACAGGTAGAGAAAGATTGTTGAAGAGCAATAGGAAGAATGACTCAAAAGCCCTCTTCTATCTCTATCAAGCAATGCATGAAAATGTATTTCCAAGGATAGAAACATCTAAGAGGTCCAAGGATGCATGGGATACCCTCCAGATTTCCTATCAAAATATGGAGAAGGTGAAGACAACAAAGCTACAATTGCTAAGGAGAGATTTTGAAACTCTCTGTATGAAAGAGTCCGATAACATAGACTCTTTCTTCACACATGTGATTGGGTTGGTTACCCAGATAAGGTCTCATGGAGAGACACTTAAAGAAAGAAAGATATTGGAGAAGGTGTTGAAGAGCTTACCCTCAAGATTTGATGTGATAGTCACAATCCTTGAAGAGACAAAGGATTTCTCAAATTTTTTAGTTGATGAACTTCACGCATCACTGATGAAACATAAATAAAGATTGGGTAGACATGCACACTCATATTTGGAGCATGCCCTCAAGACCCAAATGTCCTTTGGAAGAGGAATAGGTCAAGGTAGAGGAAACTATAGAGGAAAAGGAAGAGGTAGAAGCCAAAACAAAGGAAGAAAAAAGATCCTTGTAAGTGGTAGGGGCAGGAATCAAAATCAGAACCAAGGCCAAGGCATCAACCAGCAAGGTGGAAAAAATCAAGCACATGGACAAATGTATAATAAATCCCAAGTCCAATGTCATTACTGTAAGAAGTATGGTCATTATTTCAATGAATTTAGGAAGAAACAGAGTGACATGGGTAATAGACCTAGTGCTAATTTTACAAAAGAAAATATCAGTCAAGATAAGTTGTTTTTAGCATGTAATATGGTCGAAGAAGAAAAAAATGAAGATATATGGTTTCTAGATTCAGGATGTAGTAACTACATGACTGGAAACATTGTCATGTTTTCTATGTTAGATGAAAATGTAAAGTCTCAAGTTACATTAGGGATAGACAGTAAGGCCTTTTCTATGGGAAAAGGCAAAGTAGGTGTCTTAACAAAGAAAGGAGAAAAGAAGAGCATATCTGATGTATATTATGTACCAGGTATGAAATGTAATTTTATAAGCATTGGACAGCTCATCCAAAAGGGCTACAATGTTTCCTTTGAAGATGACGTATGCACCATCATGGATAAACCACCAAGAAAACAATGTATTGCACAAGTGAAGATGACAAGGAACAAAACGTTCCCTCTCAAGATGAGAGCAAATTTGAAGAAATGAGATGAAATGGCAGCAGTGACACAAGAGACATTCCAAATAGAAACAAAAGATGAAAATTGGTTATGGCACTTGAGATTTGGACATCTCAACTTTGGAGGTCTGAATTTGTTGCATAGGAAATGAATGGTAAAGGGATTCCCATTGATTGAGAAACCAGACAGTGTATGTGAAGGCTACATGTTGAGAAAACAACACAGAGAAAAATTTCCATCAGGAAAGAGCATAAGGGCAGAGACACCCCTAGAAATTGTCCATTCAGATTTGTGCGGACTAATGCAAACACCATCACTAGCAAGTAGCCACTATATGTTGACTTTTATTGATGATTACACAAGGAAAACTTGGGTTTATTTCTTGAAATATAAAAGTGAAGTGTTTGATAAATTCTACCACTTTAAGGCACTTGTTGAGAACCAAAGTGGGCAGCACATTAAAGTTTTAAGGATTGATAGAGGAGGTGAGTATATCTCCAAATATTTTTTGCGTTTTTGCAAAGAAAATGGCATACACAAGCAATTTATAGCAAGGTACACACCGCAACAAAATGGAGTTGCTGAAAGGAAAAATAGAACAATCATGGACATGGTAAGAAGTATGTTGAAGGCAAAACATTTGCCAGATAATTATTGGACTGAAGCTGTACATTGTGCAGCATACATCTTGAATAGATTCCCAACCAAAGCAGTAATGAACAGAGTTCCAGAAGAACCATGGAGTGGCATAAAACAAGGGGTCACTCACATGAGATTTTTTGGTTGTGTGGCTTATGCACACATTCCAGATCAGCTAAGGAAGAAGTTGGACAGTAAGGGGGAGAAGTGCATTTTTATCGGATAAAGTGAAGAATCCAAGGCATACAGGTTGTATAACCCATCCACCAAGAATTTTTTTATAATCAGAGATGTTCAGTTCATTGAGGAAGAAGCTTGGGATAGAAGCATTGAGAAAACAGTCAATGTGAAGAGCTTTGTCTCATGATGATGATGAGGAAGAAATAGTTGAAAGGAACACATCATTAACAGCACCACCTCGACCAACACAAAGACAGCAAGGGACACCACAAGCAGAAATGATGACACCCTTGAGAAGTAATGATAGTGTTTCTTCAAGCACACCACAAGGAGCAGATTTGAGTGATTCTACAAGCACAAGTACACCAAGTGAAAGAGGAACCAAATTCAAAAATTTAAATGATATTTATGAGCAAGAAGTAGAAAATGAAAGTATGAACTCTTTATTTGCATTGTACTGTCATGTGGATGACCCTATTCATTTTGAAGAAGCTATAAAAGATAAGAAATGGATAGATGTTATGGATGAAGAAATGAATGTAATAGAGAAAAATAAAACATAGGAATTGGTTGATCTCCCAAAAGGTAAAGAAGTCATTGGAGTGAAATGGGTCTACAAGACCAAAAGCAATGTTGAAGGTAAGATTGAAAGACACAAGGCCAGACTTGTTGTCAAAGGCTATAAGCAGCGACATGGAAGAGATTATGAAGAAAATTTTGCACCTGTTGCAAGAATGGAAATAGTGAGAGCAGTGTTGTCCATAGCAGCACAACACAAGTGGAAATTTTACCAAATGGATGTGAAATCAGAATTCCTAAATGGAGTATTAATGGAAGAGGTTTATGTTGAACAACCTCTAGGCTATGAGAAAGAAGGCCAAGAGCACAAAGTTTGCAGATTGAAGAAAACTCTTTATGGGTTGAAACAAGCACCAAGAGCATGGTACAATAGGATATATGCCTATCTACTCGAAAATGGGTTTGAAAAATGTGAAGGAGAACCCACATTATACATCAAGAAAAAAGATGGTAAGATGTTGATTGTTGTTTTATATGTTGATGATGTGATCTTTACAGGTAATGATACTTACTTCATTGAGAATTTTAACTCAGTCATGAAGGATGAATTTGAGATGACTGATATGGGATTGCTGAAATACTTCTTAGGAATAGAAGTAGAGCAAAATGAAAATAAAATTTTTATTTCGCAAGCTAAATATGTGAATGAAGTTTTGGAAAGATTTAACATACAGGATTGCAAGGCAGCGATTACTCCCACAGTGATGGGATTGAAACTCAGCAAAGAGGACAACAGCAAGGATTTTGATCTTAGTTTGTACAAGAGCATAGTTGGAAGCCTCGTGTATTTGACTGCAACTAGGTCGGATATTATGCATGCTGTGAGCTTAATTTCCAGATTTATGGAAAAGCCAAAGGAGGCACATTGGCAAACAACAAAATGAATTCTGAGGTATGTGAAAGGAACAAAGAGGTATGGAATTTTATATAGCACTTCAGAAAATTCTGAATTGATTGGATATATTGACAGTGATTGGGCTAGAAGTATAGATGACTGGAAAAGCACATCTGGTTATGTTTTTCATATGGGTTTAGGAGCCATTTCATGGGCTTCTAAAAAACAGCGAACTGTAGTTTTATCTACAGCAAAAACAGAGTATGTGGCAGCTATAACAACAGCATGTCAAGTAGTTTGGATGAGGAGAATGTTGAGAAGATTATGTCAGGAACAGGTAAAGGGAACATTAATTTATTGTGACAATAGCTCGGCTATAACATTGTTAAAGAATTCAGTGTTTCACAAAAGAACGAAACACATTGATGCCAAGTATCACTACATCATGGAGCTAGTGAACAATGGGGAAATTGTTTTGCAACATTGCAGAACAGATGAGCAATTTGCAGACATTTTAACAAAACCATTGGGGAAGAAAAGTTTTAAATATTTGAGGAAGTTTTTGGGTATGGTAGAAAACCCAACAGTTGAATTTAAGGGGGAGTGTTGAAGTATTAACTTCAAGTATAGAACCAAATGGACAGCAACGCAGGAGTTTTTTTTTTCTTACACGCCATTTAACTTTAAATTCTGCATACTCTGCAAGTTAAATTTTGTGGCTCAAATCCGTAGCCTGTGTTTTGCATTTAACAATCGAGGTTCACACATCACGCAATCCAGTTTTAAAACTCTGCAATGTCTGCGCCATTAACACAATCCACCAACCCTGTTTCATTTGCCGCCAGCTTTAAATTAATTTTTGAATGGGCCAAGTCAACACATGTGGCTCCACCAGCAACCAATCAAATGGCTATCGTGTAGAAATTGAGATGATGTCACATGGAGAAAATGGTATGCGATAATTTCATCAAATAGAGCTCAGTTTTTTATTTGAAATCCGGGGGTCCCACCTCTAGCCAATGGGAGGCTGATCACGCAGAAATTGACCCCTACGTCAGCAAGGGCAATTGGTACGCGATTTTTCCATGCAATGGGATTTAATTTTTGGTTTCAAATCCGTGATAAGTGTTTCTATAAGGTTTCAAAACTTGGGTAAAAAATTTTAACATGTTTTTGTTAAATGTCACGGCAAAGTTTTTTTTACTAAGGATAATACATAATTATGCATTGTAATATATATATATTATAAATATTTTCAATATTTATAATATATATAGGTATTGTTTTATTTTTAATATTTTTGTTATGAAAAATTTTAAAAGGCCCAAAAGCCAAATGAAAAGACAGTGATGTATTTTTTTTTTAACTGTGTATTGTTTTAAACAAAAAAAATCACAGAGTGTGTTTCCATATATATGCTTGAAATCAAAACATAGATATATATGGACTGTGTGCATTTTGTAAGTGACAGAGAGAGATTTATTTACACTGTGTGAGAAGCAGTTGTAGATTTTTTTTGTTGTAAACCAGAACAACAGTTCTGTCTATTTTGTAATAACTCATTAATTTTTAATGAAATAGAAGTTGTGTGCCATCTCTGTCCAGCAAATTTTTAATTGAATCTCTGTGTTGAAGTTGGGAAATTTTTTTTTATTCCTCTGTGTGTTTTGGAATACTCAAAAATTCCAACAAATTCCGGAGAATGGAATGGTGGAAGTCCTAATGCAGTTACTGACCGCATGAATTATTACAATAATTACTACAACCAATTTTACATAGTTGTTTGGATTACTGAGCTTCTGCCTATTTATCTCCATCAAATAGACATATTCAAAAGAGTTTGAACACATATTTTTTCACTCTCAATAAACATATTGATGCTAAAGATAATTACTAGTATTAATGGAGCAAGTCTCGGCTTTTGTTATAGCAAAAAATATGTCGCTCTTTTTACATAAAAGTAATTTTCTCATATGTTTTTTTTTATAACTATAAATGTAGGCCCCCTCACAAAAAAATTAATTTCACATCTAGTCAAAGTAAACAAACTAGAGGAAGCCATTTTTCTCTATGTATTAATAAGACTATCACATAAAAAAGAACATGTTGGAAGGACACAGGAGGAAAGGCACAAAATAACACTAGTTGTAGCTCTTCAATTGATCACACAAAACTTGATGATTACAATGAACTTGGTGAGGGGTATTTAAACTTTGTTTACTAGAGACTCACCCAAAATAGCCTAAACGTTTTTTACTAGTGAATCACATGCAACCACTCGCTAAATTTGACTTTACCCAAAATATGACTTAACTCGACTTGATCCTATCGTTAACACTCCCCCTCAATTATGACCGCTAAACTAAGAGATGACTCATGACAACTCAAACATGCCTCTTGGTATAAATCTCAGCTATGCTTACAACACCCAAGTTTCTTCTGTGAAACTCAAATACAATTTTTTCTAATGGATTAGTGAATATATGAACCAATTGATCACTAGATTTACAGGGTTTCAAGTAGACTTATCCATTTCTCACAAGTTCTCTAATGAAGGGATATCTTGTATCAATATGATTTCTCTTTTGATGAAACACACTATTCTTGGCTAGTGATATTGTTGTTGATCCTTATTGTTTCCGCTTGAGTCCATCCAATACTCTTCTTAACCACACTACTTGGCATGTTGTTTATGTCACTGCTACATATTCTGCTTCTACTCATGAAAGTCTCACAATAGGTTGCTTCTTAGATGCCCATGAAATCACACCTGAACCAAGATGGAACACATAACCAAAAGTGTTCTTCCTATCATCCAAACTGCCTGAAAAATCATTATGTGTATATATAGTCAAATCCTTCTTTTTTGTGCTTGCATACATTATGCTACAATCTATAGTTCCTATTATGTATCTCAAAATTATTTTTCCTACTCTCCAATCTGATTCTTTTGTAGAATCCATAAATATAGAAATCAAACTCACTCCTTGCATAATATTTTGTCTTGTAGTTGTGAGATACATGAGGTTGCCAACCAATATTTTTAATAGAGTTGGATTGACATCTCATCCTTCATCATCCTTACTTAACTTGGTACCTGTTGCAACTGGTTTAGGGACAGGTTTGCATTTCTCCATCCTGAAACCTTTTAGCAAATATCTAGCAAATTTATTTTGAAAAATAAAAATTCCTTTTCGGATTGATCAACTTCTATGCCGAGAAGTATTTCATTAGGCCAAAATATGTCATCTCAAATTATTTCTTCATGGATTCTTTAAATTCATGCTATTAAAGATCACCAGTTTAAATCATGTCATCCACAGACAAAAAAACAATAAAAAAATTTTTATGCTCATTTACCTTTGTTTACAAGGTAGGCTCAATGTTGCTTCTGCAAAATCCATTCTCGATCATGTAGTTGTCAATTCTGTTATACCAAGATCATGTTGCTTGCTTGATTCAATAAAGTGATTTCTTCAACATGTAAACTTTATTTTCTTGTAATTCAACTTCATATCCTAGAAGTTGCCGCATATAGATTTATTCTTTTATAATTCCATTCGAGAAGGCTGGTTTCACATCCATTTGATATACTTTCCACTTGTTTTGAGTTTTTGTGGTTAGAATTGCTCTTACAATATCCAATATGGCTACTGGAGAAAAAATTTCTCCAAAGTCTATTGTCGGTTGCTACGAGAATCCTTTTGCTACAATTCTTGATTTAAATATGTAGAATTCCCCTTTCTCGGTCAACTTTATCTTGTACACCCATTTCACACCAATGATGTTTTTATCCTTTGGTAAATCAAACAAATCCCATGTATCATTCTTTTCAATAGTTTCCATTTCTTCATCCATGGCTTGCACCCAATCTTCATCCCTAATTTCTTCTTCAAACGAAGAAGGTTGGAAAGAAAAAATGAAAAATTTGAGCTAAAATTCAAACCATCATAAATATCTTTCAGGCTTCTCATTTTTCTCTTACCATTGCTTGATTCACCACTTCAATTATTGCTACGATAATTTTGATCTATTGATCTTCTTTAAAATCCGTGTTTTTCAGAAAACCTTGGAGTGCTTTCTGGCATGACTCTATTATTGGGCATGCATTATATTCTTTCGTTGCATCGGGCACAACAAGGTGGGGAGGAAACCCCCTCCATCGAAGGCTTGTAAGGGGGTAGTATCCCCCTACACAGGGTCCGGGGTAGCATCCCTGGAAATTTTTTTTGGACCCCATATTAGGTGGGAGAACCTAGCAATAGTTTTGTGCATGGGTTTTGCACATGGTTTTGGGCATGATGGTTTTCTATCCATCGTATTTTAAATATCCAGTCAAGGGAGCTACTGTTATGTTCTAATCCAGGGTTATTGGATTGGGTTTTATGAATGCTTCGGCATGTATATATATGTATTGTCACATTGAAAGGAATATAATGAAAAATAAATCTGATAGCCCTAGTTTTGGGGTCCAGGGGAAAATATCTGTGTATATGTGTTTCCTGTTTATGTTATCACCAATTTTTATTTTCTATCTTTTAAGAATTTTTTGGCAGGTAATTTCTATACAGGGTTAAAACCAACATTTGGTATCATAGCTTTTTTGGCTTCAAGGGGACACCTTTGTTGTTGAGGGGTTTTTTCTCAGGCCTATGGTAGACCATGTTTAGTGGGAGATATGTGGGATTGATTCTTGCAGCAAAAGAAGATGACGAGTAGTGGAAAGATAGAGATCAATAAATCTAATGGTTAGAGTTTTGAGTTGTGGAAGCTCAAGATGGAAGATTTTCTGGTAGATAAATATCATTGGATTGCGGTAGATCTGGGTAGTAAACCAACAACAATGTCAGATGAAGATTTGGTGAATTTGGATCCGAAAGCAAAGAGCACAATACAATTCTGTATCTTAGATTCAATATTCTTGAATATATCTAGAGAATATATGACAAAGGCTTTGTGGAACAAGTTAGGGAATTTGTACCAATTCAAGTCTCTAGTGAAAAAAAAATTCCTACAGAAAAATTTGTATAACCTAAGGATGAAGATGTTAGACCCCTGTATTTCAAAGTGTCACCAAGTGACTGATTATTGCTTAGATTTCCATACTGAAAATAATATTCCATGGCCATCATTTATTTTTAGGAAAAGGGGAAATCCTAACTTTCAAGAGCTTCAAAAGAATATATTATGCCTTTCAGTTCAGTAGAAGGTGAAAATTTTGTTGTTAAGTCAAAATAGGAGCAGCATTAGACCAATATAAAAAGAGAGAAGAAAAATTATAATTAAAGGAAGCAAGGACAATAGGGAGGTAGTTAAGGAAGAAAAACAACAAGGGCAGAGTTGTGAACGTGTTTGGTTCAAGTCGAGCACGTGTTTGGGTCGAGTTGTGAAAGTGGGGAAAGTATTCTATTGACAACTAAGAAACGAACGGGTGCAACCAAAAGCGGAAAACCACAATAAGGAAGCAATGAGGACCGTTGATCGGAGCATCGGTCAACGGCGGAGATTAAAATCACAAATTTCAAAACTTAAAGGATAAGTGTGAATGGAAAATGTTAAACACAACGAAGTGCGATGTGCGATATTAGGTGGGACCTGACCATAATTGCAAATCGCAAAGGATAAAGGATAAGTGCTAAGGAAAAGTTAAACACAACAAGATTCGAAGTGTGATACCAACGCGGATATGATGGGGCTTCATCACTGAAATCTAAACAATTTTAGGTCCGGGTAAATGACTTGTTTACGATGTTTCGTGTAGAAAGGGTTGAGTCCGGTCCCACCTTACCTACCACGTCATTTCCATCTCCTCACTGTCGTCCACCTTTCCTCCTTCTCCACTCACCCCATCCTCATCTGGCGGTCCTTGTTTCATTTCACGCTCCTTGCAACTTAACCAATGGGGGGGGGGAGGGGGGTGTGGGGGGGGTTCAAAATGGGTAGTGTCACTTACCACCCTCCCCACCATGTGTCGCCCTTCTACTATTTTCACACCCCCCTTCTATATTACCGCTTACCACTTAAGGCCCCCTTTGACACAGGGGCGTCACTCAATTAACCTATGACATAGCATGTTCGTTCATGGCATACTAAACAATACCCTTAGTTTAACTGCATATTGGGAAATACCTCTAAAAATCACTTTATTTAACCTCCAACCAATACTAACCCATAGCATTTTCCCAATTTAAAAACTCCCTACTTTCACTAGATATTGTAGGTATCCATTTTTTCATTAACATTTTTTATACCCCTTTATATTTATATCCTTAACATAATAACATGATGCCTCTCTTATTACCCCACATGAATTCTACAATTCACCTTTCTTCTTGTGATATACATAGGAGATGCATATTAATATTCCCACAATGTGATTACTCGATCCACACTCAAGAACATCTCACTATGATTTATGGCATGTAATGGTCTAAGGCATACAAAGATCAACCATGTTTTAGGAAGATTGATTATGTGCATGTCTATAAAATGACATAGAAGTTGATATATATGATGATGAAAAATCAATTGATTAATATTTATGAATATGTTTGCACCAAATAAGGTGTTCAATCACAAGTCTAGACCCTCTTCCCTTTGAAAGCTTCTTGTTCAAAAATCCAACTACAACCTCCTGTACTCAAACTAGTGTCTTATTAAGGTGGAACAAAAAAAGTTACAGTTTTGGAGAGTTATATAGAGAAGAAAAGGCAAGGTGAGGATGAGAGTTATGAGACCCTCCCTTTGCTTTAATGAAAAAAAAACATTGTTCTCTTTTGTTTTTAATTTAAGTGTTTTAATGAGAGCCCCATGGTATATTTTATTAATACATCATTAGGAAATGACCCATGTGGATGGAATTAATGGTTTTTTAAGCTTGGTGATGTGATTTAAAGAGCTCTTAACGCTATATTTCTTGTTTTTAAGATTATCAAAAATATTTTATAAGCATTGTATACATTTTCCCCCAAGTTCAAATGGATGGTATTATGTGGCTATGTTTTGTGAACCTTCCCAACATCAACATGCTAGGTAGGTCTACCCCCAATTTTTTCAGTAAGCATCTTTCAAATATGGGATTTCACATTTGGAGGGATCCATGGTGTCACAACGCTATCTTATTTGGATTGGATAAGATTTAATAATCCCAATATTCACTAGCTTAAGACAAGAATGTGTTTTCAAAATGATACCAGAAATTTCAAGGCCCATTTGGAAGCACTGGAGATGTAGTCATAATTACTGTAACAACTATACTCAACAACCTCAAGATGAATCTTCAGTCATAATTACTGTAACAACTATACTCAACAACCTCAAGATAAATCTTCAACAGTGTTCACAAAAGGGGATCATTGTCACCATGTCACGGAGAAGATTGTTGCTATATAGATGTCAAGGTTATTGTGAAAAAATAAATGTCTGTCATGTTGTCATTAAACATTAGTATAAAAATGTGAAATAGGGTCAATCAATGACACATAGTTCACAGTCTATAGATTACTTCCCTTGACAGTCTCATTATTATCTATCCACAAGATTACTATAAATGTCATTTTCAAATCAAGGTTCTCTTATGTCACCAAAGGTGTCAAGACACCGTGACGATATTAAATGCTCAATCACCATGCTCAACCATACTGCCTCAAGAATCAAATCTTGGAGCAACCAAATGAAATTAAATTTGTTAATAAGCTTCAAAACATGCTATCTATGATACACAAATAGACTCAAGATTTATTTGCATCTAGCTAGACAACTCAATACATAAAAATCATAGACAATTGTATACTTTAAGGCTTGGTCATTAACACACAAGCACATAGACTTCCATTAGTTCTTTTCACTTCCACCGAAGCCCTTTCTTTAGAAACTCAATCTGCAATCTATTCCATGATGACAAGACTGTGATGGAGATGCAAAATTCTGTTGTTTGTGCTACACACTGATTAATCACCTGAAGAGGAAACCTTTAATCCATATGTAAATGCCAAAATTTTGATTTAGGAGTGATCAAACTCAATTTTACTGTGATGCCAACTTCTACCTTCTTGGCTCAAGATATTCACTATAGAGTTTAGGATGACCATGTAATGAACAAGCCTAGATCAACAACACTTCTTACATGAACAAGTGCATATGAATTTAGGGTGCCGAAGAACACATCAAAGTTTGTAAAGTGTCAATTAAAAGATCAAGAATATTTTTAAATAAAATACATACACCTTGCAAGTTTCAACATAATCACCTTTATGTTTTCTAGTTTCATTCTCTCTATGAATAATATTCAGAGGTCCTATATCATTATCCAATCCTTGTTCAAAATCCATATTAGAGACTATAACCACTTCCATCGGAACGTGACCAGCAAGATCAGGAAGTTGATCCTTTCCCACAGACAATACAGCCTGAACAAATGATAACAAAATTAGAAAAATATTCATACAGGTAGGCATGATCATGTTGAACTTCTATATTGTGCGTTGTACTATTGAGGTCTATACTTTTATGGTTTACCTCTAAGTCCACATAAGTGGGTTCTTTTCCAGTCGACCTCAAGAACTTGTCTAGATCATTAGTTGTAAGTGCTACAAGCACAGGAGAAAAAACACCATGTTTAAAGTGACAACTAAAATATTATCTACATCAACATTGACCAAATAGTAAATATATGCACTAACATTTAGAATACATATAGTATTCTATGTCCCAAGTTGCAACTCCATGCAAACTATACAAATGAAATGAGCCAACATTCATTAGGAAGTTGAAAGATATTTGTTCTTCTAGCTTTATCATTTTTGTTTTAAGTTGCAACTTAATTTTCACAAGAAACAAAGATAGAAGTAATACCAACCATAGGGATCTCTGCTATGTAAGTCATTAAATGAATATCCCCAAGGATTGAAAATTACTAAATATTTCAAGAAAAAATAAGTAACTGGAAAATGGTCTGTATCCATCAAATGCTACCTAAAACAAAGAGTAGAAGCATTGCCAAGATATTTAACATATAAATCTAAAAAAATGTTACACAAAATTTTAGATAGAAAAGGAGTAAGACAATAATGTAGAGATCAAACGGATAGCAACCACAAGTCATGAAAATGAAATGGAAAGCAAGAAAATTTGGTAGACACCAAATAGATAATGGTAGCCATAATAAGTGATGGCATTGAAATGGGAAATCATATTATGTTAATGACATAACAGATTGAAGAAGTCAACTATCACATTATTCACTTCAAAATCAAACCAACTGTGACAATGCTCGCTTTGCTTCTTCAGTGTTGGGTCGGTTAGTTGGAGCAGGAAAGGCATCTAGAGGGCACTTGGCTCATGCTATATGGCACACTCCCTAGGAATTGAGGATTTGACACTGATGCAAAGGGGCCACATCCATTTCCACCTTTTGGGCTTGCTCTGTAATGTGCATTGATAGATTAACACAAGCTACAACTCTATCATCCCACAAAAAACCCATTTCAACAAGGCTCTCATTAAATATAACTTTAAAAAAAAAAATTAAATACTGGGTTCTTAATAGATACGATGTGAAATGAACATCCATGGTCTAGGGAAGCTAGTCCCCAAAGAGGGCTACTTTGCAGGTAATGGGGGAGGGTAACAAATTGACACAAAAGGAAGATGCCCATTGCAATTTTGATAGAGAAAAGGCACAAAACCAAAAATTTTGAAGATAGTTAAGCCAGCTGCAAAAAAAACATTTGGGGTGGGATGAACTAGTCAATGGCTACCATTTGGGCCACCCAGGATGAGAGGTGCGCAAAGAAAGCTTTCTTAGGCTCGGCAAAGGATTTCCATAGAGTTTAAAGTCTATAGAGGTAAGTCAATTATTTATATTTTAGCCTCCATAACTATTTTAGTTGCACATCCAAATTGGGTTTGGCAGGCAGCCAATGATACCCATCATATGGCTTATACATTTTAAAGGCTTTGGAAAAATTCCAATCCCAATCTCTGCACCGTTTGGCTGGAGGCTGAATGCCAAAATTGAATAATAGGGAGTCTGGAATAAAATCCCTGACATTATTAGGGACTAATTTATTAGTGTTATTCACATGAACCTCCCTTGAGCTTTGACCATGATACAGAATCCGAACTAGTGAATAGCTACCAGCTAGGCCTCCTAGGATGAGAAGCGGGGAAAGAAAGCTTTCTTAGGCTCAGAAAAGGGTTCCCATAGAGTTTAAAGTTTGTAGAGGCAAGTCAATTGTTTAGATTCAAGAAGTGAAAATATATTACAGGAAAGTAAAATATGCTCTCCAATCACCCATTGAGAAATGCCTTGGAACAATATTTTTTATTAGACCATTTTGCAAAATACAATAAATTTTTTTAACATAATTATATAGGCATAAAACCAAATCAAACTTTTTATGGGCTCCAATGTTGTATCTGGAAGAGCTCCACCAGAGCCACCAGTAAGTGCCACTCAAAAAGGGGCGTCACCTTTCTAGCAATGGAAGGGTATCCTCATTTCATTGTAGTGAGGATGAAAAAGGCAATTTTAAATTGTGCATAAATGTATTTCCAGATTGCCTTGAAATTAGTTGAAGATCCCACATGATATTCAAGGGTAAATATGCCCCTAAAGTTGCAATAATGCCCAAGTTTCTATCATGCATATGAATTTGTATTGGGACACCAACAAAAGATACATAAACCCGCTACAAATCCACACTTACATTGGTAGGAAAAAACTTTCGGGAAACATGTCGAATTGCACAAGATGTTGTAACTATCAAGCCTAATATTAGAAGTATCCTAAAATTTTGCTGCCACAATGGGCAATTCCCTCCATCACCTGTACAAAGCCCTTCCCCTACTTCCTTACTACTAAATAGGGTCCTATCAGAACAATGAAGACGGGCACCACAAGCTGCATTATATGATTTGCAAGCCGAATAGAAAACACGAAGACGATTATCACCATCACATCTTTGAATGGAAATCTGTGAACATATTCAAAAAAGTGTTTGTAATTAAACGATTAGTTTAAAGTTCTATGCAAAAAAAAGAGTGTTTTGGATTCAATTAGTACTAGCCTATCATAGTAGCAATCATGTAGAGTGTAATAAAATAGTTTAAAACTTTCAAGGAAAGGTGAAAACATAATAAAAGTAGTAATGAATGCATAATGCAATCCCTGTCTTCCTGCAATTTCAGAAACAACTAAAAAGGAATTTCATTGCTATAAAAAACTTTTGTGAAAAGGGCATTAATTTCCATTTGCATTTTTACATTCACGGTTATAATATGTGGTAAGTTTTTCTATTCAATATTTATGCAATCTGCATCATTTTTTCCTCTTGTTAACAATTTTCACTTATAGATTAAACGATTTTCTAGATCTATTTTTATATAACCATTCTGTAGCGTTGATTATTCTTTGTTTTTTTTCCCCATTCTTGATTAATTAACATGCCAACATGACAAATATGGATCCATTATAGCAATATGTCAAACATGCCCACATGAGTGTGGTCTAGTGGTAAGCAGCAAGGCGATTCTATTAAAAAAGAGCCTCTAGTTCAAAAAACCCCCCAAGTGGGTGCAGATGAGACCAGGTGCAGATCATAGGTGACTTAGATATGAAACCCTCATAGCACAACAGATTTCTCCAAAGAGACCCCATGAGACCATTTCTCAAAACAAAACAAAACAAAACAAAAATATGTTACAACATCATAAGGGGTCAAAATGCCAAAAATTGAATTGTAAGATTTTTGGAAAGGAGATGAATGGATGGATAAGCCATTTCAAATACCACCTTTGTAGAAATCCCAGGACATGGGGTAGGACTCTCACAGCCAATCAACACTAGAACTAAAACAAAGAGCTTATCCGAAGAGTAAGGAACACAAAGGATATGTGGCTTGAATCTGCAACTGGAGGAATAGAAAGAACTCCATAAATCACATGCATATTGGGGATGGCCAGAAGGGAGAAGGACTCCAAAGGTTCACCTTCTACAAGA
Source organism: Pinus albicaulis (assembly GCA_034641835.2). NCBI lineage: Eukaryota > Viridiplantae > Streptophyta > Pinopsida > Pinales > Pinaceae > Pinus > Pinus albicaulis. The sequence continues at coordinate 970,234,831 of CM076572.1, forward strand.
AAATTTATATTATTTGTTCCCATAACTAAGCCGGGGCATAGCCATCCATCAAATCAATTGATGAAAAACATGAAGAAACTGATAGGGTTGTGGGCAATGGTTTCCTATGCAACGAACTACTTAGCATTGCTCAGTTGCTCTACCATGAAATGATTCATTTTGATGATATTTTTGGCATAGGATATAAGGGCCCTACTTATGACAAGTTCAAGTAAGTGATTCTTCAAAAGGAAAAGAGCAATAACAACACCAGGTTGGAAGACTTTAAAAAGTAAAGGGAAACAAAAGGTGCACAATAATGTATTGCGGTTGTAAGGATAGGAAGAGTAAGACCCTCCTAAATTTTTCAGTTTATCGTCTCAAAGGAATAATGTTTATTAAATCCAGTTACGGATTTGCATAAATAAAAAATGGGGCATTTTTATGTGAATTTTTTAATGCATTTATCCAAAAGATACGTGCACAACATGTTGTACAAGTCATAATAGATAATGCTTCTAGTTCTAATTATGTGGACACCAACAAGATGTTAATGGAGAAACACCCCACATTCATTTGGACTTCCGGTGCTGCCCGTTATATCGACCTAATTATTGAGGAAATGGGAAAAATTTACTTTAACAAGGATGATTAATGAGTGAGGAACATCACATAATCATTATATAACCATGCATATGATATTAGCCTAATGAGGAAATTGAAAAGAAAGAGGAATTGGTGCATCATACCTTCACATCTTCTGCAACCACTGTCATTTCTCTTCAATCTATCCTCAGTTGTATATTGGATATGAAAAGGATGTTTAGTTCAGATGAGTAGTATGATAGTATATCTAGCAATAAATAGGAAGGACAAGTTATTACTAAAGTAGTGTACTGTAGGGAAAAAGTAGAGGTCTGAAAAGTTAGAGAACATTTGGTAAAGGTTTTTTACCTAGTCGATGGTGATTAATACACAATAGGCTACCTATATGAGGCAATGGTTAGTGAAAAAGAAGTCACCCATCCTTCATATGAGGTCTAGGGTAAGTTGGAGCATGAAAACATATAACAATCTGGGATTTAATTGATCAACAATGCATCTAAACCATCATCCCATTGATCAGCCGAGTTATACCTCAGCCAAGACCATGATTTTAGTTTCTATGGCAACACTATGGAAGAACTTCTTCCACCTTCGGAGGATCATGCCTAATCCAGTTGACCATTCAAACATAACAAGCAACATGGAGATGTATAAATTGGGCACTAATTTATTTTTCTTTGAAATGGGAGTACAGGGAAGAAAAACTAATTTATTTTATTTCTTTCATATTTTCTACCAGAAAAAAATGTAATATAAGTCATTTCTTATTTTCTTATTTTCTGTAGATATTTGGTGGGTAAATTGTGTTGGAAAAGCAACAAATCTATAGAGATTTTCCATACCAGTGCCTAGCCAAACTTGTGCTTAAAGTCGCACTCACAAATTGGAGTGCGTTTCAAAAAATACACAAAGGTGCAACATGTTAAAATATCCGTGTCTTAATAATACAATCTACATCTAATACTATCCTTGATTATGGTTGAAGCAAATTGAGAAAACACTTGATATGGAAACCATTTCCTTATAGAAAATATTGACACAGGGTACAAATGGTTGGTGACAGCATAGCCATGTTATAGATAAGTCATCTAAATTTTTAGATGAAGATGAGTAGGATCAGGTGATAGGTTGTATAGGAAAATGTCTTACAACAAACAGAAAAGGAGAATGAGAAATTCAGGTGCTAACATCTGTACCTATACAGACTGAGATACCAACTAGTAAGCATTCAACTGTTATTGTAGGACCTTCCTCTACTAGAGGATGACATGTTACCTTTTCCCATAAAAAATGGATTCCAGAGGTAATTATCCTCCACCCATCAGCCAATGATGGACTCCAGAGATGAAAATCCCCAAACCTCAATTATTTTAAGGATTTCGGGGATTATTTTAGGGATTTTGGGAATCCAAAGTGGCTAATTTTGAGCGTTCAATAAGAAAACTAACCTAAGGAAGCCATAGGACTTCACCCTTTAACTATGAGGGACTCAAGAGATGGAGATCTCCTCCCTTAGTCAATTCAAATAGGCATGAAAATCACCTCTTATTTGTAAGTAAAACAGAAATGTGAGAAATAAATATAAATTTTCCTTTGTATACGGACTCTAGAGACCAGATAAGGGAGAATAACAAGACATTTTTCTCAGACAGTCACCAATGGGGTAATCAAGTTTCTCTGTAACAACTCTTTTTTTTTTAAATTAAACCTTCATTCCATCCTTGCATTTTCTAGTTGGGGCACCAAAAAGAAGAAGAAGGGATTTTTTGACATCCTCGTGTCCAGATATTTATGGAGCTAAGGAACACACAAGCTTGTTATAGATGTCACCATCCTTAGCAAGCAGCACAACAAGCAGTTCTATTTTTTCTTGTTCATCACCTTGTAAAATGTACCTACAACTGTTTGAAATTAATGATTGAAATAAGAAATATAGAGAAAACATGGATCAAATAAAAACTTCACTAAATGGAACATTTTAAAAGCCAGCAAATGCTAGACATGTGCAACCAAAGAAAAATTGCTAACCTACCTGCACTAGATGTGGAACTTTACATATCTATATAAAGTAATACCTGTTAAGTAATACCACCATCATCAAAGTAATACCTGTTAAGAAGTGAAGCAGTAGCTTGACCCACAATAAGTGACAAAACACTGAATATTACAAGAACCCAATGGGTCTTCCTTTTTCTTGCAAATATATTTCTATTGGGGCCTCTTCTTGGATTTTCATCCTTGATCAAACCAGGGCCTAAAGTTCCAATCTCTCAAGGTCATTCAAATTATATTACAACAACTTGTAGATAGACAATTCAATCAAATATAAAATCAATTTGAATGATTTAACGTACATAGCTTCCTGTACTGCATCCCTGATCAAACCAAGGCCTGAAGTTCCAATCTTTGTAAGTCAATCAAATTATATTACAACAACTTGCAGATAGACAGTTCAATCAAATATGAAATTAATCTGAAAAATTTAGCAGACATACCTTCTTGTACTCTGCTGGAGCTTTCTGGAATAACACCCATCTGCATATCACCCATTAGATATGAATTACCAGTGCGCATCAAGAAAATTACTCAGCTTGTGGATGTATCACCAAGAATTACTAGGCATGTGGATGTATCACCAAGAAAAATTATACAACACGTCATGAGTTGTTATATTTAAAGAAACACATACTGAAACACAAACACCGTGATGAATCTCAAACTTAGAAGAAGGAAACTAGGAACCGGGGCTAAATGAATTGGAGTAGTGATAATGGGGCAATATAGGTAGACTTTGATAACTTTCAGGGCTTTGTCATTGCAGTGTAGGATGAGAAATGGAATTAGAATGAGCATTTAGTTAATGAATTCATTCTATACGAAGAAAGTAACACAACATAATTGCCCTTACAAAACAGAGCATAAATTGATTTATGAATTCTGTTTATAACTCTTTAGAACAATCAGTGAAAGCATAAGATATGAAATGGAATTGAGAAGGCATTCGATGAAATGAAACACGAAGGAGATACAATGCTATAAAGCCATACCACATGAATCCCAAAATTATTACTGCAACTGCCTCTAAATTATCAAAAAAAAATCTCCAAGTACAATATCTCTCTTGTGATATATCCAACCCTCCTCTATTACAAAAAAAATCTTTTTTATAGGCAAAATTACAATGGCCTATTTTTCCAAAACAATAAATGTCTTTTTGCAAAAATAAAAATAAAAATGATATCAAGGTGGGTCTTTTTCCTGCACTACCTATATAAATTATTTGTAGCAGGTGTAAAGGATTATTGTGTTTTGAATTATCATATACCATTAACCTTAAAATACTCCTTGTATTAGATGCAAAAATTACAAGGCCCATCGAACACATATATATCAATATAGGCAAAAATAAGAAATCAAAGTGCCATCACCCTTCCAATCTACCAGAAGCACATATCTCAATAAAGTTACAAACAATTTGAAAACCAACTACCATCACCTATCAAAAAACCTTTACATATAGTAATTAATGTGAATTTCATTTAGTGAAAGGAAATGCCCAAAATATGATTAAAGACTCAATTGTCAATAATAACCAAGTGCAAATTAACTATTATAGACCTCATGCGTATGGCCAAAATATAAATACTTGCAAAAAGAATCCGATGGCACATTTGAGCTAAAAACTCTGATTTATATGTCCAATTTGAAAAATAGGAAATCCAACTACCACAAAAACATTCAAAATAAAATTCACTTCATGTGTTAGCCATTAATCTAGTGTAAATTTTTTGACTTGAGTGAACAGAAACCATCCTGATTGAACCTCGTGCCATTATATCCTTAATATCCTTTCTAGAAAGCAAACCGTTAATCTAAAAATTCAAGGAAAACATTAACATTAGTGAGAGAAGAACCACATAATTTTCTTCAAAATGTATTCATAAAAAAGGAACCAACTCTTCTTGTTTTTCGTGATTAAATGGACCAACTTCAGAAGAACCACAGTAGAAGGCATCCAATATAAGTGTTGAGGTAAGGGATGCCCTTATATTCAAATTGTATATATGTGTTGAGGTAAGGGGTACATATAGTTATAGAGGTATGTAATTATATTTTTTTTATGGAAGAAATACCAAATTAATGTTTGAATGAAACACAACTACAAAAATATGAATGGCTGGTGAAAGAAACTTACACCAAAAAGTAGGTAGCAAGAAAAGGTTTAGTTATCTCAAACATTCACCATTTGAAGTATTCACTAGAACTAAAGCCAAAAATTAAAAAATTAACATCAGATTCATAAAAACAAATCAACAAAAATATAACCAAAACCTATTTATAAATAATCCAACATATGGAAATACATAAGGAAAGTCAAAGTAGAATGTTTTGAAAATTAACCTTGTTCAAATTTTTCACAAAATCTAAAAAAAAATTGTAATCACTTTATTCTAATTTGTGTGTATCATTCTTAGCATTGTACGATAAGTTTGCGATTGCTATAACAAATTCAAGTTGTACAAAAGCATGATCAGTGAAATCATACTTATACATATGTTGCCCCTTTATTCTACTATACCAACATAATTGAAGCTCGATGCCTTCTAATCTATCCAAAAGGTCGATGTCATTATGGTAATCAAACACCCTATTACCATCCTTCTTCCTTATTCTTTGAACCCTTCCAATGTACCACATTCCAAAAGAAACACCTTGTTTTGTACTTCGAGGAAAACCTTTTCTTGTAGTACATTCAGTGGGGGGAATTCAGTTATTTTCAAACAACACCCCACAATCTGATCCAATTCCAAAGCCAATTGAAACACCCTTTTGTAGAGCCTTCCCATCTCGCCTAAAGTAGACCCCACTTCTCACATTTGTCAACCTATCTTTGGATAATGTTGGATTTTCATTCAAATGAATAACCAAACATGCTTTGAACATATCCTTGCCATCAAGATTTACCCCTGGTTTTATAGTTTTTCTTACATTTTCATCAGTGGAATCTAAAATTTCATCCAAATCATGTTTCCACTCACTTTCCATTATTTCCAATTCACTTTCATTGTGTACCAATGAAGATGAAGATTGAAATATAGAGTTGGAACATCTCAGTGGAGAATCATCAACTACTTCATCCACAATTTGGAATGTTGATAATATTTATCCTCTGTCCATGTTTTAACCCACGAAGAACATTGAGTGTAATTTTCTGGTATCATTCCAAGATTTGATAAAATGTCTTGTGCATCCTTCAATCCAATCTTAAGGGCTTCTAAAATTTTAGCATCTGTCGATATTGAATCATATTGCGACAATATGTCAATGTTTTGTATTGTTTCTTGGTGTAATTTATTCCAAATATTTTCTTGCTTTTGAGATTCAACAAGATGATGAGCTTAGTGAAAAGTAGGCACCTTCACTAAGTGAGGCCCGCAGGTTATTTTTAGGTGTATGTCTATTTTTAGACATGGTGAGCATGTTCTATAAGTTGCAGGATGCTATTTGTAGATGGTTGGTCAAATCTGAAAAATAGATGAAATTCTATCTTTAGAATATTGGACGAAGTCTATTTATAGATCGTCGATCTAAAAATAGATGCATGTTGATTAGTATTAGCTCTTAATAATAATCCGACAATAAACATCAACTTATTCTCTTGGAGCACTTTATTTCAGTCAATAGATTTGGCAAATCAGTGGGCTGAAGTAATTACACAATTCCTAGGGTTTATTGGTGGCTCATGCATGGAGGACTCAGTTATAACTAAAGTGGCAAAGTATGACAGAGTTGGAAGAGTAGTTTATGGAGTTGTTATTTAGTTTAACTCAGTTAAGTGAGTTAAACTCAGTTGAGCTAGTTGTATCTAGTCTAACTGAAAGATACACTAGTGAGAGTTTAGTGAATTAATTAGTTAATTAATTCACAACTAATAACTCACTAACAACAGAATAGAAACAATAGTTAACTACAGTGCATGTCAGTTCTAGTGGAGACCCAGTGGAGAGATATGTGAAAGGGTGAGATGGACTATCTGTTGTGACTATAGTGATGCATTCAATGCATCTGACACGCATTGGAGTTTACAATGAGGATTTCACAGTCAAGGCAAGGCAAATTCGAAATCATTCAGGAGTCTTCTTCAGTAAGGACTGCGCAGTGGAGGCAGGTTGTTAGGAGGCAAGAAGTTGGTGCATAGAGATGCAAATTTCTACATGACAGTGTGTAATGAATCTACATTGTACTGAGAGCTTGATGTACTAGGCTTTGTATGATATTATTACATGATTCCATTGATATACATAATACATGATATTTGGGGTTTTTAGCTTTAATCTTTCCCGTTAAACAACTGTGTTATGTGCGATTGAATTTATTCACATGTGTTTGCAATTGAGTTTTAAATTTCCGCAAGTTTAACAGTGGAATGATTCTGTATTTTGCAAGAAGATAAATATTGTGATATCAGGTGGATCCGGTAATAAATCAGTATTAATAAATTTCTACATGGTATCAGAGTAGTATTGATTACTGGATATTGCAATTGTGAATAATTGCTGAGTTTTGTGCTGGTGGACAATTCGAATTTCCTGCAGAAATTTCTTGGTGCAATAGTTGAGTATTCATTGAAATGTCTTTCAATGGGTTGCGATTGGAGTATGCCCTTTAGGGTAGCTCGAATTACATAGCCTGGAAGGATAGGATGGAGGCAGTGCTTGAAGATAATGGGCTGAAGGAGTTCATCGATAGCAATGTTCCTAAGCCGGCTTCTAGCGATGCTGCAGGACTTGACGCATGGAAAAAGAGGGTAGAAAAGACAAGAAGAATTCAGTTGGAAGGTGTGAAGGACCACATTGTGTCAAGCCTTCACGGGAAAGCCACTCCATTTGCAATGTGGAAGGCTTTGACAGATCTTTTCCAAAGAAGCAACGACCATAGGAGGTTGGCACTGAAAGATAAGCTAAGAAAAATAAAAATGGAGAAGGGTGATATTATTCCAAAATATCTCACGAAGTTTGTCCACTGTAGGGATGAAATAGGAAGTGTGGGGATTACTATTGATGATGAAGAATTGGTGAGCTTGGCTCTCCTTGGGCTTCCAAATAGTTGGCATAGCTACGAAGACTCTGTCAATGGACGAGAGAAACTACCGAGTTGGGAGCGACTTTGGTCAGATCTTGTGTAGGAGGAGATAAGGAAAAGTACCAGGGATGGCTCTTCATCAAAGAATGATGATGAAGGGAATTGCGCTTTGAATGCAAAATCAAGGAAAGGGAAGGGGAATAAATCCCATCCAAAATCCGAGGCTAAAGGCAAGAAGCTGGATTTGTCCAATGTGAAGTGTTTTCATTGTCGTGAACATGGGCATCTCGTCACTAACTGCCCACAGAAAAAGAAGAAAAAGAAGGTTTTTGGAGCTGCAACTGGAGAGGCCTTAGCCTCACAATTTGAAATTGATTTCTCTTTGATTGAATTCTTTGTTTCAATCTCAATGGGATTGGTGTGGTATCTTGATAGTGGTGCGTCTTTCCATATGATGGGAGACAAGGAGTTGTTTAGTGACTTGGAGGAGAAGGATCTCCAAATGCATATAGAGATGGGCGAAGATGGAAGATACAGTTCGGCCGACATTGGAACCATTAACTTTGAGAGAGATTCAGGTAAACCATTTCTGTTGAAAGATGTTATGCATGTTCCAGGTCTGAAGAAGAACTTGGTCTCAATTGCAATGTTCGAAGACAAAGGTTATGACGTTGTTTTCAGTGAGGGAAAATATTTCCTACAACATAAAACAATGGTTCAAACAAAGAGGATAAGGATTTGAGTTAAGAATCTCTACAAGCTGGAGGTAGATGGCTGCGTTGCAATGATGGGAAAAGTAGAAGAAGTGGTGAGCCAGGATGAGGGCAAATTATGGTATAGGATATTGGGCCATCTTCACCATGGTGCCTTGAAGATTTTGCAGCAGATTTCTACTGGACTTCCCAAGGGAACTCTTACGCAGTCAGATCAATGCAAGGGATGCACTATGGTTCAGTTTGTGAAGACCACCTTTCATGAGAAGGAGAACCGTGCTTCGGTGATCCTGGAGAGAATTCACACAGACGTGTGCGGACCTTTCTCGATTGCTTCAATAGAAAAACACAGGTATTGTGTTATATTTTTTGATGAATATTCTCGTAGATGCTAGATCTTCTTCATGCAGAAGAAGAGTGAAACATTCTCAAAGTTTTGTGAGTTTAAAGCATTGGTGGAGAAGGAGTCGGGGAAGCAAGTGAAGGCTCTACGGAGTGATAATGGTGGTGAATATATCTCAAATGAATTCAAAGAATTCTGTAGAAAAGAAGGAATTCTAAGAGAGCTCATAGCACCTCATAACCCACAGTAGAATGGGGTCGCGGAGAGAAAGAAAATAATGATCATGGGTGTTGCATGAGCTATGCTGCATGACCAGGGCCTACCAATTCACTTGTGGGCAGAAGCATGCAACACTGCAGTTTATGTAAAAAGTTGTTGTCCTCATAGAGTACTTGGCATGAGTACACATGAAGAACCTTTTATTTTTAAGAAGCCTAATATTTCTCATTTGAAGATTTTTGGCTCATCTGTTTACATTCATGTGACAAAAGACGCTAGGAAGAAGATGGAGTCGACTATAGAAGTTGGGATATTTGTGGGGTACACAGAAACACCCCATAATTATCGTGTGTATTTTCCAAATAGTTGAATGACTGTGGTCTAACGGGATATAAAATTCAATGAGGTGAAAGCCATGAAGTTGTCACTTAAGAGGGAGCTACACTTGCATGCAAAGGAGGAACTTCTTGTTCCCAAATATGAGCCTCTAGATGTGGATTAGCCACAGGAGGAGATTCATGGAGTGGAGGAGTCCTCTCATGCAGAACCAAACATCAAATCTAGTAGAAGCCGTACCATAGAAGTTGAGAGTATGAAGCTTGATGTGGCAGAGAATGTAGAAGTCCCTACATCACAGCGCAAACAGAGACAGTCACCTGGCCCATTTAATGGATACATGGCTCTTATGAGCAAGTGTGTCATGACAAAGCCATCTTCTTTTGAAGAAGCAGCACAGGAGCCCACATGGGTAGATGCCATGGTGGAGGAGTATGACTCCATTGTCAGAAATAGTGCTTGGGAGATTGTTCCAAGGCCGGTGGGTAAATCAGTGGTAGATTCGAAATGGATCGACAAGGTAAAGCAAGCTGCTGATGGGAGCGTTGAGAAATATAAGGCAAGATTTGTTGCCAGAGGCTTCTCACAGATCGAGGGGATTGATTATGAAGAAACCTTTGCACCTTTCACACAGTATTCTTCCACAAGGACCATCCTTTATCTCTCAACGTAGATGGGTTGGCACATTCATCAAATGGTTGTGAAGACTGTGTTCCTTAATGGGATCATTGAGGAAGAGGTGTACATTGAGCAACCTGAAGGATTTGAGATCTTCAGCAGTGAGTCGCATGTGTGCAGACTGAAAAGAGCATTGTATGGGCTGAAGCAAGCACCACATGCTTGGTACACACGGATCGACAACTATTTCACTAGAGTTGGCTTCACCAAGAGTGAGCCAGATGAAAACCTGTACCAAATTTTGGTGGAGGTTAATCTTTTAATCATTTTTCTTTATGTTGATGATTTAATACAGACAGGTGATGAGCAGTTGATACACTCATGTAAGGCTGATCTTGCAAAGCAGTTCAAGATGAAGGATTTGGGCCTCCTTCATTATTTCCTTGGATCAGAATATATGGCAACGAAAAGGTGAACTGTTTGTGTCTCAAGGCAAGTATGCTCGAGAGATACTTGGTAAGTTTCACATGGAGGAATGAAAGCCCACAGATACTCCTCTTCCAAGAAATTGGAGGAAATAGGATGCTACATAGGTAGAGGTAGTGGATGCCATTGTTTATCGACAGTTGGTGGGTTCGCTCATGTATTTAGTTAATACAAGACCAAACATATGCTATGCGGTGAACCAACTTTCACAAGCGATGGTTAAGCCTACCAAGCTCTTTTGGAAGGCAAGAAAGCATGTCCTGAGGTATCTCAGGGGCACATCTGAGTATGGCTTATGTGTATTTATTGTCAGATGAGGGTTAGCTCATGCTTCTGTTTATTATATTGTAGGCGTTCCCTAATGGGAGGTAGTGAGCACATTAGGAGGGGTTTTCAGTATCAGATCTACAACAGTTTCTTGGTATAGCAGGAAACAAAGATCCGTGGCACTCACTTCAGCAGAAGTAGAATACATGGCAGCAATTCAAGCTGCATGTGAGGATATTTGGATGAGGGAGATCCTGGTTGGTTTGTTCGGTTCACATTTATATCCTACAATAATACATTGCGATAATCAGAGTTGCATTAAACTCTCGATTAATCCTTTGTTTCATGATAGATATAAACATATTGATATCCGGTATCATCATATCAAAGATTGTGTGAAGCGGAAGATCATGTTGCTTTAGTACATTCCTATGGAAGATCAGGATGCAGACATTCTGATGAAGGCGCTCGGCAGGAGCAAATTCGAATACCATAGAGGCAGGATCGGGGTGAAGGATAATCCCTATCTTGTTGAGAGGGTGTTGAGATTCAACAAGATAATGAGCTTAGTGAAAAGTAAGCACCTTCACTAAGTGGGGCCCACAGGCTATTTTTAGGTGTATGTCTATTTTTAGACATGGTGAGCATATTTTATAAGTTGCAGGATGCTATTTGTAGATGGTTGGTCAAATGTGGAAAATAAATGAAATTTTATTTTTAGGATATTTGGCGATGGCTATTTATAGATCGTCGATGTAAAAATAGATGCATGTCGATTATTATTAGCTCTTAATAATAATTTGATAATAGACATCAGCTTATTCTCTTGGAGCACTTTATTTCAGTGAAAAAGTTTGACAAATCAGTGGGCTGAAGGAATTACGCAATTCCTAGGGTTTATTGGTGGCTCATGCATGGAGGACTTAATTAGAACTGAAGTGGAAAAGTATGACAAAGTTGGAAGAGTAGTTTATGGAGTTGTTATTTATTTTAACTTAGTTAAGTGAGTTAAAATCAGTTGAGCTAGTTGTATCTATTATAACTAAAAGATACAGTAGCGAGAGTTTAGTGAATTAATTAGTGAATTAATTCACAACTAATAACTCACTAAAAACTGAACAGAAACAACAGTTAACTAAAGTGCATGTCAGTTCCAATGGAGACCCAGTCGAGAGATAGGTGAAAGGGTGAGATAGACTATTCGTTGTGACTATAGTTATGCATTCAATGCATCTTACACACATTGGAGTTTCCAATGAGGATTGCGCAGTCAAGGCAAGGCCAATTCGAATTCATTTAGGGGTCTTCTTTAGCAGGGATTGCGTAGTGGAGGAAGGCTGTCAGGAGGCAAGAAATTGGTGCATAGAGATGCAAATTTCTACATGACAGTGTGTAATGAATATACATTGTACTAAGAGCTTGATGTACTAGGCATTGTATGAGACTATTACATGATTCCATTGATATACATAATATATGATAGTTGGGGTTTTTAGCTTTAAGATTTCCCGTTAAACAACTGTGTTATGTGCGATTGAATTTATTCACATGTGTTTGCAATTGAGTTTTAAATTTACGCAAGTTTAACAGTGGAAGGATTCTGTATTTTGCAAGAAGATAAATATTGTGAGATCAGGAGGATCTGGTAATACATCAGTATTAATAAATTTCTACACTTTATTCTTATGGGATTTATTAAAATGAAGCCCTTGGGAATTTTATTCTTCTTCAACAACTCTATTAAGGGTTCCAACAACATGAAGCAAGTCAGTGAAATCATAGGCCCTCTCCACTCTAACCATCCCTCCAACTTTGCTAAAGAAGTTCTCACATACATATGACTCCAGTCAAGTGAAAAAAACATGGCAAGTTAGAGTATTGATCTCGAAACAATCTCATCAACAAAATTGCAAAATGGCAAGAAATTCTCACATCTTGATATGCCTCTCTGCTGATGAAATTTATGTTGACATTAGTATGAGATTGTTTTTGTACCCAACATAACCATAATGCAAATAAATGATGAAATCGTGAAGCATTTCATACTCTTTCCCAGATGCTCAAACTATGAGACATAAGGATGTAAATGTAGTCAGCAACAATCATTAGGTAAGTCTTTGTAGATAGTGTCCTCTCTAACTTTCCACTTGGTGTACCTCTAAACTCTTTCAAACACCTCTGAACATGCCTTGAAGAAATGCGTTTTGCAAAACCCCAATTTTTTCGATCCATCCTCTCTATATCTTCATACTTAATATTGTGATCATCCACTTTAAAAGTGTGATAAACGATTTTGACATGTATGTAATTCATGCAATCCTGTTACATTACAACCATTGTACAACACAGTTAGCCTCCACCCTTCCCAAGGAATTTGATATCCAAGACCTGATGTTAAAGGATAATCCTTCAACATAAGTTGTCTTCTTCTGTTATCCCCATCCGAGGAATGACCAACAATAGGTCCCAAATTTTTTTCTACGTGTTTCTTCCACATAAATTCTACCTTTTCCCATTGTTGATAAAAAAATTTTCATTTAATTTATTGCATGTTGGATGAACAACCACAACCAAAAGAGGAAGTTTTTCATGTAAAGGGTTTGCAATAATAACATGTGCATAGTGCCCAATAACATTGTTTTTAAAATAATTTATTATAATCATATAGCCTACATCTCCCTCACCAAGTCTCTCCAATAAATGTGATTTGCATTGATGTTCTTCTTTAAAACCACAAAACCCCACTAGTGTATCGCTTTTTGCTACCCACCTAACATATTTTTTCACAATTGTTTCATCTTCAGCAAGGTATACAAGAATTGGTCCATATATACCATGTTTGGCTTTATAAGAAGCATAAATTTTTCCAACTGCCTCAAAAATGTGTTTGTGCTCCCATAGGATATATGTCAATGAATTTCTAACTTGCCTTAAATTTTTAGATATTGAAGGACCATCCAGATTCAAGCTAATAAATTTATGTAATCTGGGACCTCCCCATAACTTGAACATCTCATAAAGGGATTTTGTGGATGTACTATACCTTCTCCCTGTTTATGAATCAAGTTATGAAATATATCCTTCACAAATTCCCAGACTTCATCTTTACCTTGTAATCTTCGTTTCTTATGTGCCTCACAAACATCCTTAAAAAACCTAAAGACATCCTTCCTTTCTGCCGATTCAAACAACTTTTCCTTTAGAGATCTCATTCTAATAGAGAGTGTAGCAACCTTTGTCCTCTCCCACCAAAGAGCTCGCATTGTTGAGCTATGGTTAGCATTTGTAACCCTTGTAGCATTCTTCAATTCATTTTGAGTCAAATAGTCCAATATTATACCTTTTCTTGTATCTCCTTCACTTATTTTATTGGTTCACCTTGATTCACGATATAATTGCATCTTGAAGTCATTACATTTTGGAACCAACTTACAAAATCTACATGTTAATGAATGAAAAGGGATCCCTATTTCAGAACCCCTCTAGAAATGAATATGCCTATATGTACCATCAATATGACATTCAATACCCTCATAACATAGCATGATCTTGGTATGCTTCTCTATGGCCCATAATTTTCCACCCCTTTGATCATCCATTAGGACCTTTGTTTCCAATATCTCCCCATTTCTATCAATATAAGGATACCAATATCCCCAACATTTTAGTAACAAGGGAGACAATTTAGCTATAATAGGATGACAACACAATAAAAATAAAAATAAATTAGAAGTAAGATAAATAAAATAATATAAAAATTCATATTCAAGTTTAGTATAAAATATTAAATAACCACTAATTAACACACCTGAAGTAGAAGGAGTTGCACTTGTAGAACCCTTATGTAATACTAATGGTGATGATGGCACTAAGAACCTAGTCAAAATTTGTTGGGACTTATCATTAGTAGGCTTCTTAGTTCTCCCGATTTTTCCACTCCTCAACCTAGTCTCCTGATGTGAAGCCTCATTTGTAGTAGTATAGTGTGCTTCTTTTATTTCATGTGCTCATTTAGAGAACTGAAAATAATACCACTTTCCGGCACTAAAAAAAACCATTTATTGCATCGTGTACATTCTACTCTCACTTTTTTCATGTCCTTATAGTCTGCAAGTGTTGCTTCCACCACCTTGAACAAATTAGGCTCTTGTGTCTTGTTGAAATAATCTAGAAGTTTGATTGCTTGATCAATATGAAATCAATCTCCAACCACCGTTGTTTGTTGTACTTTGTTACATGAAGGAATTTCACTACCACTGGGAATTGAAAGGCGTTGTTGATGGGACATTGTTTTCATATGATGGTTTTTGAGGTTGCGCATTGTTCGTGCTACCAAGGATACATCACCTATTCCATAATCAATGCAAAAAATTTAGCAATGCATCTTTATTTTAGATTCTCCCTTTTCTAAATATACGTTGAGAGTAAGTTTCTCATTGACAAACTCTTCCATTAAAATTTTCACTTTTTTTTCCCAAGATGCCAATACACAAGGATCAACAATTGTGGTTTCTTCCACTGACAAAGGAGTATTTTCAACTCTTGGTTGTTTATGCATAGGTTCCTCCACAGTATCTTCAATGTTTCTAAAGACTGGTATTGTTTCCACTACATTTTAACCCCTTGTTTCCACATCAAATGTGCCTAGTTTCCTCTTGATGCCTAAAAGTGTTGTATAAAATTTCCATTTATTCTCTTGCTTTGGATTTAAATCTAATCCATCTCGAATAAAACCAAAAGGGTATTCAACGATTCCATCTTCCACAATTTCATCACAGATTTCAGCAAATGTACAACCTTCTCGACACCTGACAATGCCAATGACAGATTTCTCTTAATCGATAGTAATTTTATAAGACAAGTCCATTTGTTTTTGCACATAAATAAATGAAAAATTAAGTAAAATTCCACAAAAATATTGGTTTATTATGAAAAAAAGAGAAAGGAAGCAAGGTATTCTCTTTCAATTCAAAGCTCCAAAAAACATGAATAACTCTTACTATTGCAATGAAACACCTTGATTCAAAATGTACTATCGATAGATTCCTAAAATGGAATTAAAACTAGAAATAAAATAGAGTAGTAAAACATATTTGAGAGTTTATTTATCAAGTCAAACATTGACAAACTTATAGGAAATCTTAGGCTCTAAATCTGCCTCAATTTTGGCCTTATTTACATCATTTTTTTGTGTCCTAAAGAGGTCAAAACTGTGTGAAAACCAAACCATCGTAGATTTTACTGTTCACTGATATGAAATGGATTTTATTCAATTTATTGTTCGCTAGTATCTAGGGCTTGTGAGAGATAAAGACATTTTTTTATGTTTTTGGAGCTACCAATGGGTAAGGATAGTACTTGATCTCTATTTTTTTGGAACTACCTTGTGGATCCACCATAATTATAGTTTCAAAGAAAGGAAATTTATTGCTAAAGAAATTGGCATTCATCAAAGATCAATTGTTCATTTATTGCAAATAAATTAGGTCAACCATTTTAAAGATTGTATACAGTGCCTAAGGTGTTGTGATGTTAACCTTAAACAACTTACATAGTCATCTGATCAGATGTAGATAAGTGGTTGATTGAGAAGCTTTGTCATCTGACACCTTTAAGAAACTATAAAATGCGTTTTATTATGAGGAATGAGTGCATGATAAAAAAAAATCGGAACAAGTTTTTCATCAAAAAATAGTACACACAATTTCTAAATCCTTACCTAAATATCAAAACTAAAAAGGATTTTTCTTTTTTAAGGAAAATGATTTTTTCATTACATAAAAGAGCACAATGTACATCAGGCAGGGGGTATCAAGTTTCAACACAATCTAATAGCAAAATTTGAACTCTCTAAGGCAATCACATCTTATCCAGTTTCATACACATGTATCAGTTGCACTACAACACTTTAAACATCAATTTTGGGGTTCTGCTTGATCCAATACTAGGCTACCACTTAGGATCCCCATGGTTCTCCTTATGACCTCAATAAGGTCTGATAAGCCTGTCCATGAACACTTTTCACTTCTTTTTAGTCAATCAGTTGTCATTGACCACTTTGGTCCAACTTTTTCCTTTAGTCTCTGCCTTGGATGCTCTAGATTGTGTTGTATTTCATGGATGGGAAATCCTTGTCACTGCCACATGTAACGTAATTGTGACTAGTGGTAGTCTAAACATCATTAAGTATTTAAAAATCTATAATAACAGTGGTGTCTAGATCTTTCCTTGCAAAGCACTCTTGAGGTTGGTTCCAACTTCTGATCTAGTTTTTATACGGGTTTATCTACTGTCATTAATTACCTCTACATCCTTGATGTTGGGTATACTGTTGAATTCTTTCTGGGTAAATTTTACTTTAATTATGATCAAGGGTAAGTTTTCTCTCTCCTTTAATTAACAATAATATTCATATTAATCATGCAGTAATATTTTGTAAGGGTCAGATCTTATTTGTGCTGATAGGAATATGCTAATAGCCAGTTCATTAGCTATTTTAAATGTATTTTATGTGCATTCACATTTTCAGAGTTACCTAGTGTTTCTAATAATGCTTATTTGTGTTTTATATACTCTTTGTAGGCTTTTCCGATGACGATCTTAGGGAAAAAACATATGAGGTTCTTCTTGCATTTGTAGGAGGAGAAGTGTGTGTTATGATCTTGTGTCTATTGTAAATATTGGTATCTGGTTGAAGGTCAATTAATAGTGGGGAAAAAGCTACACAGTATTGTGTTTTTTCCCTATAAAAGGAAATTTGTTTGATTTTTTTTATCATTTGGCCTAATATGTGCAAATGATGGAAGGGGCCTTATATCACCAGCAAAGGATAGAAGGGATGAGAACAAACTAAACCTGTCAAGGAAGTTTTCTCATGGAGTCCAAGATAAGTACTAAAGTAAACCTGCCAGAACACCTAGACTTGCTGGCTTGTTGGAGACAATAAGAATATAGATGGAGGCAAGCTGTTATTCCTTTTTTTCTCCCACTTAATTTCATGTGCCTTTGGTTTGAATAGTGAATTTTTGCTATGTCCAAAAAAAATTCTTCAAAAACTGTATGATTTACTAATGGCACACAAGGAAGATTTGGGAAAGCTTATGACACTAGAAAATGACAAGCCTATAAAAGAAGTTTTGGGAGATCCTGTAGGTGTTGTTGGTGCCATTAATCCACGGAACTTCCACTTGCCATTATCACACGCAAGGTAAGTTGACGAAATTGTGAAACTATTTAATTGTCTAAAAACATTATATGAATGAAGACATACAATGGAATTTTGGTTTAATCAGACCATTACTGATTTCTGCTATAATACAAAATCTTGAAGAAATTGTGAAAGTATTTAATTCTCTGAAGACATTATATCAATGAAGACATACATTGGAATTTTGGTTCAATTGGGAGCATGTTAATAGAACATCAAATGACATTTATGCCTGTTAAGAGTCACTCACAGAGAATTATTGATTACCTTCTTCATGAGCTCGATGTTGTAGAGTGCATTGCCATGCCAGGTGTTCACAAACAAACTACGATGGTTTCACATTTTTTGGAAAGCTAACTTTTGTCTCATAATGAGGAGCATTCTATGTTGTATGTCATAATGTACATTATTGCTGTATTATAGGAGAGTGTTGTGTTTTTTGTTAGTCAAACCATTATTGTTAGAACTTAGTGCCAAGGTGAGTTTTATTATTTCTTTTGTTGGCTTGATTCATGGGGATTTTGAACTTTTAATATCACTATTTACATTATACTTAATATCATGGCAATCACCAATTGAGATGCCCCCAATGGGCAGTGCCAAGGTGAGTTATTAGGTATGTAACTCACTTTTTTTTAAGTATGTCTTATATTTACATAAAAATATTTATAAAAACAATTCAAGGAGTGGACGGGTATATAAAACGGTGGATTTATTTTCTTCCATAAGACTATTAAGGAAGAAATAAAGGCTGAATAGGAAATTGCATCTAATGCTTGTGCATATTTTATCAATAAAGCACCCTTGGACAACAATTTGTGATGTATGTCTAACACCACATAGTATTGAAAGTAGACAAAGAAATTTCCTTGTCTTCTAAATCAAACCTACACCTAATATTCTGAAGGGTAAATACTAAATAGATTAGATAATCTCAAGCACTGCCAGATCCCAATGAAGGAGGATAAAACTAGATAGCTAAAATCACCAAATAAGGTGGCGTGCCAATGAATCCACAGCTAAAGAAGTAAATATTGGTCCTGAATGTGCTTCCAACAAATCCGAGTGAATTGGAAGTTCCAGAAGAAATGTTTTATTGTTTTGGGATGGTGGCAAATATGGAAAAGACCATCATTAAGTATGCTCTTGACCATCATTGGTAGCCATGAAAAAACCTAAAACTTATATGAAAGCCATATGGACCATATATTGTCTAACCTACACACTCACCTATCTTTGGGATGGACTAAAACCCATCTTGCATTAAGAATAAGGGCTAATGGATTCCATTGATGCAACAAATGATATATTTTCCATAAATTATATTGCTGCAGAGACCAACTGAAACTAATAAAACCTGCACCTAATCTTCCAAAGGGTAAATACTAAATAGAACAGAGAATCTCAAGCACTGCCAAATCCCAATGAGGATCAAACTGAACAAATACAATCACCAAATAAGGCAGCATGCCAATGAATCCACCCCTTAAGGAGAAGTAAATATTGGTCCTGAATGTGCTTCCAACAATGGAATATTTCAAACTATACTGTATTGTACCCTTAAAATATAAAAGAACATGATTTCCAACTATCCTATGAATATGCCTCAACTCAACGATGAACTAGATCAAGGTGTTCACTATGAAAAATACATCAAGTTTGATGTTACATCAAGTATCTAATCAATTTTCTATAGATCAAAGGATCTACCAAATTTGAGTCTAAGTCAGCATGCAACCTAGAATTGGCATCATTGGGGTGACCATGGATTTAAAAACAATCATTTGGAATCTTTTCAAGGTCTCAATAATGTACTTTCCATGCCAAAGAAAAACCTCACGTGTACTTGGACACACCTTTGGATCCAAGAAACAATACATTAAACAAATGAATTTCATATTTAAATAATAATTCCTATTGGGTATGTGTTATATTCAAACACTGTTTTGGGATGGTGGAAAATATGGAAAATGAAATAATTAAGCCTCATCTTGACCAATTTGGCCTTGGAGGGAATCCTCTAATAAGTGAAATCCATGCAAAGACCCATAGCTTATATGAAAGCTGTATGGACCATATATTTTCTAATATACACAATCACCTATCTTTTGGATGGACTGAAACCCATCTTGCACTGAGAATAAGGGCTGATGGATGCCATTGATGCAACAAATGATATATCTGCCATAAATTATATTGCTGCAGATACCAAATGAAACTAATCAAACCTACACCTAATCTTCGAAATTGTAAATACTAAATATAGTAGAGAATCTCAAGCAATGTCAAATTCCAATGAGAATCAAACCGAGCAGCTGCAATCACCAGATAAGGCAGCATGCCAATGAATCCACCCCTAAAGGAGAAGTAAAGATTGGTCCTAAATGTGCTTCCAACAAAGGCATATTTCAAACCATACTATATTGTACCCCTAAAATATCAAAGAACATGTTTTGCAACTATCTTATGAATATGCCTCAGCTCAACTATGAACTAGATCAAGGTGCTCACTATGAAAAATACTTCAAGTTTGATGTTACATCAAGTATCTAATAAATTTTCTATACATCAAAGGATCTACCATATTTGAGTCCAATTCAGCATGTAACCTAGAATTGACATCATTCAGGTGACCATGGATTTACAAACAATCATTTGGAATCTTTTCAAGGTCTCAATCATGTACTTTGCATGCCAAAAAAAAACCTCACTTGTACTTTGCCAAACATTTGGACCCAAGAAACAATACATCAAAAAAATGACTTTCATATTTAAATATTCATTCCTACTGAGTATGTGTTATATTCAGACACTATTTTGGGATGTTGGCAAATATGGAAAACACCATCATTATGTCTTCTCTTGACCAATTTGGCCTTGGAGGGAATCCTCTAATAAGTGAAAGACATGCAAAGACCCACAACTTATATGAAAGCTGTATGGACCATATATTTTCTAATCTACACACTCACCTATCTTTTGGATGGGCTGAAACCCATCTTGCATTAAGAATAAGGGTTGATGGATGCCATTGGTGCAACAAATTCTCAGGAAGAGATATATCTGCCATAAATTATATTGCTGCAGAGACCAACTGAAAGTAATCAAACCTGCACCTAATCTTCCAAAGGGTAAGTACTAAATATAGCAGAGAATCTCAAGCACTGCCAACTCCCAATGAGGATCAAACTAAACAACTAAAATCACCAAATAAGGCAGCATGCCAATGAATCCACCCCTAAAGGAGAAGTAAAGATTGGTCCTAAATGTGCTTCCAACAAAGACATATTTCAAACCATACTTTATTGTACCCTTAAAATATCAAAGAACATGTTTTACAACTATCCTATGAATATGCCTCAGCTCAACTATGAACTAGATCAAGGTGTTCACTATGAAAAATACATCAAGTTTGATGTTACATCAAGTAACTAATCAATTGTCTATACATCAAAGGATCTACCATATCTGAGTCCAAGTCAGCTTGCAACCTAGAATTGGCATCATTGGGGTGACCATGGATTTACAAACAATCATTTGGAATATTTTCAAGGTTTGAATCATGTACTTTCCATGCCAAAGAAAAACCTCACTTGTACTTGGCCACACCTTTGGACCCAAGAAACAATACATCAAACAATTGAATTTCATATTTAATTACTCATCCCTACTGGGTATGTGTTATATTCAGACACTATTTTGGGATGGTGGCAAATATGGAAAAGACCATCATTAAGTCTGCTCTTGACCAATTTGGCCTCAGAGTGAATCCTCTAATAAGTGAAAGCCATGCAAAGACGCACAGCTATTATGAAAGTCGTATGGACCATATATTTTCTAATCTACACACTCACCTATCTTTTGGATGGACTGAAACCCATCTTGCATTGAGAATAAGGGTTGATGGATATCATTGATGCAACAAATGATATATCTGCCATAAATTAGATTTTTACAGAGACCAGCTGAAACTAATCAAACCCGCACCTAATCTTCCATAGGGTAAATACAAAATAGAGTAAAGAATCTCAAGCAATGCCAAATACCAATGAGGATCAAACTGAACAGCTACAAGCACCAAATATGGCAGCATGCCAATGAATCCACCCCTGAAGGAGAAGTAAAGATTGGTCCTGAATGTGCTTCCAACAAAGGCATATTTCAAACCATACTCTACTGTACCCTTAAAATATCAAAGAACTTGTTTTGAAACTATCCTATGAATATGCCTTAGCTAAACTATGAACTAGATCAAGGTTTTCACTATGAAAAATACATGAAGTTTGATGTTACATAAAGTCTCTAATCAATTGTCTATACATCAAAGGATCTACCATATCTGAGTCCAAGTCAGCATGCAACCTAGAATTGGCATCATTGGGGTGACCATGGATTTACAAACAATCATTTGGAATCATTTCAAGGTCTCAATCATGTACTTTCCATGCCAAAGAAAAACCTCACTTGTACTTGTCCACACCTTTCGACCCAAGAAACAATGCATCAAACAAATGACTTCCATATTTAAATACTCATTCCTACTAGGTATGTGTTATATTCAGACACTTTTTTGGGATGGAGGAAAATATGGAAAGTACCATCATTAATTCTGCTCTTGAACAATTAGGCCTTGGAGGGAATTCTCTAATAGTTGCAAGCCATGCAAAGACCCACAGCTTATATGAAAGCTGTATGGACCATATATTGTATAATATACACACTCACCTATCTTTTGGATGTACTAAAACCCACCTTTCATTGAGAATAAGTGCTGATGGATGCCATTGATGCAACAAATGACATATTTGCCATAAATTATATAGCTGCAGAGACCAACTGAAACTAGTCAAACCTGAACCTAATCTTCCAAAGGGTAAATACTAAATAGAGCGGAGAATCTCAAGCATTGTCAAATCCCAATGAGGATCAAATTGAACAGCTACAATCACCAAATAAGGCAGCATTGCAATGAATCCACCCCTAAAGGAGAAGTCAAGATTGGTCCTGAATGTGCTTCCAACAAAGGCATATTTCAAACCATATTGTATTTTACCCATAAAATATCAAAGAACATGTTTTGCAACTATCCTATGAATATGCCTCAGCTCAACTATGAACTAGATCAAGGTGTTTACTATGAAAAATACATCAAGTTTGATGTTACATCAAGTATCTAATTAATTGTCTATACATCAAAGGATCTACCATATCTGAGTCCAAGTCAGCATGCAACCTAGAATTGGCATCATTGGGGTGACCATGGATTTACAAACAATCATTTGGAATCTTTTCAAGGTCTCAATCATGTACTTTCCAAGCCAAAGAAAAACCTCACTTGTACTTGGCCACTCCTTTGGACCCCAAAAACAATGCATCAAACAAATGACTTTCATATTTAAATACTCATTCCTACTGGGTATGTGTTATATTCATACATTATTTTTGGATGGTGGAAAATATGGAAAAGACCAACATTAAGTCTGCTCTTGACCAATTTGGCCTTGGGGGAACTCCTCTAATAAGTGCAAGCCATGAAAAGACCCACAACTATTATGAAATCTGTATGGACCATATATTTTCTAATCTACACACTCACCTATATTTTGGATGGACTGAAACCTATCTTGCATTGAGAATAAGGGCCGATGGATGACATTGATGAAACAAAAGATATATCTTCCATAAATTATATTGTTGTAGAGACCAACTAAAACTACACAAACCTGCACCTAATCTTCCAAAGGGTAAATACTAAATAGAGCAAAGAATCTCAAGCACTTCCAAATCTCAATTAGGATCAAACTGAACAGATACAATCACCAAATAAGGTAGCATGCCAATGAATCCACCCCTGAAGGAGAAGTAAATATTGGTCTTGAATGTGCTTCCAACAAAGGCATATTTCAAACCATACTATATTGTACCCTTAAAATATCAAAGAACATGTTTTGCAACTATCCTATGAATATGCCTCAGCTCAACTATGAACTAGATCAATGTGTTCACTATGAAAAATACATCAAGTTTTATGTTACATAAAGTATCTAATCAATTGTCTATACATCAAAGGATCTACCATATCTGAGTCCAAGTTAGAATGCAACCTAGAATTGGCATCATTGGGGTGACAATGGATTTACAAACAATAATTTGGAATCTTTTCAATATCTCAATCATGTACATTCCATGCCAAAAAAACCTCACTTGTACTTGGCCACACTTTTTGACCCCAGAAAAAATACATCAAACAAATGACTTCCATATTTAAATACTCATTCCTACTAGGTACGTGTTATATTCAGACATTGTTTTGGGATGGTGGAAAATATAGAAAAGACCATCATTAAGTCTGCTCTTGACCAATTTGGCCTTGGAGGGAATCCTCTAATAAGTGCAAGCCATGCAAAGACCCACAGCTTATATGAAAGCCGTATGGACCATATATTTTCTAATCTACACACTCACCTATCTTTTGGATGGACTGAAACCCATCTTGCATTGAGAATAAGGGTTGATGGATGTCATTGATGCAGCAAATGATATATCTGCCATAAATTAGATTTTTACAGAGACCAGCTGAAACTAATCAAACCCGCACCTAATCTTCCAAAGGGTAAGTACAAAATAGAGTAAAGAATCTCAAGCAATGCCAAATACCAATGAGGATCAAACTGAATAGCTACAAGCACCAAATATCGCAGCATGCCAATGAATCCACCCCTGAAGGAGAAGTAAATATTGGTCCTGAATATGCTTCCAACAAAGGCCCTGGGTCTCATACATAATTGAATTAAATTTAAAAATAATAATGCAAAACATGATAGTTATTTAAATTTTAGATCTGGGGAGAATTGAATACAAAGAAGATAAGATGTTCGAAATCCCTTCTTGGTTACATTAGAACGTAACAGGGACAAGCTAATAAAAATACTATTATTGTTCATAGATTCTAGGATAACGATGGAAATCTTAATGGGAGGGTGTGAGGTGCATTCTATGGCTATAAGAAGTCCTGATAAAAACCATCTTCCTGATAAAAACCATCTTGCAAAACAATGATTTTTTCCAGACTTGATAGGTCAAGCCCAAACAATAAATACAATTAATGATTTCCCACTATTTCCTTGCCAAACCCTATTCCAATTACCCATCAAGTCAAGAAACAACAATAAAAGGAAATAATTCTAGGATTTGAGCACGCTGTCAAAATATATTATGAATTTGAAAAATTCACCAACAATTTTCACAGATAAATCAGTTAGCATATACCTCAGTTAACCTAGTTTCAAACACAACATTGCTTGCTAAAATAAACCCTAGCATCTAGGCTCAGTTAACCTAGTTTCAAACACAACATTGTTTGCGAAAATGAACCCTAGCATCCAGGCACAAAAACAGTAAGAATATATCACATTATTCTTCGTAGGTTCACTGTGACTAACCTCTATTGTTGCAGGTCCCCCTGTTGTCCTCGTGATGCCAAATGAAAACAAAGCTCAGATGAAAACATAGATGCTATTTCTCTCTCTCACAATGTTTTTTGAATGCATGCTCTTTCTCAGATAAATCCCCTTTCCCTCTTTGCTCGAATGGTTCAGTCGAAAATGGTGCTCGAATGGCAATGGTGCTCCAATGGTTCAGTCATCAATGGTGCTCGAATCCACCTTAGCTCAATCTGCCTCCTATTCTCCATCGTTTAGCAATTCCCTTCACCCCATCCTTTGAGAAATCTCAAATTCATCCATCGCCTATCTAAACCATACACAATCAACAGCCACAACTACTTGTAGTCTGCCTGCCTCTACTGTCGGCAATGGTGCCCGTCCGCCTCTGCTATCTACAATGCCCATCTGACTCTGCTGAATCGAATGGCAATGGTCTACCTTTTTTTGTCTGCAATTCCTGTTCGCCTCTGCTATCTACAATGCCCGTCTGCCTCTGCTGAATCGAATGTCAATGATCCGCCTCTGCTGAATCTAATGGCAATGGTCCAGCTCTACTGAATCGAATGGAAATGGTGCTCCTCTACTGAATCGAATGGTGCTCCTTTTATTTTTCCATACCCACTACATACAAAACAAGCCCATTTGGCCAAATAAATAAATAAATAATACCCTAAAATATTTATATTCCATATGTTATAAAAAAACCCTCTAACCCATAGTTATATGTCCAATATAATGTTTTGGGTTTTTATATACAAATTTACCCCAATATGAACGCACATGATATAATATTGCTTTGTCAGTGATGCCCCCGTGCCCTCAGGAAAGCTGCTTCCATCATCCTCCATTCCGTCCATGTCCACCAATCGCCATCCATCCACGACCGGGCATATAAGGTCTATGTGCCATTTATGAGAAAATAGGGTACAAACGGTATAAAGACTCAGGTCGGACCCGACAAGGGGCAACAGGTAGGGTGAGGCGTAACGTCACAATAAAAAATACAAAAAAGGTTGACTCGAGCATTGATGCAAAGATATAACAACATAGACTGAAGGGGTAGAAAGGCACATCAGCACCAACATTAATAAATGAAAGTAGCCAGCATTGCACCAGAATTAATTACCCAATGCCGATATTTTGAAAAGTAGGACCATATGTCAGAGCCATCAAAGTTTTTCGATCCATAAAGAGCTGCTCAAAATTAATTTTACAGATGATATGTTGTCAGAGATATTTTTTTCAAGCCTTGCATGGCCATGACTGTTTAATTTCAGTCGTTTTGTAATAAATCAAGTTTGGCCCAAGTAGATTAGAGCAGCCGACTCAAGTTTTAGTTAAATACTACTCGAATTTTCATTATCAAGGGTCGGAACCTTGTTAGACTCTGTGTGGTAAAAGATCATTGTATTGGAGCATTGTAAATTTTTTGAGCTATGCGTCAATAACAAAGAGACCATTCACAGGATTCATGAACTATGTTAATGGTGATGTTCTTTCCTCTGTTTTAATGTTTTCCTCTGTATTTCAATGTTATGCATCATTTTCTCTAATTAAAAAATAGATTTTTTACATTAAGACTTGCTGAGAGAGCACCTTAATTCTATCTGTTTTTGTTATCTTAATGTTTTCCTTTGATGTATAGTTAAATAATTCTTAACTGCTCTTTAGCTATTACTGAACTCACCACTTTATTTCATCTCATATTCACACTGTCAGTAAGATCTAGTCTACATAGTTAGTTTACCCTATGAATGCCCCTTGAAAAAAATTGATGTACAATTCAGCCTATTATGACTCCATAGCCCAATGGATTAAGCTTCAAAACTTTGTCTGTCCAACCACCCAACCAATGAAAGCCAACAGGTCTCATAATCTCTATAAGTAGCCTAATATTAACAATTATAGTCATCAAGATAAATCATAAAGAACAGAGAGAGCCCTCTCTCAGTCTAGGAAGGCTAGGTCCTGGAATTTGTTGTGAAACCAGTCCAAAAATAGAATAAAAGAGAGATCAATGCCTTAGAAATCAACCACTTCGAGGAGGCAACCTCCAATACATTACATAAATGAAAAATTCTTGGATGATAGAAATGACAAAACCTCCTTCTATATATAGGGGTTGATGGGGTCACAATATAATCTTAGCTGACCTAACAATAATAATTTAAGGGAACAATAATAACAATATGGGGGTTACAAGGGTACAACAATAACAATAAGGGGGCTACACTAATAACAATAAGGGACTACACTAGTAACACGGGGACCTAACATGCCCCTCTCCTTCAAA
Source organism: Pinus albicaulis (assembly GCA_034641835.2). Taxonomy (NCBI): domain Eukaryota; kingdom Viridiplantae; phylum Streptophyta; class Pinopsida; order Pinales; family Pinaceae; genus Pinus; species Pinus albicaulis. Next base: position 970,262,426 of record CM076572.1, read on the forward strand.
AAGGTGTTGTCCTCAATGCTTGAGTAGCTCTGGATGCTTTTGTATAAAATTCTCATCCTCCCATGTAGAATCTTCAGTGGGTAAGTTCTTCCACTTGATGAGATACTCTAAAATTGATCGATTTCGTAGCTATCGATTTCTTCTTTCCATGACTGTTTCAGGTTCCAATATGATTTTTCCTTCCTCATCAAGTTATGAAAATATTGTTTGAACTAGAATTTTGTCACCTATAACCTTATTTAAGCATGAAACATGTAAAACTTGATGCACTCTTGAAGAAGCATGAAGCTCCAATTTGTATGCCATAGTACCAATATTTTGCAACACCTTGTAAGGACCATAGTATTTTGGTGATAATTTATTATCATTCTTAGCTTGTTTTAGGGAAATTTGTGTGTATGGTTGTAGCTATAAAAATACCCAGTCTCCTACGTCAAAATTTCTCTCGCTGTGATGTTTATCTGCCTGTTGTTTCATTTTATTTTGTGCCAAATAGAGGTTATGCTTTAAGAGTTGGAGAGCTTGATGTTGATGCTCGATGTGATCTTCCAATGCTTGCACCTTAGAATTTTCTCTTAAATATGATGTGATGGACGGTGGATGATATCCATAAAGTGCCAGAATTTTCTCTTAAATATGATGTGATGGACGGTGGATGATATCCATAAAGTGCCATAAATGGGGTCATTTTTGTTTCCGTATGGAAGGAAGTGTTATACCACCATTCAGACAAAGGTAACCACTTGACCCATTGTGTTTGTTTATCAGATACAAAACAACGAAGATATCCTTCCAAACATTTGTTCACTCTCTCATTTTGACCATTAGATTGAGGATGATAAGATGAGCTATGAGCTAGTTGAGTACCCAAACAGGAAAATAATTTCTTCCAAAAATTTCCATTAAAAATGGGATCTCTATCGCTTACCATAATCTTTTGGTTTCCATGTATCTTTTGAATTATTTCCATAAATGCAATAGAAACTATACTTTCTTTAAATGGATGAGATAATGCACAAAAGTATGCATACTTGGTAAGCCTATCAAATACCACCATGATGACACTCTTTCCTTCGGACTTAGGTAAATCTGTGATAAAATCCATTGAAATCTCCTCCCAACATTGACTTGGAATGGATAAAGGTTGTAGAAGACTCGGGGTCTTAATTGTCTCAACTTTATTTTGATGGCAAACCAAACATTCTGCCACAAAATTTTGAATATTAGATTTAAGGCCATCCCAAAAAAATTCTTTCTTCACCCTATGGTAAGTTTTTAAAAATCCTGAGTGTCCTCCTGAAGGAGAAGTGTGCAATTCCAAAAGAATATTTTGTTTTAGTTGGGAATTCTTACAAATATTTAAGCGATCTTTGTACCATAAGGAATCATTTTTCGAACTAAATATATGAGATGTACTAGGATCTTGCTTCAAATTTTGAATGAGTGTCCACACTTCCTCGTCCTTATTCCATTCATCCCTTTCTTCGGTTATCCAATCTGGTTGGATAATAGAAATTGCACAAAGCAATTCTTCCACCTCTTCATCCTTGCTTGAGAGTGCATTTGCAACAAAATTTAGATTCCCTTTTATGTAGATGATTTCAAAGTCATAACCCAACATCTTTGTGACCCATTTTTGATGCTCTTCTTAAGATAATATTTTGTTCCAAAAAGTGTTTAAGACTATCATGATAATTTTTAACCTTGAAGTGCCTTCCCATTAGGTAAGGTCGTCATTTATTTAGTCCATGTAGTATTGCCAACATTTCATTCTCAGAAATAGCTTTTTGTAAATACTTTCCTTTGATTTGAAGACTTTAAAAAGCAATGGGTCTTCCTTCTTACATTAAAACAACACCAATTCCATTTCCCAAGGCATCACATTGCACAATAAGGGTTTTTGTGAAGTCTGGTGTAGCTAAAACTGGTGCTAGGAACATTGCCTCTTTAAGATGTTCAAAGGCCTTAGTTTCTTCAGGAGTCCATGAAAATGCATCTTTCTTCAATAATGTTGATAGAGGTGCTGCTATTCTCCCATAATTCTTAACAAACTTGTGATAATACCCTGTTAACTTGAGAAATCCTCGCAACTGCTTTATGGTTGTGGGGACTTTCCATTCCTTAATGGCTTTAATTTTTTTAGGGTCTACATTAACACCCTCGTGAGATAAAATATGACTCAAATATTCCACCTCTTGTAGTCCAAAGAAACATTTGGATGTTTTTGCATATAATTTTTTCTCCTCCAATAGTTTGAGCACCCTGTCAACATGTTGAACATGATCCTTCCAATACCTGTTGTAGATTAGTATGTCATCAAAAAGTACTAGCACAAATTTTCGAAGGAAGGGTTTGAAAATGGAATTCATCAACCCTTGAAATGTAGAAGGTGCATTGGTAAGGCCAAAAGGCATGACCAAAAATCATAATGAACCTCATGAGTTCGAAATGTTGTTTTCAGAATATCTTCAATCTTCATTCTAATTTGATGATATCCTGAATGAAGATCCAACTTGGTAAAATAAATTGCACCATGTAATTCATCCAAAAATTCATCAATAACAGGAATGGGAAATTTATCTTTAATAGTGAGCTTATTGAGATCCCTATAATCTGGACACATGCACCATGATCCATCCTTCTTGTGCACCAATACTACTGGAGAAGAGAAAGAACTTTCACTAAGTTGAATTATACCAGCCTTTCACATTTCTACAATCATATGTTCAATTTCGCTCTTCTGGACATAAGGATATCTGTAAGGCCTAATGTTTGGAGGAACGCTTCCTGGAATAAAATGAATAGCATGATCATGATCACAAATAGGTGGGAGTCCTTTGGGAGTGTCAAACACCTTGGAATTCTTTTCCAAGACTTTTTGGATGTCTAGAGAAATAGATGATTTTGATGTTGGAACTTCTAGTGAGCATAATTGTGTAATTATGCCTCATTGTTCTTTCTTCAAAATATTTGTCATGACATTAGAGCTTATTATATTTCCCAACTTCCCTGTGATACCCTGTAATTCGATTTCCTTTCCTTCCAAAAAAAAATTCAAGAAAAGTTCTTGAAAATTAAAAGTTACCGTCCCCAAAGATTGTAACCATTTTACTCCTAGTACAACATCAACACCTCCCATTGGAATGGAAAGAATTGGACTATTAAATACATATTCCCCCATGGTTAGCTTGATATTATGGCATTTTCCAAAGCAATTTATAGTTCCTCCATTTACAACCATCACTTGACATTATGGTGCCGAGTATAGGAAACAATTCAATTCCTGGGCTACCTTACCATGAATAAAATTGTGGCTACTACCCGAATCAATCAACACTACTAACTTTTTCTTCTTGATATATTATTCTATCTTGAGATTTTGAGGAGTGGTAATTCCTACCAATTCATTACACGATATGGTCAGACTCATTTATTCTTCTTCTAGGGTTTGTTCCTGGTGTATATCCTATTATTTTGAAGTTTCTTGTTAATTTTCTTCCTCCTCTTCACAATCTATGTAAAATAATTTCTTCTCAGCACACTGATGACCTTTAGTGTATTTGCTATCACAACTGTAACAAAGCCATTTTGCTTTTTTTTCTTCCAATTGTTGTGGTGTCAACCTTGTAGGTTGTGGAATTCTAGGAGTAGCAACACTTCCATCTTTATAGATGTGAGTGGTAGGCTTCCTTATTGCCATAATTTTACATTCAATTTTTCTTGCCAACCCGAATGCCTTCTCCAATAAATCGGGTTCCCAAACGTGAACTTCATGTGGGATGTTATCCTTTAATGTCCCTATGAAGACATCAATCCTATGTTCCTCTGGAATATCAGTTACCCTTATATTCAATTTTTGGAAGTCCTCAATGTGCTCCACCACTAAACCCTTTTGTTTGAGGTTTATCAATTGGCTAAAGAAGGTGTTTCTCTTTGAATCCTAATATGCTATCATTTCCTTCATAAAAATTTACCAAGTGACAATTTTTTTACTGGAGCAAAGCCATCGATACCATGCAAATGTATTTTTTTCTAAATGTAAAGTTGCAATGTGTAGCTTTGTGTGTTTTTCACATTATTGAGATCAAAATATTGCTCCATCTGTAGTGTCCATGTTATGGGATCCTTTCCATCAAACTTCATCATATCCATATTTGGAATATGGTGGTTCTTCCATCCAGCATTAGAGTTTATGAAATCATGATTAACATTTATTTTTTTATCATCGTGAGTTTCCTCTACTATCTTTTCGGCATTAGGAAAAATTTCCTGTATCAACTTTGTCAGACCTTCCATGTTTTCTTTTAGATCATTCTTCTTGTTTTCCATGTTTTCTTTCATGTCATCCATCCTAGCTTCCATGCCAACTTCCATGCCATCCATCTTAGCTTCCACGCCTTTCTTCAAACCATCCATATTATTATTCAAACCATCCATATTTGCTTTGACGCCTTTCTTCAAAACTTCCATTTCATTTTTTGTTGCTCTTTGTGAGAGAGAAATTTGGTGCACTTGCTCTTGTAATTTTGATAAATCATGTTGCAATTCTTCATCTTCATGAGTCATAGTAGAGTATTATGAGGGCTTAATGGGTGTTGATTTATTTTTAGGGGGCATATTAGAACCCAATACTGATATCTATGCTTAATAGGTTCTTCGAATCACTTAAAACTAATTTTTCAAACAAGACTTATGCAATTTGAAAAAAATACACAACGTTTTCTTGCTTTTGAGGAGCTCGATATTGAAACTAAATTATCTCCGTAATTGTGGATCTTCAATATCTTAAATTTGGTCCTGTAGTATCCCTCTAAATCTTCCTTCAAATGCCATAGGTCTGACCTGATTTGGACAATTCAAAATAAAGTTATGCCGAATCTCCCACAATGACCTAATTATGGACTGGTTCAGTAGAGCACACTTATAAAATGTGCCACATCTCACTGTTTCCTCCTTCGGCTCTGAAATTGATGCACTGGTTTGATGTTGTCCTCTTTCTTTTGTTCTTGCCAATCTTACAAATTACAGAGAGCTAACAGAAGGACGGAGAATCAATGAGAGAGCATTTGAATTCATTTAATAATGTGGTAATCTAGTTATTATATGTTGATATCAAAATTTCAAATGAAGATAAGTGCATAAAAATTTTGTGTTCTATACTAGATTAATGGGATATTATGGTTATTGCAATAGGTAGAAATACAACTACCTTGAAGTTTGATGAAATTGTCTCATACTTACTGTTGGAGGAGATGAGACAAAAAAATATGGATGGCCAGAATAGAGATTCTTTGTCTGTACGAGGATGGTCCCAAAACATAAACAAAAATAATTCCTCGAGTGGGAGATCTAAATATAGAGGGAGATCAAAATCTCCAGGAAAACCTGTAAAGGTGTGCTGGAAATGCAGAAAAGAAGGGCACTTCAAAAAGTACTGTAGATCTAAAGCTCCTCAAAAAGGAAAGGGATATGATGATGCTCCTTTTGCAAAGGTGAAAACCACTTCAGATGAATATCGGTATGTGTACGTGAATTATTCTTCAAGTACACATGTAGATCATGAGGCATGGTTGATTGACTCAAGTGGATCCTTTCACTTCACCCCCCATAGGGATTAATTCTACGAGTATGAGAAATATGATGGTGGTGATGTATTATTACGGGATGATAGGAAGGCTAGAATTGTTGGACTTGGAAAATTCAAGCTGAAGTTGCAAGGTGGAAGAATTAAAACACTTCCTGATGCTCTGCTTATCCTTGCATTGGTGAGAAATTTGGTTTTTGTAAGCAATATGGATGATGTAGGTGTAAAAACAGTGTTCGAGAATGATACCTGCAAGATGGTTTGGGTAGTAGCAGTATTGATATGGGGAGTTTGGATTGGAACTCTATACAATATCTTGGGTAGCATTATCATAAACGGGTGCAACAGTTCTGTGGTTCATGAAAGTGGAACTGAAAACCTTGGGGTATCTGGAGAAAAGTTCATGTGGTGGCATCAAAGGCTTGGACATATTGGAGAGAAGGGCTTTTGAATACTACATGGTAATGGTATGATAGAAGGTATGTCTAATTTCTCTCTGGATTTGGATTTTATGAAAATTGTGTATATGGGAAGCAGAATTGGGTGAGTTTCCCCTCTGGTGCTAAGAGGGAAAAAGGGATATTAGAGCTTGTGCACAATGATGTGTTTGGACCTGTGTCAGTTCTATCACTGGGTAAGTCTATGTACTATGTGTCATTTATATATAACTTTTCAAGTAATACATGGATATATTCCTCATGAAGAAATATGATTTCCTTCACATATTTAAAGAATTTAATGCTCAAGTGGAAAACCATATAGAAAAGAAGATAAATGTGTTGAGGACAGATAATGGTGGATAGTTCTGCAAGAAGGAATTTGAAGAGTTTTGTAAAAAGTGTTGTATAGCATGAAATAAGACTAATCCATACACACCTCAAAAAAATGGAGTAAAAAAAGGAATGAACATGATTTTGATGGAAAAGGCAAGAAGCATGCTTAGTGGTGCCAAGTTAGAACAGGAATTCTCAGTAGAGGCAGTGGAAAGTGCATGTTACCTAGTTAATAGATAACCTTCATCAGTGTTGGAGGATAAGAATCCACATGAGGTATGGACTGGTAAGAAACCCTCTCTTTCACATGTGACTGTATTTGGCTGTGATGCATATGTACATGTTCCAAAGGAGAAAAGGACCAAATTGGATAGTAAATTTGAAAGGTGCATCTTTATTGGGTATAAGGATGGTTTAAAAGGTTATAAGTTTTGGAACCTAGAAATAAGGAAGGTTGTGTACAACCGAGATGTGGTGTTTAAATAGGTGAAAGACATTATTAAGCATGGATTCCTACCAAAGAAACATGAGAAAATAGAGTTTGAGCTAAAGGAGGAACAATCAAACTCTACAATAGAACAAGAATCAAAAGAGGAAGATGTTGAATTTCCATGACCTTAGGTCTAGGTTAGAGTCTTAAATATTTGATGCTACCAAAGAAATAATATCAACCACTAAAATACTTTACACATTGTAAATACAAAGAAATAAATCACATATGCAAAAATATGCACAGATTTTTAATTTTTCATCTGGCCACTGAACCTTGGCTATCTAGTCTACTCTCTAGTTTTCTATTCGTCCATAAAGGTCACAACACATCGAGACTAATGTCGAGTTGTTCACAACTCCACTTGTGAACAACTCTCAATCTGCCCACTATTGCTCCTCATCTACTCAGGGACTTCATCCCACTATGGTCTTCCTGAGCTACTAAAATGAATACCAACATAGGGCACAGAGGGTTTCCACCTATCACTTCAAGACGTCCATCTCCTATAGGGAACAAAGGCTAGGAGCATTACCCATCATCTTCTGCAGAATTCCTCCACACACAAGTATCGAGCTACACAATTCTTCTCTTGATTGATCATACCCTTGAGCTCCAACAACTTCTAGGCTAATAGTCACCTTTGTCCATAAATGTGCTACACTTTGGCTCCTACATAAACACTATCACGTTGTCTTGCGGGAGACCATAAGTGCCCAATATTGTCCATACTTGGTCTTCTCTCACGTTTCCCTCCAATAGTCCTCGAGAGACCAAGTCCAAGTTGTAGCATATGCTCCTATTTAGGGCATCCCCACACCCTGAAGAATCCTACACATGGTTGCCCAAAAATTCCACCAATCCACCCTTTTCCCTGCAATAGAGGAGTTATTTTGAAAATCTAGGCACCTCAATGTGTCCTTGCCTAGGACACCATCAAAGCATCACACATGGGTCCATCTGCAACATATCTTATTGCTGTCCTCTTGGCTCTAAATATAGTGTTCATGTTGTCACCTTGGCTACTTGGTAGGCCTCCCAAAAATGCACGTGGGATCCTCCAAACAACTCTTAAGGCCTCCTCAAGTTGCTCATCAACTAATCCATGCAATAGTCAGCACCTTTGACCCAAAACTGCACTATTGGTTCTACACCTAGGAAGATCCTTCACCTCCTCGGAAGGTCATCCTCATGGCACCAACAAGATGTTCAACAATCATAGTCCAAACCAAGTCATCAACTTCATCAAATTCACATCTCCAAGCATCGTTGTTTCACCTTGCTGCACTGTTGAATAATGTACCACTAGTTAGGGCACACCACGCTGCCCTCACTCCACCATATAGTAATATAAAAAACCCTTCTACACTACAAGGAAAAGACCAGGCTAGCAGATGTTTTTGAGGAATCCCTTATAAAAATAGACCAAATATCCTTTTGCAACGGCGGTCACTGGAGGAGGTTGGCGAGTGGATTTTTTTGTGGATGTTTTTTTTGCGGTGTGTTTGTAATCCTAAGACGCACCGGTGCGCTTGATATATATGTGACGCATCGGTGCATAGTAGAGGCTAAAGAAGTGTTTTAAAGTTATTTTTAAGTATTACAAAAATAACGATGCATTTCAGACAGATAATGCACCAATGCATTTTATATAAAGCTGACAGGTTCGTACTATCAAATGGCACACCGAGACACTCAACATCTCGATGATATTTACTAACAACAATGGCCCAGTGATTTTTATGTACAATTACACACCAAAATAGGGTTTTTATTCAAAGGAAGCACTATGCGCTCTGTACAAACCGGCCCGGTGAGTCTCATTAATCTAGCGCACCGTAAAGAAGTGTGGTGCGCCATTGATAGAACCATCCAGTGCACCGAAAAAGGGTTAATTTAAAAGAAATTACTTCTCACAAAAATTTATTTTTTAATTCTTACAATGTTGTAGAGCTCTTAAGCACGAGTGTGAATTTTCCTCCTGTGAGGTGCCCTGCCATCGGTGCTCCCATTGCCCGCATTGCTTCCATCCAATGCTCATTGCGTGGAGCTCAAATTTTGCAAAATGGTGGGAAAAGTTGGTTTTGAGGATTTCATTGCAAATATTCCTCCTCGATGCGCAAATGTGCAGGTAATCTACTTGTTTCTCACCAACTTAAGCTTATAGTAGATTAATTTTTAAAATTGAGCTAACATTCACTATTTTTTTGAAAAAAAAAATCTCGTGCGGTGTGTTCTTACCATTTGGCTTGCACCATTCCCGGTGCTCCCTCTAAATTTATAGGTTGCACTAAAAATGGTGCTAACAGAAACCACACCAGGCATTTAATGTGATAGCCTGGTGCGGTACTGAGACAAAGCACACTGCAATAACAATAAAATATTGTGGTGCATGTCGGTTTCCTGCCGCACCAACAATTTTTTTTTTTTTAATTCACAATTTATTTCTAGTGGTGCATCAGTATACAGGGATGCACTACCGTATTTTATGTACAAAGGTGCATCAGTATACAGGGATGCACTACCGTATTTTATGTACAGAGGTGCATCGATCAAACATACCATGTCGGGGCAGCGTGTGTTTGGTACCGCACCGCCATTGGTAAAATGTTGCAAATTGGCGGTGCATTGTGCTATAACCAATGCCTCGGGGCAGATATGTTTTGTCAACACACCGCTAAGTAATAGTTTTTTGTTTTCACAGTGCATGATTTTTTTTAATGCAAATTGTGGAGGATGCGTGAAATAAATTTACGCACTATTGGCGGTGCGCGACTATTTTTTGTGGTGCAACGAATGTTTTTTTTCGATAAAAGTTATATTTATATATTTGTAAATACATTTTTCCTTTAATAAAAAAAATAGGTTTTATGTATGAGGGAGGTTGATGTATTTAATATGTGAATCATTCAATGACATCAATGGAGAGGGGAAAGACAAAAAAAAGAGCAGAGGGATGATAATTATAACATGATACAATAGTGGGAGGCAAGGGAGAGGGAGAGACTTTTTTACCCTTGTCGTATTACGTTACCCACCCAATTGCTCTTAAGGGAGGTAGTTCTCCTTATGTTCTATGAGGAGGCTACATCCCTGAAGGGGTACAATGGGTTATTAGGAAAATTGATCTACAGGTGGGATGCCCACTGATAGGAATTCCTTGTGAGTCCTAGCCAGTGGCATAAGCCCACTAAGGAGGAAATTTATTTTATTACTAGCCTATCTAGGAGAGGGGAGTATTTGCCCCAGTTCCCTGATGTCCCCGTCGATTATGCAATAGGGAGTTAGTTGGTTTACTCCCAGAGATACATTAGGGATGATATACTTTCTCCTGCATAATTTCAAGTGTCTCGTGGACAGCTACACATTGCTTCTTTTGGTCCAGAGGAGATTAGGTGCCTCTCACTATTACTGATGACCATTGCACATTATACCAATGACTATAAGCACATTAGTTTCCCTCTTTCATTTTATGTTGATTCTTTATTCTAGAGGAAATGACTTGTTAGATGGTCTGCCATATTTTTGCTGTAGTTTTGTATAGCCTTAGATAGATGTCATTCTCAGGCACGTGGGAGGTTGACCTTCCCTTTTGCTTTAGAGTTTTATTTATTTATTTATTGATAGGTTTCCAGAAATGAGGCCTAATTTTGTGCGTCAACCTCGTAGGCCAATGATACAGGTACGAATGCACATGTGGGGTGAGATGATGCCCAAGAGGGGCATGTATGAGTATCTGGCCAGGATTTCTAGTGATGCACTGGAGCTATTAGCCAATGTGGATGATCACATGTTTGTGACGGTGCCATGTCCTTATGTGGGTTTGGATTGGTGAGGGTGTACCAACATCCTCTTCACACAGGATGAGCCACCAGATTCTAGAGAAAATATTAGTGTTTTCATTAAATTAATATAGTTTCATTTTATTGTCTTAATTAATTAGAATAAAATTTGATTTAACACATTCTTTAACTTGTTTTATTAAACTGATTAATGAAATTGTCTAATTATTTTTATATACTATATATTTTGTAGATATTGTCACATTCGTTGGGGACATGATTCCACCCCCATTGGATAATGTTGTAGATGACGAGGATATGGTGGAGGCCAAAGGGTGAGAGACCTCCTCGAGTATAGATATCCGCGGCCATGCGGCGTAGGGCAGAAATTTGATTCATGATGGAGTCAGTCGACCGACCATGTAGACTCCTTGTTGATGAGGGAGTGTGCCCCGCGCTGATCAGAGAAATCCAGGCTGATCATACACTCACAGAGCTCTAGAGGGACATGCCCTATGATATGATGAGCCTTATGCATCATACCTTCAGAGCTTCTAGGCTACTAGCAGATAGGATGGATAGGTGCCATGGAGATGCGTGATACAAAAAATCATTGGATGATAATGATCATGAGGGGAGTGATCATTCTAGTACTCCACCTCCTCCACCTTCAACTCGTGCCAGAGATGAGCATCCAACATCTAGTCCTGAGCAGGCATCTTCTGAGCAGGCACCATCTCAGCAGGAACCTCCTAAGCAGAAGCCATCTCAGCAAGAACATCCATCTTAGCATGCACCATTGACTGAGTAGGCACCTCCTAAGCAAACCCCATATGAGTAGGCACCTCCCAAGCAGGCACATCCATTTGAGCAGGCACCATCGACTAAGAAGGCCTCCACTAGTTATAGTATTGATGTACCACCAGATATTTGACATTTATATGCAATTCTATTACAGTTGTATGTATATATATATATATATATATATATATATATATATATATATATATATATATATATATATATATAGATATATATATATATATATATATATATAGATATATAGATATATATATATATATAGTACATGTATTTATGTTCATGTAGATGTACTTAATTTACATGTTGTCATTCATCATGATGTGTATATTGTTAGGTCATGTTAGATATGTTAATTTAATGTGTTGGTAGAGATATGTGTATGTCATAGTAGTTATTTGACATGAGATGTATATTTGATGTTTGTGTTGTGATGATGTTATACAATGTTTCATGTGTTTTGTTAGATGATCATGATCACGATAATTAGATGATGTTAGTGAATTTGAATGTGTATTTTAGAATATGATGTTTGTACGATGGTTATCATGGTCGTGATGTTTATTTTTAATATTAAATCATGATATTTATTAAAACTCTAATTTTAATTGTAATTGTATGAAAAATTGTAAAGTTGAAATTGTAATTGTAATTGTATTGTGAAATTGTAAAATTGTAATTGTAATTGTATGTATTGTCATGATTCAATTTTATTAAAATTTTAAATTTTGTAATGAAATTTGTAAATTTGTAAATTAATTGTCAAATTTGAACCACAACTACCCTATGCAGTAAAATTGTAAAATTGCAATTGTAATTGTAATTGTCATTTTTATTGTAATTGTAATTGTATGTATTGTCATGATTCACTTTTATTAAAATTGTAAAATTTGTAAATTTGTAAAATTGTAAAATTGTAAATTAATTGTCAAATTTGAACCATAACTACCGTATGCAGTAAAATTGTGATTGTAATTGTATGTAAAATTGTAATTGTATATATTGCCATGATTCATTTTTATTAAAATTGTAAAATTTGTAAATTTGTAAAATTGTAGAATTGTAAATTAATTGTCAAATTTGAACTATAATTACAGTAAAATTGAATAATCGTAAAATTGTAAATTGTATACCGTACATATTGTTAGATTATCATAATTGTAAAATTGTAAATTTGTAAATTTGTAAGAATATAAATAATTATAAAATAATAAATCTAGAATAATATGAATTTTTGTAACATAATAAAGTTTAGAAAATAATGAAAATAAATTCATGTTTAGAATTATCATTATTTTATTATGATCTTACATACCAAAATTAACAATATAAATTAATAACCTTTTTTAAATTTTGAAGATTATATATATATATATATATATAATAGGGTGAATTTATTTAAGTTATGATATAGTGAAAACCATTTAAAGCAATCAAGTAGTTGTATTATTTTAGGAATTGACATAAAAAAAAAGAACTTGATACAGTGCATTGCTTTCGAGATCAACATAATTGAAAATTATCAAGTGAAATGACTTTAACATTAACACAATGCAAATCAATTAATTCAAAATACATATTATAATTTTTGGAAAAGAAAAGTCTTACTTATTAGGTTAAGTTCTCTTCTTTATAAAAACCCATGTTAAATAGTATAAATGATGAAACAACACATGTACCATATCATTCTTTGTTCTCATCACCCTCATTATCTTCTAGCTCGCTTGGCATGATAACACCATTGTTCTCAAAAATATGTTTTGATCTAGGGCCATGTCTGAATACGAACCACCAATCCCTATCCAACACATTTGGGTAAAAAAACACTTGATTCCAGTGCTTGGGGAAAAAAATAAGGCTCCTTAGCTTCATTCCACATCTTTCTAGAGTTGATATATGTCAACCTACTATCACGATATTCCTTTACATTATTCCGATCAAAGGTGTCCCACACTTGCACCTAAAAATAACACATTGGAAAGAAGAGAAGTCCACTTCAATGATCTCTTGTATCTTTCCAACATAACCTAATGCCCCTCATACTAAGTTTTGATCACGATAGCTAGCTTGAATATATTGATCTAACTCAACTTCCACTCCACAGTCTTCTGTCATGTGTCCATCATTGGCATTTTCTGTGCGAAAATGGTGCCCATATGCCCACATAGATGGGAAGAAATGAACCTATAAAAATTTTAAAATTCATAGTGTCATGTGTCCAATAACCCAACTATTAAAATATATAAAATATATATGTTACATTTCAAAGGTGCATTATTAAGTTTAAAATTTACATAAATAGATTATTACCAAGTTTTTGCACCTAATCCCTATGTTTAGCGCATCTTCTTTAGCACACGGGTAACGAGAGGTTGCACCATATTTCTCTCTGACTTGGTCAACAACCCAACTGTAGTGGCATATAATTGGCATATTTTATTTTAAATGATCAGGATAAGGCAAACTTCTACCATTCAACCATATGAATTATTTCCTATCACTATCCCATTTCATCCTCTTTTGTTCGTACAATGAGACCCATGGTTGTGTCACTCCGGAATTGTAGAGAACAAATTTATTGATTGCTTAGATTTTTGCATTTGCCGATGAAATCAAACTGACATATAGTACATATGAGATCAAAATATACATTATATAGAAGTTCAAGGTGAATATTTACTTTGTGTAAATTTGAAAAATTATAAGTCACTTTTTATCAAGAGCCTTTTTCCATTCATTTTGAGAAGCTCCCCTTCTCTTATTTCTTCATCCCTTTCATCATCCCAAATCACCACACCTGGTGTGTTGTTGATCAGCTTGATGTACTCACTGGCATAATAGAAATACTAACATGATATGTACCCCTATGTCATAGCCCCTCAGTTTTTTCCCTTTTTCAAACAAAATCTTTTAATTTATTCATGTACCTCTCTAAGAAGAACATCCAACAACAAGAAACCACCCCAACTAATTCAATCTCATCTACTAGGTTGACTAGAATATGAACCTACGAGTCCATGAAAATCTTCGGCAATTCCTTCTCAAACATACAAACAATCTCAACTATCTCTTGACACCGCCGTGGAATGTTAGCCACATGAATCTCCTTTGAAGTTATCCAATGTACAAATGTAGATAATTTAGATATGGCATGTCTTAGATCTTGGGTGGATTCATGTTTCACACACCCACGCATGAACAAAGTATAATGACACTATAAAGTTATAAACACATGCATACAAAATTAGTTATGTTTTATGATCCCATGGGAAAAAATTATTAATATAACAAATAATAAAATCATGCTTTTGACATTATACATACTCTTAGAAGATTCAAATGGTCATGTGATTTCAACCCCGACAAATGGTCTTCCACGGTGAAGCAACGTTGTAGTGAAGACCCATATGAAGATGGAAACCTCACACCCATTATAGCTTCATTTTCCAAAGAAAGATCATCCTTTTTTAAAATCCAGGGGACATCACCTTCTTTGAAATACCAATTCGAGGGACCAGCCTCTCCTATACTTTCTAATTGTCTTCCCCAATGTTTATTTTTAGTTTTTGAAGTAAAAAGATCTTTCCTAACATCCAATGTGTCACTTTGTTTCGATGATATGTGCCTCCACAAAGTAGATGAACCATTTTTAAATCTAATAAGTGGGTAATCTTAAGATGCTCCCAATATGGGAGGTTATAAAAGATACATTTCCTCTTCATGCCAATGAGCAATTTCTCAACATAGGTGTTGCTGAATTCTAAACCATCGAACATATGCTCCCCATTTGAATCAAACATTTCTATTAACTCCTTCTCCTTATCTCTCTCATATGCTTTAAGCTATTCAGCTAGGGTCATTATCGCAGGCCTTTGGGTTCTCTATAATTTACCACTGAAAGTGGACGTTTCTCTTCTGTAAGGGTGTTATTATGGGAGGAATACCCTGGAGCATTCATACACTGGCTTTCATAGGTCATTGGACCATATAGCTTTCAAAGAAGGTGCACAAAATTTACATCCATAATACCCTTTTGTGACAAGACTTGCGAGATTATTGTGTACAATATGAATGGCACGTTAAAGATATCATGAAGATCAAAACAATTACAACGAATTAAATTAATATGCAAAATAATATTGCTACTTATATAAAAAAAGCAATAAACATGTAATTTATCAGAGAAAACTCCTAAGCTTCGATAATCATGTGTCATGTAAGCACATATTACATACAACATAAAACCCCTCTCTGCTGAGATGGGTCTTGATACATCGTATACATTTATCCCATCCCATAATTCCTTCAATTCATATACTAGTGGTTGTAAGTAGACATCTGTATTCTTCACTTGTCTTCTACCAGGGACTATGAGAGCTAACATAAGATGTTCATTCTTCACGGACAACCATGGGGGGATATTTTTATTGATCACTACTACAGTCCAAATAGAATATTTGGTGTTCTGGAGGGAATATGGGTTGATGCCAACCATGACTATGCTGAGTCGTATACTTCGTACTTCATCCTTGAATTTTTCAGGCCATGAATCCTCTGTATGCTTCATGACTATTGAATCTATTGGGATTTTCATAACTCCTAACTCACTTCTATGTGAGGCATGCCATTCCTGCAACATAGATAATTCTTTGTAATGAAAGAGCCTTCGAATCCTTGGGATCTTAGGCATATGTCTCAATATATTAAAATGAGGACCACGTGATTTATCCTTCTTTTTTATTTATCATACCTATCATACCCACATTTCAGACATGTATCTTTGTCTACATATTCACCTCTATATAGAATACAATCATTTGGACATGCATGATATGATATGTACTCACCACCCAACATTTTCAACAATTTCTTTGCCTCTTCGCAACTAATAGGTAAGACATTATCACTCTGAAGAGCCTTATCTTTGAATAACCTATAGTTGGTGGACAATATTAAATGTAAAATGGAAATAATTATTAACATTCATAAAATTTACCATTTGTAATGTTAATTGTGTGACAATATTTCTCAAAATATAAGGGACTTGATGGTCAATTACCTCAAAATTATTGAGAAACATGCATTTGACAATCCAAAATTTTCTTTCAAGTTGTACAACAACATCATTGTCCCCAACTAGGTAAAATTTGAATTATTTCCGAGTCCAAAGAGAGGGGTGGTGGAAGAAAATTTAAGGTTTTCGAAAAAGGTATCAATGATATGAGCATCATCCCCTAGTTGGTCATCGTTTTTGAATGCATCTAACAACATTGTCTCCATGGCAGTGGTATACCTTAAGTAATCATCCATACCAACATCTATTTGATTGCCTCCATTTCCATCTTGTGAATTACTACTATTGTTGTAGTCATTCCTAATTGGTGAATCTCGACATAGTGGGAATTAAAGAGGTGGTTGATTCAACCATTCTTGGTATCATTCCTCTCCAAGTTTTTCTCTTAATTCAACCTTCTCTCCATTTCACATTGTCGTGGGATGCAACATAATATTGTATGTAGGTCGTTCATCATCACTAGAATCCTAATAATTTCAAAAAATATATTTGAACATGATTAGTACAATATCAATGATATCAATTAGTAAGCACGTTAATGCATGATTAATTAGTTTGATGTTGAAATAATTACATTATACCAAACAATTATTACCGTCATTGTCCTAGGATTGTGGCCAGAACATGGCATGTTACAATTGGTAGGGTGAAGCAGTTATCCATTTTCATCTACCAACCGCGCCTTGCAGTATGCTACCCCTGATAAGAGCTCCCGATGTTTTGGAACTATTTGAATATTTCGTGCATCTGAACTCGATTTCAAATCTGTGTGAACCTGCAAATTTGTATACATTAATTTTATTCAGCTGATTAACATGGATAAAAAAATAAATTCAATTTGATAATGAAAATATAAATAAAATATGAAGTAATTATGTATCGATATGGATAGGGAGAACTCTGCGATGGACTTTGAGAAATATTATGGAATGAGTTGGATTTTGAAGAATTTTCCATTTGATATAATTATGATATTTTATCCCTGCATTTGAGTAAAATCAAAAATAATTTTTGGTGTACATACCTAAGATTAATTTTGGTGTCTTAAAAAAAGAGTTATTTTTATCGGTGCTAATGTACTATTAACCGCATCGGTGTGGTTTTATCACTGGATGCACCGGTGGTGTTAGTTAAAAAACGCACTAAATATCAGGAAAAAAAACACAACTTTATTTTTTTGAAGTGAAAAAGAAATGGTAAACTGAAAAATTAGTGGCAAATGATTTTCAGAAATCCAATTTCATAAAAAGTTATTTAAATAGTAAAATCTATTCATTATTTCATTATTTTTGCAAAAATTTTCATGGAGGTATTTTCACGAGAGACATTCCTGCAGAAAGAGAGCACCGTGGAGTAGCAAAATAATTTCGTACAACAACACTACAGAATTTCAAACATCTCATGATTCACACAAAAACCCTGTAGTATAGTAAAAATGTTAAATTTTACTGTAATAATTTTTTATTTATAGTTTTTGTTAGATTTAATACATGCATAGTAAAAATTTTAAATTTTAATATGCATTTTACTAATAAAATCATTTACAATCTCTATTCATATTTACATTTAATTAAAATTCAGAAAAAAAAAACAAAAAAACCCATTCTTACGTTAAAACCTTGCTTCTTCTTGTTTATGTCACTAAAGAAATTTAGAATTAGGGCTTTTCATTTTAGATTTATAGGGTTTGTATTACTGCATATATAGGCGTACGACATCTAACCCGCAGGACCACTTGTAGAGTTGGATCCCAATCCCTATCGGCCCTTACATGATTTTTTTAAAAGAAACTTTTGTTAATCAGTGCACACTCTTTACAATAGCATACTAGTGCGCGCTTTTAGTATAATACACTGGGCACGTATTGAAAAAAAAAATATTTGATAAAAATAGGTTTCTATTCATTTGTTTTAATGTTAATTAGTGCTCTGGTATTAATATAACACACTGAGTCTCCTATTGACAAAGAGCACCAAAGAATGTTTCTACTATAGTGGAGGTGCGTTTATAAGGACATATCGGATCATTATTGGTGCTTAAGTTGCGAAAGGCACACTGGGCGTTTAATTTAGATAGATGCACCATTTTATTCATTTTTTTTTTACCTTAAAAGTATGTGATTTATTTCTAAAATATATTAATGAATGGTACAAGTTCTATATTGATGAAGAAATGGTTGACAAGAGTTCGAGTAAAAAAAATACTAATAGCACATCCAGGAAAACCAAAAAAGACAAGTTCTTTGTAAATTCTTTATAAAAATTATTATTTTTAAAGTATATGTAAGTTTAACTAATATGTACTGTTTAGTGTGTATCATGCAAAGCCACAAAATGACGAAGCTTGATAAGATTCTTTCTGATCTAAGACCAGAAGAGCGTAAAAGCTTGATGGAAAAATTGCAAAAGGATGAATCAGGTGAATGAAAAAATATTATCGATCCAATATGAGTTTCTTTTTTGAATTTTCATTAATAATATACTTAAAAATATTAGATAACATGTTTCAAACAATATATTAATTCAAACATGTTTAATGTTCTACTGGGACCAATAGCGAAGAAAAGGCATGTTGTTAGAAGAAAAGAAAAAAAATGGAACATGAAAATGAAAATGAATTGCTCCTTAGCTCATTTGGAGTGGTGTTGGAGGTTAACAAAAGGGGGAAATTTTTTTACAAAACTTTGAGGGATCTAGTGGAATGAATGTATAAATTTTCTTTCCACTTACAATACAAAAATCAATCTAATGATTCCAAGAACCAAATTTTATTTAAACTACAGGAAGAGTTTCCAGATAATTGGTCAATGAGACATGCCAGGCTTTTAATAGCAAAAACATACAACAACAAGAAAGAAAGATTGAAAAAGTAATATTTATTTAAAAAAAATTCAAGAATTATATGTATATATCACTACAAAGCAATCATTTATAAATATCACTTTCATTATATTTAGTTTTCATTTATCAATATAAAATTAAATATTTTATTGCCATGTTACTTTTTGAGGAAGATTATGAAAATATCAAAGGATGAATGAGCTAATATCAAAAATATTTGAGTAGGAATGTCCAAAAAGGTGTACAAGGATATGGTCAAAGAAATGGAAGTAATTGCATCGCATGAGGAGCCATATCAACAACAACATGCTTCATATGTAATATGTAATCATTGAATTTTTTGATTAGGTACAAAAAATAAATAATTTATTATTAAATATTAATTTTCAAGTATTTTGTTGCAGAAAAGAAAAAAATGGAACCCTTTCAGCACATAAAATAGGATGACAAGGAATAAAAGGGTTGATATCTAAGTTTGTGAGTAATTGTTACTTTCTTATAACAAGTTCACTAGATTTCATTTTTGTATATTTTAAGTTGTTTTACAACAATCAGAAGAATTGATTGACATTGGATTAGATATGGGTTGTCAGTATATGTTGGCATATCAAAAATTAATTGTAGAATTTGTAAGTATATATCTTGTTTTACTTAGATTTGTCTATAATTAATAGAACAACAAAATATTTTATATTAAATCTATGATTTGTTATGGGGTATAAAACATGTAGGAAACATTGTATGGAACTACGCCAAAAAATAAATAGTTGAAAGAAGGCATGAAATTTGGTTTTGAAAGAATGTGTATAGTTCACGAGTCAATTATTGATATGGTACATTTCTTTTCGATTTACATTTATTTATGTTATTTAATATTTCAATTTTCATTATTCTTGCCAATGTAGATACACTCATTACACTTTATTTTTATGTTTGTAGATGGAAATTGAAGAAGAAGAAACAATCAACACAATGAACAAAACATTCCTGCAAATAACCCAAGTCATGGATGTAGCTCGAACAGTGACAACATTTTCAGTGAAAAATGATGTCAATATGTTTGGATATCAAAGCAAGGAGCTATATTTTTTGAAATAATTGTTTGTGAAATCAGACATTTTGTTTAATGTAATGGACATGGTGTCCAAATTGAAAGATAAAGGGTTACCAATAAATGTCACATTTTATATGAAAAAGAGAGTTTAATTCATATATATATATAATAAAATACGTTTTAATTTATTCTATTATGTTCTCCATTGTCGCTGTGAAATGTTACACCATTGATTAAATATATGGATGATTAAATATTATAATGAAGAGATGTAAAATCATAAGAAATTCATGCAAACATCACATTCAAATGCACTAATAAAAATTTAATTGATATGAATACTGTTATAACATATGTTTTGAATTTTGATGAATAATGAATTTTAAAAAATCACAATAAGTGCACTGTCATAGGTCGATGTTCCTAAAAAATAGAAAATGAACACTGATGTGTGTGTATGATATTGTGCACTGGTGCGTTGATACGACCTATGATCACCGCACCAAATACCAATACCAATTAGAATGCTCGATGCGTGTGACCAACAAATATGCACGGGGCGGATAGGCGTTGCATGCACCGGTATGGTTTTTATTTAACATGTTGGTGCTTTTTTACACCTTAACGGTCTGGGACGTGTACACAACCCATACGCACCAGGAAAATAGAAGGTGCATGCACCAATGCACTCATATTTGTAATGCACTGGTACTATTGGTATTAAATGCCTTAGTTCTTTCCAACAATAATCCAAATAACACCAGTGCATGCACCTTCTATTGTCCCAGTGTGTATTTTTTGGTGGCACGCATTGAGACATTACGTATGTAAATGCCCTTGGGCTTTCGAAATTTTTTTTCCATCCTGGTGCTTGGTATGTTTACAACACCGATGCATACCATTTAAAATGGATCGGTGCGTTCACACATGAAGCACACACCAATAAGAAAAGCATCCGCAAAAACCTCCAGTCGCCCAGTTTTTTTAGTTGTGTTGAAGTTCCATTAGCAACTCCATCAAAACCTCTATTACCAAAAATAGATGTTGTAGCAAATTTTTTTTGACAATTTTAGCCAATTTTATAACACTAAAAAACTCCTTTATAACCTGTGTTAGAGGGTATTTTCCTTGTAGTGCTAGGGCTGCGGTCCACCATGGGATAAGTCCTCCACTCCTATGCTACTCCACTATGCTTTTTTTACCCCAAACACAACACCTAAAAAGCCTCCAACTATTGGTTATGGCCTGCGGCCTAGCCCAAAAGTGTACTATAGCTTCAGGCCTCCTAAACAACATCATAAACCAACCCTAAAACAACAATACCATTCTCCTTAAAGGCACTGTATCCTTCTCTACCCTACATTACACACCCAAGACAACACCTTAACCACCCTTGTTGTCACCTATAGCAACCAGAATTCCCACGCTATCCTCTTGGCTCCTCCATGCTGTATTTTTGTGCCCTCTATTATCATTCTGTAATTTAAAAGATTGGTAGAATAAACACAAAGGAAAACATCAAAACCACTTTGGAAGATGGGATCTATCCCTGCCAACTTTAGAGAGGGATCTCTCTATATAGTTTAACTTTTTTTTTTATTTGATATTAGGCTAGTTATGATTCTACTTGGTGGTTTTTTTTATTTTGATTGATTTGGTTGATTTTCTCTATATTCCCATTGGGTAACGGAGTCAAAAATATAAAACTGGATGTTGCATCAATATTTAAAAGAGTTATCACATGGCAAGCTAGGTTGCATTAACTGGATTGTTTATATTTTTAAATGAATTATGGAGATTGAAGAAAATTGAATTTCAGTTGAGACTGAAAAGAAATTAAATATTTTTCAATCTGACTTCAGTGGAAAATATATAAATTGTAAAAGAAACTAGAATAAG
Organism: Pinus albicaulis; assembly: GCA_034641835.2. Classification (NCBI taxonomy): domain Eukaryota; kingdom Viridiplantae; phylum Streptophyta; class Pinopsida; order Pinales; family Pinaceae; genus Pinus; species Pinus albicaulis. The sequence continues at coordinate 970,284,741 of CM076572.1, forward strand.
GTGTTTTAATTAAAATGTCCTATTCATCACACTTTATGTTTTACAATTAAGAATTTCTGATACATAGAGAAAAGGAAAAAGAATGGAAAACATAGTAACGGTAGAAGCACTTCACTAGTGAATACACCACATGAATCCTGTAACAACTCTTAGTATTATTGATGCTCCAACAAGACTTTGAAATTAAAATTGTGCAGTAGGAAAAATATATTCATAAATCAACCTAGAATACTTCAAATAGTGAAGTATTTATACCAAAATATTACAACATTTATTACAATCAATGTTGTCTCAACAGACAGTCTATTATTAGCTTAAAATGAGCAATAAAATCTAACTGTGATAAAAAGTAGGCTCGGTGGAGGTGATAAGGAATAATGACACTGTTTTTGAGGAAACAATTGCTGAGTATACCTATTTGTGGGTTGCACTAGCTGTAGTGCTGGATGATGTGTTGGTTGATGTGCTGGATGCAGCTGGCCTTTCTCATTTACAATTTACTACTGAAGTTCACTTAGCTTATACCATCGATCTTCATCTAGGATAGTTAACTTTATGAAATTTCTATAAATTTAATCCACTTTAGTATATCTAGAAAAAGTAGGTTTTACCACAAAGATGTGGTTTACCGCATGCTGGATGAAAATATCATGACTCAATGTTTCCAAGAATTCTTTCCCTGTCATGGTGCCTTTGATATTGGAGAATTTGGTTGTGTCTCTGGAAATCTCTCTTAGTTTCTTCACATAGTCTTGTCGGGTCATCAACTTTTCATTAATTACAAACAGAGAAGGAATACCCTTCTGTATTAAAGGTTCAATCCTACGTAAGAAACTATTCACAACTATCTCTAAGCTGTGGCATTTCTCTTCCAGATGAATAATCAGATTCTTCTTAGTAAGAACCTTCTTCACTTCTAAAATTTTCTATGTTCTATCATCCACTCCCAAGTCATCCAACTCATATATGTTCTTGGAGTTTAAGAAATTTATGATGTTTTTGGTTGTAGTAGTCATATCTCCAAGATCTTCCTTGATGGTTGTAATGGCATCATTAGATTTCTCTATCAATTCCTTCTGTTCAAATATTATCTATATGCAGGGTCAGATTTCATTTATGGATTCAATGATATATGTCTAATTATTTATTTGATTTGGCCCAATGTATGTCCAATGGATGACTCTCTCTCTGACTTTTGTAACATCTCTATCAATTTCTGTTCTCTTCGTGCTTCAGCTGCATGAGAAATTTCACTTCTTTATTTCTGGTCTTGCAATAGTTTAACTTGATCTTGAAGTTTCTTAACTTCCTCTATCTAGGTAGACAGATTTTGCATTGCCTTTGTTAAATGTTTTGCAATATCTGTTGTACTTTTTGTAGAAGATGTAGTTGTGGGGATGGTTGTAAAAGGTACAACCTCCAAAGGAACCATAGAAATATTTGCAGCCTGCTCCTTCTCTTTGATCATTTTCTCCATTTTTTATTCCATTTGTCTCAATTGGGAATTTTTCTCCATGATTAGCTTCATCATGCCTGACTTCTAAGACTCTATTTCTTCAATATCCTTAGTTAGAGGGTCTTCTATGGTTGTCAACTTTAATTGTTTCCTCAATTATGCTATTTCATCATTTTTCTTCTTTATTATCTCCTCTACAGATTTAATGTTGGAAGGATCATGTCCTACTCTGATGATATGAAAGGAGTGTATTAGTTTGATGTGCTAAGTGTCCTTTCAGTAATAAAAGCATGTACAATTTTTATCCATTTTGTTTTCTTAAGGAATGTGTATTTTAACCATGAAACATAGATGAATTTGTGAGTTTTAAGCATGAAAATAAGCCTAAATAACATTGTACAATAGTGTATAATAGAGAAAAAACATCACACGTAAGTTTTACACAGCATGCGTGATGAAGCAGTTCACCCCTCGTGGGCTACATCTGCTAGTCCAACTCCCAATGGCATGTCTCTCTTTGTCGTTATGCCCAAAATTTAAAATACATATGTTTACAAGCCTTTAATGGTTCTTTTCTCAGCACCAGTGGCTCCAGAATGCTAAAAAATTAGTCTAGGTAGACTCTTGTTTCACCCAAATTGGTTGAAAATTGACCTCCCAAAGCCTTTTCCCAATCTCAGCTAGAAAATATCCGCTAAATGTGGAGAAATGTACATAACTAGAGTTGATTTTGGTTAAAACCCCAAATTTAGGGTGCCTCCACAGATCCCATTGGAAAAGACCATTTGAATTGACTGCAAGTGGTTAGGGAGGGGTGGTCACATGCTGACCCCCCGCCTTAATCTCTGTGGTTTAAAGTTTTGAAACTCTGCATTGGAGTGGAACCTGAAGAATATTCAACATTCCAAACTGTTTCATTAACCACCGTCACATTATATGCCATTTGAACCGTGCATGTGCTAGCACTTTCCTTCCACTAGAGGTTATGGTATAGAAAACCATCATGTAGCAATTTTATGTCACCGCATGACATGCGACCACGCCCCCAGCCATCCGAATAGTAGTTTGTAGCCATCAGTTATAGTTTGATGCTGAGGTTTTAATGTCATGTGATAGATTTGTATCACCGTCAATGTTACGATCTAATACCATCGAGGTTTATAACAAATGTCGCGGGTAGTATATGGTGACATGTGAACAAAAACCATGGGCCGTCGGCGGGTTGGGACCACCGGCAGTCCCCCCCTCAACCTTGAAACATATACAACATAGATCTATGCGGCAGACTATATAGGTAATGATCATGTGATAGGAGAGATGGTAGAAGGTCTTGTGTGCGTTCCAGAGGTCACGGGGTCGAACCCCCCAGACCTCACATAAATTTTAATCAAACATCCTGGGGACACGTTGTAGCCTCCGGGCTTTCCATGTGTTTCCCATCCAATGGTGCAAATTCAAGCACATACATCTCCATCCAACAGTCCAGAAAATACCACGTGCCTAATTCTAATTGGGTTTCATAAAAAGGAATATTCAAAGTAAATGCCACATGTTGAATGTACCTACACGCTGACTGAGCATCCGAGTTACCCTATCACAAAATTTTTAGCTATTTAGGAAAACGAATAGAACATGATATCTTTCTCATAGGACATCGGTTTTTTGAACGATTTGCAGTGTCTGAATCGTAATGAAGAGACCTTTTTGGTCACTCAGGTTTGGTACAGTTTTGAGCACTTTCAAGTTTGAGAAAAACACCTGATCTCCTGATCACACCTCCCCATTGGGAAACTTTTGGACCCTAGAAGACTTTAATTACTTGTTCAGAATATGAGGGTAAAGCTCCCTCACCTTTTCAACTTCTATCCACCTTCCCTTACTTGGTTTACTTCCCTTGAGCCCAATTCGAAGATAATAGACACTTCCCCTCTTAGAAGTGTGTGTCCTCCTGTCAAGGATGGCATCCCCCTTGAGCTCATCAAGAAATTATGGCAAGAAATATTCTATAGATGGCAGCTGAATATCACTCCCTTGATCATTAATCAAAGGAGGCTCATACAAACATAAATTTTCCACATTGACAACAAAATACATTTTCATATATGAAGGTAAGTCAAGTGGAAATGCATTATTACCAACTTTTTTGATGATCTTGAATGGACCATAGTGAATGGGCTTGAGATTTTTGCCTTCTGCTTGCATCCTTTCTTTGCTTATGTGCAACCATACTTCATATCCTTCTTGAAACATGTGATCAACTCTATGTTTTTCATGCCTCTACTTATATTTTCCTTAACTCTTCGCAAGTTATTCTTTAACTTGTTGATGAATAATCTAAATTTTCTCAATGAACTTTCGAGCCTTGTCAATATCATTATGCCTATCTATTGCAACATCCTGCTCCATGATAAAGTCTAACGGAGATTTTGGCAAATACCCAAAGCAGGCTTGAAAAGGTGATGTATTTGTAGAAGAGTGCTTGGCCCGGTAGTAAGCGTGTTGAATGTAATGCAGTTGTTCATCCCAAGACTTGGGATGTTTGCTGCAATATCCTCTTAATAGATGCACGACAGTTCTATTCACCACCTCAGTTTGGCCATTATTTTGCGGATGAAAACCAATACTTTTTTTCAACTTTGTGTCCATCATCTTCCAAATATTGGACCAAAAATTCCCAAAGAACCTGCAATCCATGTCACTAGCAATAGAAGTTGGCAAAGCATAATGAACCCATACATGTTGAAAAAAAAAGTTCAGCAGTTTGTTCAGTAGTAATGGTTTTCTTACATGGCATAAGTATACACATTTTACTGAATCTATATAGAACTACATAAAGATGATCATGATGTTTTCTTGACGTAGGTAGACCTCAAACAAATTCCATAGAGACAATCTCCAATGGCCTTGATGATACCGGTAGTGGCATGTACAACCCAAGCTTCCTATTGGTAGGATTTCTTGTTGCACACATAGAACAACCTTTTATAAAATGTGACACACTATCTATCATGCGAGGCCAATAGCAATACCTATGTAGATGCGCCACTGTTTTTCTTACCCCAAAGTGTCCAACAATAAGAGATGAATGAGCCTCTCTCATGACTCTAAGTCTCTCTCCTTGTGGTATACACAACTTGCCCAAATGAAACAATAAATATGTATGCATGTGATAATCATTTTCCTCAACTTGATTCCCTTCACTCAAACTAGCATATACATCTTGAAAATTAGTATCATATGCATACTGATCTATGTAACTCTCATGTACAATAGAATCATTTTTAAGTAAAGTAGAAGCACTTATAATTGGCCTTGAAAAAATATTAGCAAATTTATTGAAAATTCCTTTCTTGTACCTTATAACCAAGTCTAACTGTTGAAGAAATCCTGGGAATCCACTTGAAATGTCATGATTGTTGCAATTTTTTTTGTGACTATAAGTACTGTAATGATTGGTGATCGGTATGTATAATCGTATCTTTACCCATCAAGTAGTGTTTCCACTTCTTGATGCTTTATACCAACGCATACAACTCTTTTTCATATGTAGGATAATTAGTTACAGAACCATTGAATGTTTCAGAATGAAAAGAGATAGGCTTACCATGATGTGAAAGTACTGTGCCCATGGCATAATCACTAGCATCCGTTTTTATCTCAAATGGTTGTCTCAAATTTGGTAATGCAAGGACCATAGTTGAACTGATATTGTATTTTAAAGCTTCAAAAGCTTGCTGATGTTTGCCTCCCCATTGGAAGCCTTCCTTCACACTTGTCACTGCATGCTAGGAGCTGCTATGGCTAGAAAAGTTAGCAATAAACTTTCTCCAATACTGAGCTGCGCCTAAGAAACTTCTTACCTTGGTTATTGTTTTGGGAGTGGGCCAATTCACAACGACTTCCACTTTAGAAGGATCAATTCTCAACTCGCCTTTTCCTACAATGTGTCCCAAATAAACCATAGAAGTCTTTCCAAATTCACACTTATACATCTTAAGAAATAATTTCTCTTTCTTCAAAACATCAAGCACCATTTTCACATGCAAGACATGTTATTCTCTTTTTTTGCTGAAAATGAGTATATCATCTAAATACACAGTCAAAAATTCATCAAGAAATGGATGCAAAACATTATCCATAACACGCATGAAAATCGCGATGCATTACACAAACCAAATGTCATAACCGACCACTCAAAGAGTCCTTGTTTGGCTTTGAATGCAGTCTTCCATGTATCACTTTCTGCAATTCTTACTCAATGATATCCTTTTCATAAATCTGACTTAGTGAAAAAATTGCTTCTTTCAGCTGATCTAGCAAATCATCTATCCTTGGGAGTGGGTATCGATTCTTTACCGTTATATTGTTCAAAGTTCTGAAGTCTACACACATGCGCCAAGTCCCATCTTTCTTCAGAATCAAGACTATGGGTGAACCGCATGGCGAAGTGCTTGGCTTTATGAGTCCCTTGTCCAACATGTCCTTGATTTGCCTCTTTATTTAGGCATTCTCCATTATCGAAATGTGATACATGCCGATGTTTGGAAGAGGACAATCTTGTTGCAACTGAATCTCATGTTGAATCTCCCTTTTTGGAGGCAATCCTGTTGGCTCCTGAAACATCTCATGATGTGCATCAACTACATCATATAAATCTGATTTCAACTTCAGATAAAAATCCTCAAATGATTCATTATTCACATCATCTTTAGGCTTAATCATTAGAAGAAAAAAATTCTTACTTGAATTCACCAACCTCTTTACCTGTACAACATTTACCATTGCATTATTTGTCTTCTTGCGATGTGCTATAACAATTAATTACTTTCCATCTTTGAATAAATGGTATTTGTTTTCATGGTGATGGAAGATCCCTTTCCTGTCATACAAGTAAGGACTCCCAGAACAATACCTGTAATATCAAGAGGAACCACATCTAATTCAATTGTGTCAACAAAATGTGCAGTTATTGCAAAGTGCAATATGCACTTCTTTGAAACCTGAAAATTTTCATCCCTACAAATCCACCCAAGTGGATAAGGTTTTGGATGTGGAATGGTCTCAAGATTAAGTTTCTTGACCAAGTCTTCAAATATTAAGTTTTCTTGTGACCCATTGTCAAACAGTGTGTCAATATTGGTATGTTTGGATATGACCCTCACATGAAATAGTTCAATTCTTTCTTCTTCATTTGGATCTTGTATGTGACAGTTTGATGTACTAGTACTGGGTTTTGTTTCAATTTATTTCCCCTTCATGTTCTCCAATCCCATGGCCATAATTTTTTATTCATCACTTGAATCCTCTCCTAAGTCATGTTGAGTTGTAGCTGCAATTTTTTGCTTCCCTTTGTTATTGTTATACTTGGGTCTCTTTTCAGGATGTAATTTCCAACAATTTTTCTCTTCATGTCCTTCTCTTGAAAAATGTTTACAAACCACTTTCTCTCGCTCTTTCTTGACAGATGCATTATTTTTTCTCTTACCTTTTGAGGTCTTATCTTTGTTTTTCCCTTTAAAAGGTTTCTTCCTACTCTTATCAGTAATGTTTTTCCCTCTAGCTTCTAGATGTGTGGCTTGAACACAAACTTCATCTAGACTTGTAGGGTTAAACATGAGAATATTATGTCTTAGGTAGCTATGTAATACTCCTACGTACTTGAGAAAAGTATCTTGGCTCTGTAAATCTAACCCTAATAAGAGAGCTCTTCTCCTAAATTCTTGGGTGTAGTCTTGTACATTTTGTCCTTTCAATTGTCTAAAATTTTTCCAGTTCATTATTGCTTTTTGCATATGAGATAATGGATAAAAATTTTGTTTTATTGTAGTAATATAATCAGTCCATGATAGAATAATATTACCATGCTTTTTTATCTCCTCCTTTTTCTTGGCTTCCCACCAAAAAATATATGCACCTTCCATCCTCAATGAAGCTAGTTGGATTTTGGTATCATCATCATGAAGGTTCTAAATTATCAAATAGACCTCCAATTTCCTAATCCAATTATCAATATTTTTTGCATTGACTTCACCATTAAACATTGGCAATTCAAACTTAACATCAAGTTTTAGAAAATAACTTTTACCAGTGTTCTTTGACTTATGTGACTAGTGTACTCAAGATGAAGTAGAGGATGATGATGATGAGGGTGAGGATGGTGACTTTCCACTACCTCCATTTCCTCCATTGAACTTCTTTGATTTATCTTAATTATTGTGACCTCCTGATGATCCCCGAACTTCTTTGTGAATTTTGGATCCTTCTCCTTCTAGTCTTTCATTCCTTTCTTGATAAAGGACTTTCACCATTTTAGTAATGTCAAGGAATGCTTTCCTGAACACTCTTTCTTCTTCTTTGGGATCCACCTCTTCATGGATTTCTTCTTCCTCTAGAGGCATGCTTATTGTTTCTTATGCTTCTTTTTGAGGTGTTATCACCATAAAAATTTTTTCTAAACTTAGACAGTTTACATTGTTCCTAGTAATGGTCTTATGATAGGTTTTTGGTCATTTCATGCTTTAAAGGGTAAGAGTCTCAAAAGTCTCATTTTCATATCTAAATAAATCTTGACAACATTATTCCATGGTTTAAAAGTCCCATATCCTATTTAGAATTCATATCTTAAACCTTTTGAATTTTTTTTGGAATTAGCCACGAAACCACACTTTCGTAGCGCAGATAGTGTAAAAAACCTGTTTTGCACTATGAAAGCGCTTCTACTTTCGTAGCGCTTTTCCCTGAAAATACATTAAGTGCGCTACAAAGGGCAGATTCATAGCAGATCATGTCAAATCAACAAAAATTTTAAATTCCACTAATTTTACATCATTAGGTGTCAGCTAGGGGTCATTTCTAAAGCATGCAACCATTCAAATCCATCATTTCAAATGTAGAGGTCATCATGATAGGTGAGTTCAAATTATAAAGGGCTAGTCTTTTGTTTCATTTCTCATGCAAAAGCACTACTGCATGCCTTTTTTGAATACTAAGCTAGTGGTAATCTCATACCAAAGCTTCCTTCATATATTTTCAAGCGAGGCTGAATACCATTAACAAGCGAGGCTGACTACCATAAGCAAGTGAGGTTGACTGTCTTGAAATCAAGTGAGGCTGATTAACAGAAATTCAAGCGAGGCTGATTTGTTACAGAAATTCAAAGGAAAATATGACAGAAGAAAAGAAAAACCACAGGTCTGGACATAGTTTAAGAAGAGAGCCTGGAAGCACAGAGGCCCTAGTCAAAGATAAATTAGTATTGGAGGCTTTCAAGAAAACAGGGTGTTGGAAATTTTGTAAAAAATTGTGGGGAGGACACAGTGAGGTGACAAAGGAGTTTGCCCTAAATTTCACTGGCTCAAACAGAAAGTTGGAATACTAAACTTGTCAATTACTCCTGAAATCATAGCTTTGGTGACAAAGATTCCTAGGGGGAAAGAGAGATGGTTCAACGGCTTCAGATTTGACATGCAGGAATGTAAAGTATTTCTAAAGCCCGAATTTGCAGAAACAGACTTAACCAAGGCAATTCCAAGGAGCTACATCAAAGACACCTATGCAAATTTTATCTTCAACATACAAATGTATTTTACCTATGAGGGAAGGTATCGTAAATTATATTCATATCATTTTAAACTTCTATTGCACTTTACTGGCATGATTTCTCTAGATTTTCCATTCTTTCTGTACAGAAGTATAGCTAAGATGGTAGATAAGGTGCAAATGAAATCTCAAGGATGTGAAACTTCCCTTTTTTATCATGGTCTAATTAAACTGATAGCTTTACATGAACTCCAAAAGGATCAAAAGGGAATGGTCATCATTTTTGTTTTTATGTGGTTTTGGAGTGGAAACACAAGCTACAGGCATTAAACCTAAGGCTAAAGAAATCCCACCAGCAGAAACTAGTAAGTTTGTAATGACAAGGTCAAAAATATTTGTTCAGCTAAAACCTAGAAAGCAGGTGAAAGAGAAAGTGAGTAAATCATCAGTGGTTATTATTGAGAATCCTCAACCTACAAAACAAAAGATAGCTAAAGCTAAAGAAATGAAACAAGAACAGTCAGCTAATAAACCAGTTCAAAGGAGATTGAATATAAGTCAAATTGCAAAGGAAAAGGGTAAATAAGTGATTTCAGGAGAGAGTCTAGGCTTCAAAGGTAACTTAAATGATATTTTACAAGCCATTGATATTGAAGAATCCCCTTTGGTATAGGCAGATTTCATAAAATTTGATGAACGAAAACTGAAGAAGATGAAATCTTCTAAGAAACTGGAATTCGAGGATGAGGTTGCAGCATTTGTATTCAAGCCCAGAAAGCCTTTAACCAGACAATCCAAAAAGATGCAAGAGCTTAATATTGAGTTGGAGAAAACAGAGGAAGCCTACATTATTCATGAAGAGTTTATAGACCTTTCATCACCAATACCTAAAGGTGACAAAAACAAGGTATTTTCCACTCAAATAGAAAAAACCAATTATCAAGAAATGGAAGAAAGGTTGAAATTAGGTAATTATGAAATTTCTAGACTAAGGAAGAGAGCAAGAAGTTATGCTGCTCAAAAGACAAATTTCAAGAGGATAAAGGCTCTCTGGGAAGTTGAAAGGGTTTCCAAACCAGAAACAATCAGCAGTGAAGCTCAATATTTTACTTGGACTGTACTTGTAATCAAAGAAGCTATATTTGTAAGAATGATGAATTTTCAGTTGAGGGCTACCAATAGGAAATTGAGGAGACAGATTGAAGACCTAGAAATATAGCTGACAAAATCTGAAGAGAAGCTACAACAACAATGAAACAGGGAAGTAAGTGATAAATCCTTAAAACAGTTTTGTCATAAAGAGGAAGATCATTTTTGAGGAAGAACATCTTTTAAAGCCAAGTTGTTTTTTTTTTTTTGATGTTGACATCAATCTTTGAAGAGTTTTAAATATTCTCAAATTGTAAATTTTTTAAAACGGTGTTAAAGGGAGCATACACAGCAGTTTCGTAGCACGCCACAAAACTACTGAAGATGAGTTTTTGACATTTTACATATGTATTTTGGAGGTAAGGATTGTTGGGTTTCAAGTTTTTATGCTGCTGGTGGAAATATGAGGATCAAAGATGAAGAATCAGATTTCAAAGTAGAAGAAATAAGGGTTAAAAGAAGTGTTTTACAGTGACATAAAAACTGCACTACGAAAACAGACTATTTTCGTAGCGCAGTTATATCTAATCTCCTTTTCCATTTTTTTGAGGATCTCTTTTTGCATAGGTGGAAGATTGAAGTTTTAATGGAATATTATCACATGTGAACTATGTTAGTATGAATACTTTGTCGAAGTGTACGAAAAAGGACCACTTTAGCTACGCATAACTAATAGCCCTAACAACAAAAGTGGCTGCCAATATCTTCAGATCTGCGGTTAGTTGAACATAAAAGAGCTGCAAAAACAAGATCTATGCATAGAAAGACATTAAGCATAAAAAAAAAGGGTTTGCTTCATATACCAATAGACAAGACAAGAACAATTTTTGAAAGAATTTTTATATTAATTGGGCACCTGGGAGGAAAACAAGAAGGCGTATCCAATTCTCCTCAGTGGGATGGGTTCTTGGAAGTCCTCAGCACTTCAGATCTAAGATTTCTCTCTCTTGTTGGTGTAGGAAACCCACACAAAGAATGGAACTCAAAGGGAGCTCACACAGCAAATGGCAGAAAATGGTGACCAAGTGTATAGATCCAGAGTGATCTAATAGGCAACAAAAGGCGAAGAATGGTAGGAAAAACCCTCCTATTTATAACAAAATATTGGGTCATTCTAGATCTTGGTGCATGGGTTAACCAGATCTAGATCCACTTTTTATGGAATATTTTATTATATTTGTGGGAGGGAAAAGGTATTTGACTTGGGTCAAATCCCTTAATTTGTCAAAAATAAATAAATAAATGATTTATTTATCTTTTTAAGGAAGCAGTTAGAAGATAATCAAATAAATAATGATTTATTTAATTATTTAAGGAAGTGGTTGAAAGATAATTAAATAAACAATGATTTATTTAATTATTTGTGGGTGATTTGGTCATATTTAACAAGGAATATTATCTAAATAAGATTTAAATAATTATTCCTAGAAAATAATGAGATAAATAAAGGTTTATCTAATTAATTTCTTTGTTTTTGGGTTAAACATGACTGGGAATAATAATTAAACTATGGTTTAATTAATTATTCCATGAGGAAAATCAAACAAATATAGGTTTGTTTAATATTTCCTTTTGGGGTTTCCTGTTTAGACCATAAACAACCTAATAAATGTGGTTTATTAAGTTATTTAACATAGTGAAGGCAATTTTACTTAGGTAAAATTGGTCTTACATGGTGTACTTGGGTCCATCTAATGATAATAGGTTAGATGACCAAAAAATGGTGTAACAGATTGCCCCCCAGCGTGCGAGTGTTAAGAGCAAATCGTATGACCGAAGTACGTTGTAAGAACTCAATCACCACACAACAAAAGGGAAGTCAGAGAGAGAAATGAAAGGTAGATAGTGTGTTGAAGAACTAGACCCTGAGGAGACGAGACTCGCAGGTGCAACAAGTCTCTTTTTATGAGAGGGTACTTGTGCTGAAGGCAGTGGGGGAGGCATACCTATGCCCACCGAGACAAAGTACAAAAGAATAATGTGTCCAGTAAACAAGGGACCGAACCATAGAGTACAGCCGGCATAATCATGAGCCAGATAAAAATACAATGAGGAATCCCACATACATGTTGTGCCTGGGATAACAGCTAGGACTGGTACAATAATATCTGAGTAAATGAGATAAATACAACCCAAATGCCCCCTGTGAAAGGGGAAGGGCTTACAAAATCTGATGGATACATGCAAATCAAAGAGGCGCTGCAAGTGGCTAAGGCCAACATCATCAAATATCTGGAGCTGCATCGAAGGCTGCAAGGAAGAGGTCATTCGGGCATGTGGGGGCTACCTGCATGGCCACCCCCTCATGAGGGTTGAGACATCTCACACACACCCAGGAATCATCAAGAGCTGTTGCTGTATCACTGAACCAACAAGTATACGGATCTCGGTCATGCTGAAAGGAGCTGGAGAAACAATCAAGTCAAAGGGAAATGAGAGATCCCTTTGCCTGATCCGAGGCACTGAACAAGAGTGGAAGCTGGAACCAAGGTACACCGCCCTCTAGACTTGGCTTCTGGAATGAATGAGCTGATGTCGACAGAAGGAGGTCCGCCACATGTGAGGCAATGAGAAATCCTCAACTAAGGCGCGAGAGAAAATAGTAGAGTGACGGACAGACTGACACTAATGATGATAGGGAAATGGAAAGGACTGAGTAGTGAATGGACGACTTCCCTTGTTAGGGCATAAAGGGCATGAATGACATGGCGGCTACTGACACAATATCATAAGGGATAGGGGACAGTGGGACAAAAGGTCATAATGTGCGACACAAAAGAGAGACCAAGCAATGAAGGATGGAGGGCTATGGTGGGGTACAAAGGGACTCGGGATAGACTCCATGAATGCGATGATGACTCAACTTGGATACTCTAAACAAGGGCGACTCGATGGTGCTGCCACATAGTAACGGCCCAATGGGGGACCATGAAAACATGAGTACAAGATGGTAACTCATGACGAAAATCGACACGAACAAAGACAAGTAAGAAGGCAAAATGGTGCCCCAAGTACAAGTGTTGTAAGTGAGGAAGTTCGATTTGAAGGAGAGGTGAAGTGATCCTTCATGGAAAAAATAGGTCCTGGCGAAGGATGAAAGTACAAAAAAGATGCTGGCTATCTATCAGAACATAAAACACGCATCTTAGAAGAGATATGCTAAGGGTAATATTTCTTAAGATAGAGTGCATTGAAAGGATTAGGAAGAGGATTGCCGTCGAAGTCCTCTAAAAGGTATGCTCCCTTACCAAGATCCTTACTGATGACGTAAGGGCCTAGCCTTAATGAGTCGAACTTCTCGTGACCAAGGACATCATGGGCTTGGTCATATACGAGAACAAGGTCGCCTTGGTGAAAAGGACGAGGCTGGACTTTTCGGTCATATTGAGCTTTGGTGCATTTTTTGGCCGCTTCCATGGTTTGCAATGCAATACGGCGGTCTTCAAAGGCACGCTCAAGCATGATAAGTCATTGTTCTAGAGATTAAGTGTCAGGGAGAAGGTCAACAGCTAGATGAAGGGAAGGGATTTCACACTCGATTGGTAAGACAACCTCCTCTCTAAAAACGAGGTGAGGAGGGTTATGGTTGAGGGGCATAGGTGCCCCTGAGCATGGTGTGGTCATGCCAAAATGCATTTAGAAAAGGGGAATCTAAACACATTTAAATGATGTGGTGTGCCATGTGTTCTCGTTATGGTTATGCAGTTTGAGAAAGGAAATGGAGGATTACCAATCTCTTTTGGTATTGCATATAGGGATCAAATGGACTTTAAGTTTCTGAGTTGGCATACCTGGTGTCACTATCCCAAAAAGAGGATTTGGAGATAATGAACTGATGCTCTCGTCAAAAAGCTATAGGGTGGTCAACAATAATATCTAAGAGACTGGGTTGCTGATGTAAGATGAGGGAACGATAAGGGGTATCATCCCTAGAGTGATCTGAAGTGATATGGGACTCCAGAGGTTCTTCTAAATGTGGAAGAATACTGGGACTAAATTCAACACGACCAGATACACTAGGAGAGTTGTGGAGAATTACTTCTCTTGGTCTCTCAAATGTAGGTGCCCCCTTACCCAAACATTGGGTTTCAATGTAATGGCCACAAGGTGGATGTGGTGTGAACGCATGGGTTCGATGTAAGGGGGAAGAGATAAAGTTAGGGGTGGGAATTTTTTCCATAATGTCGTCATCGTGATAGAATATGGAGTGACTGGTGGAAGAAAGACCACCGGACGTGGTGAAGCGACCTGAATCATCATCATGAGAAGAGAGGTTCACATGCACATCATCACAAGGGGTGACCGAAGAGTAAGTAGATAAATGATCTACCGATGTTGAGCCCAAGATGATCACTGAAGGCAGGTCAAGCGGAACAACAGGGGAGGATTCAGATGGAATGTTCCCCGAGGGTCTCATGGATGATGATAGGTAGAAAATGCTGGACGAAGGCTCCGTCATCTTGACATCAGGAGGGGGAATGTCAATGGGAGCAGTCATATCTGGTAGTTCTGCTGAAGTAGAATGCGCAAATAGGGGAGAGGTGGACTCATTGCGCTTGGCCTCGAATTGGTGGACCGCGGCGATAGAGGTGCGGAAGTCCTCGAGGCGGGGACAAAGATGGGTGTAATGGCCATGGAGATCACACAAAGCACAGGGGTGGTTGGTGTGAATAGTCTTGGGGTTCTTGGCCGCGGTCGCGGAAGGAACAGAGGCTTCTGGGACCGCGGACTTAGGGACCGGGACATTAACCATGGGCTTGAGATGAAGTAATTCAGGACAGGTATGGGAGGCGTGACCGACAACATCACACAAAGCACCCTGGATGGTATGATTTGGAGGCTGAGGAGGAGCAGGGTTTGTGGGCGACCTTGTTTTTAGACGCTTGTACGAGCTTTGCCCTTGCCACGACGGTCGCAACGGAGGTGTTTCTGTTGAGGTGGCCGAGGCAACGATGCGACGGGAGGAGGCATGGGGACCCCGATTGAGCAGGGTCAAAGCGATATAAGGTTTGGGTTGACCGAGGCGAGGTGGGGGTTGGAGGATCAAGGTATGGCAGAGAGCCCAAGGGTCGAGATTAGGAGGAGAGAGGGTGGCGCAGACCGGTGCGCTTATTACCTCCTGGTGGGGGAGCTAGGAACGGTGTCCCGACCCAGGAAGGGGTAATAGCCGGGAAGGGAATGACTTTCAACGATGGTTAAGGCACCAGAGGCAGAAGCCGGGGGAGGATAAGGGGTTCGAGAGATACCAGCTGTAGGGGGAGGGCCAGAAGGAGGAGGTCCGGCTGGCTGAGATGAATGGCTAGGGGCGGGTTACGGAGGGCGAGGGGGAGGTTGCTGACTAGCCGAGGCAGGCCGCTTATGGGCAGCCTGAGACGATTGCATCATGCAAAAATTCGATAAGCTGGGATCAGTGATGGGAGGAGGAGGGAGATTAGGAAAATTTCCAAGCAGGGAGGAATCTTTGTAAACGCCGGGGGAGACACTGGTCAAGGAATCGACAGTTTTCTTGTTGGCTACAGAAGAGATGGTCGTCTCAGGTGAGGTCTGAGATTTTGGCTCATGATATGTCAACTGGTCAATGGTGACTATCTTTCCATTATGGGGGAAATACATCTTGCGGAAAACCGTGGATGGGACAGCAGACATAGCATAGGTGTAGCTTCGCCCCAATAGAATGTTGTAATCTAGCGGGGCGTCAATGACTTCGACGTCAACGCAAACAGTCTTACTGGCGAGGGTGATGGGACAGTTACGAAACAGGCCAATAGGCTGGGAGGCATGACCATCCCACGCTCGAAGGGTGATCGTGGAAGGGGCCAACTCAGGGGATCCGAGTTGCTTCCAAACCGAAGCGGACATCACACAGGTGGATGCCCCCTCATCAATTATACACTGAGAAACGTTGGCATTCCGGATTTTGACTGGGATTTGGAAGGCGACGGAAGCAGGAAGAGGAGGATGTTCTGATTGATGGGCGTCGAAAACAATCATTTGGTCATCAGCAGGATCTACAGCGCCCACGGCAGATAGTAGAGCCTTCTTTTGGGAAGGGCACGATTGGAGGAGTTCCAATGTGGAAATGGCAGTAGGAGATTGCGCCAAATCATCTACTATGCTATATGAATGAGCAGCTCGACCAGAAGCAGCATTTCGGCGTAATGGTCCTTTAGGAATCTTGGTATGAACCTCAACTTTTGGTTGAGGGATATGTAAGGGACCATTGGTTGTTGAAAGAGGCTCTGTAGAACCTGCAAAAGGTGACTCGGGGATAGACGGAGCGGGAGGCTTGGGGTACTGATGGGTCCGAGTTTGAAGGTTAAGGTCGACGGTTAGAGGTGGATCAGAGTTCATCATGAGGATCTGGTAATTGGAGGAACCAGAAGGGGAAGGTTGAGGGGCCACTTGTCCATCAGGTGGTTGGGTAGCCATGAATCCATGTTGTGCATCCACCTACTCTTGAGGGGGCGGTGACTGCTGTTGCAGGGGTTGAGAAGGAAAGGGAGGCGAAAGCGCATATGCTGGAGGAGCTGGCGCACCAGGATGCGGATAAGGGTAATGGTTAGGTTGGGAAACATTGAGGTAAGCAGGAGGTTGGGCAAAAGGATGAGGCATGCCGTATCCTAGATGCGTGCTACCGGGAGGGGGAGAAGTGCAGGAAGTGGTGCCCCCTCCCCCAGGAAAACCATAGCTCATGAGAGGTTGAGCGGATGGATGAGAGATAGATCCAACGATACTGTCGGTGGCATGAGGTGCCCCCAGTGTATGGGCATCACCGGGTCTGGGGAGATCAGGTAGGACAGTATGATCATAACCTGTCTGAGCATAGATCAGGTTATATTTTAACGCCATTTGGAGGGCATCTTCTTTGGTTTGAGGAAAATGTGATGCGACATATTTCCCGATAGGGGACAAGAGAGATCTAAGGAACCAGTCCATGTAGACACGGTCTTCGAAGGTAGGAGATTGACATAGGCTCTTTCTTCTCCGCCATTCCTGGACATGATCGGATAGGCGGGTCGCAGATGATTGACGGAAAGAAGTCAAAAGTTCGATACCAGTGTCATAACGAAGGGGAAGCTGGAAGTAAGATAAAAAAGCCCGGGCAAGAGTTGAAAAGGTGGTATGGGAGGAAGTGGGCTGATCAACATACCACTTAGAAGCTTCGCCTGTAAGCGTGCGTTGGAACAATCTAAGATGAACAGAGTCATCGGTAATGGAGGTAGATGAACACCACATGTGGAAAGATCGAACATGATTTGAAGGATCCTCTCTAGCACGGCATTCAAACTTTGGGATGTCGGAAGGGAGCTTTGTCGGCATAGCAGGCCAACTAGCGTCATGGTGTATAGGGTCGTTTATCAACCGGTCCAAATCGGGGAGGCTGAGGCCTGCCAAGAAGGGGAGCAAGGGCGCAGCCGAGGTAGTTCCTGTGGCGGTTCCGCTAGTAGTGGTTCCAGCATTAGGGCCTAGAGCACCGCTAACATTAGGCCCTGGACCAGACATAGTGAAGGTGACAGGGGGAGAACCAGGAGGAGAAGGAGAACCCAATGAATCAAGAGAGGAGTCGGAGTGCGGACTCAGAGGAGGATTGGCTCGACAACGGCGGGACGGAGCAGGTCGATCGACCGGAAACTAAGGGTGAAGGCCAAGAAGTCTCCGGGAAAGGCGCCTTGGGGGTGCAATGATGATGGGAAGAAGGAAACCGACAAGGGCAGAAAGGGACAAGATCAAGTGAGGTCAAGGGCAGAAAAGGTGCAGTGACAATTGATTTTAGAGTCTTTGCCAGGCGGTGTTAACCAGGCGCTTCTTCACTTAGGGTCAGTGTGTGGTGTGCGTTAATTTTAATTTTTAAAACCCTTTTCGTTTTGAGAGCAAGAAAAAAGTGTGCTGCGTAATTGAAAATAAATCTGCAGAGAACAGTATATAATGCTGAAATAACAGAAAATTAACAGCTACTATTGCACCTATCTAACCCAAGAAGGTGGGTCCCTCAAAACTAGTCTAAAAAAGGGGAAAAAAATCTAGTCAAAACACACTGAAAAGAGGCCAATAGATCTAAGGTCGGGAGGGACAGGGATCTAAAGGATAAAGATGCTTAAAAGAGGTGCAGATCACAGCCAAGAGACAGAGGCAAGGTGGCTGGGAAAAGGGAGTAAATCA
Organism: Pinus albicaulis; assembly: GCA_034641835.2. NCBI lineage: Eukaryota > Viridiplantae > Streptophyta > Pinopsida > Pinales > Pinaceae > Pinus > Pinus albicaulis. The sequence continues at coordinate 970,303,045 of CM076572.1, forward strand.
GCAAAAAGTAGAAAGGACAGGGAGGAGGTCCTAAAGAGAGGTCCAAACAAAACGACAAGAGGTGATTTGAAAGGAAGAAAGGTTGATTTAAAGGGATCTGAAGAGGAGGTTTCAGATCTGAAAAAGGGAAGGCTGAAACTCTGAAAAACAAACGACTGAAACAGCTGAAACTCTTCCACAAAAGGTGGAGGGTACTAAAGCCCTAGGGGGCTAGGTTCCCACTTAGATGAGTAAAAACAGATCAGAACTAGGTCAAAGCAGGCTGAGACAGAGGCTGGAAAACCCTGACAGAAGCTTCAGCAAAACCCAGAAAAATTGCAGAAAAATCACTGAAAAATTGGTAGGTCGCAGGTTCTGACCTGTTTTCAATGCAGGTCGCAGAAAAGAGGCTGAAAAGTGCGACATGGAGGTCCAGGTCGCACTTATTGGGCTGAAAAGTGTGACCTCCCGTTCCGGTTGTCTCGGCAGCAGATTTTCGGAAAAGTTGCCGTCTCAGTTGCGGCTGGTGTCGCTTACCTGCGCAATAGGGCCAGAAACACACGGAAGTTAAAAATTTTAATGTTTTAGGGTTTTATGTGAGAAAAACAACATAAAAATAGGAAAAATAAAGAGCTGAAGAGAAACCCTAGGGTCTGAAGTAGCTGGATATGCAGGAATATGAAAAACGACAGCGGTCATAATTTAAAACCCGTGTGGAGTCGCCATTTGTTAGTATGAATCCTTTGTCGAAGTGTACGAAAAAGGACCACTTTAGCTACGCATAACTAATAGCCCTAACAACAAAAGTGGTTGCCAATATCTTCAGATCTGCGGTTAGTTGAACAAGAAAAGAGCTGCAAAAAACCAGATCTATGCATGGAAAGACATTAAGCAGTAAAAACAAGGGTTTGCTCCATATACCAATAGACAAGACAAGAACAATTTTTGGAAGAATTTTTGTATTAATTGGGCACCTGGGAGGAAAACAAGAAGGCGTATCCAATTCTCCTCAGTGGGATGGGTTCTTGGAAGTCCTCAGCACTTCAGATCTAAGATTTCTCTCTCTTGTTGGTGTAGAAAACCCAATGCAGAGAATAGAGCTCAATGGGAGCTCACACAGCAAATGATGGAAAAATGACCAAGTGTATAGATCCAGAGTGATCTAATAGGCAACAAAGGTGAAGAATGGTAGGAAAAACCCTCCTATTTATAACAAAATATTGGGTCATTCTAGATCTTGGTGCATGATTAAAATAATGTTAACCAAATCTAGATCCACTTTTTATGGAATATTTTATTATATTTGTTGGAGGGAAAAAGTATTTGACTTGGGTCAAATCCCTTTATTTGTTAATAATAAATAAATAAATGATTTATTTATCTTTTTAAGGAAGTGGTTGAAGGATAATCAAATAAATAATGATTTATTTAATTGTTTGTGGGTGATTTGGTCATATTTAACAAGGAATATTATCTAAATAAGATTTAAATAATTATTCCTAGAAAATAATAAGATAAATAAAGGTTTATCTAAATAATTTCTTTGTTTTTGGGTTAAACATGACTGGGAATAATAATTAAATTATGGTTTAATTAATTATTCCATGAGGAAAATCAAACAAATATAGGTTTGTTTAATATTTCCTTTTGGGGTTTCCTGTTTGGACCATAAACAACCTAATAAATGTGGTTTATTAAGTTATTTAACATAGTGAAAGCAATTTTACTTAGGCTAAAATTGGTCTTACATGGTGTACTTGGGTCCATCTAATGATAATAGGTTAGATGACCAAAAAATGGTGTAATACTTTTTAGGGTTGCTTGTCTCCCATAAGGATTTCCTAGGAAAATAATTGTGTTGATTGTAGATATGTATGTGTGTGTTTCATTATGTTCTCTATTTCTTACATTGTGTTTCATTATGTTTTCTATTTCTTACATTTGATTGTTTTATTCATTTAAATATAAATTTAGTTATTAAAAGATCTAAAATTTAAATACAAATTAATCTTCATTATATAGATTTCACTTATTTTATCAAATTTGTTGTGAGAAACTATTTCATTATAATAACTATAAAACTTGACTATTAAATAACAAAATTTTGTATTGATAAACATCTACACTTCTCCAATATAAAAAAAATACATGCAACTTTTAGATACATTTAGACATGTGTTTTATTTTGGGCGTTCAAGTCCAGTTTGTAAGCAATAACCTAACACTTTGGGAGTTCAAGTCCGCTTTGTAAGAAATAACCTAACACTCTGGAAGTTCAAAGCAGGTTTGTAAGTAATAACCTACCATTTTGTATTAGGTTATGCTAAATACTTTAGAAAATAGAAGTTTCATTATCACTTGAGGTTATTCATTATTCTAATTACAAATATGAATCCATGACTAATTATGGCATTATTCTTACTTTTTAGTTTATACATCTAATTTGATATTTTAAAATCTACTATGTCCCATTTTGGTTTTTTGTTTTTCTTTCAATATTTTGACCAAACTGAAGAATTAGTGAATGATAATAGTTTCATGTTGAATTATCGAAGAAAGGCTTTCAGGGGGTTTTTGGGAACATGCAATATGAGTTGTCTGATCCGGAGGGGAGAAAAACTACAGGGACAGTAAAATTTCTTTAATATGATTGCTGCTACAGAATGGTCACTACCCTATTTTCCTTTGACAATAACAATTCTTACAGCAGAGGGAATACTTATGAGTATTTGGAAGCCTTCTTTAAGGAAGTGGCTGATTTTTTCTTCTTTTTTACAGGGTACTACAGCTGGTGGATACCTGGTGATGTACAATACTTGTGAAGGGACTTACACTGCTGTTTTTTACTGGGATGGGAAAGTATTTTGTTTTTGAACAGCGCATGAGAAATTCTGAAAACAATTTTGGATGTTAATCAAAGTTTTTTATGTTTCTGGGGGAGTAATTTTGTATCTTTTGCATGCTGAATTATGTTTAATGAACTGACAGTATGGGCATCGATCCATTGTATTGGAAATTTGTAATGATCTGGAACTTCAATTGAACTGGTACAAAATATATGACCAGAGTTTTTTCTGTTTTGAAAAAATATAGCAGTTGCATATACAAGACATATATTGTAATACTTTTGTTTTGATTCTCATATTTTGTAGAGACAAGTCCAGCTAAACTGTGAAATATATATGTAATTGTACTTTCTTTTCTAATATATAAGAAAGACTATTTTTTCTATTTGAAAAAAAAACTAACACTTCTTGTATTAGGTTTTCTAAAATTATTGAAATAATTACTCTGCCAAGGGAGATGACTATCATAAAGATCTTATATTTGAGATGATTATCATAATGATCTTATATTTGACGTTCAAGTTCAGTTTGTGAGTAATAAGGTCTAAATACTCTATGTATTGCAAGTTTTCTATTATTATTGGAAAAAAATTACTCCACAGAGGAAAATGATTGTCACAGGTTCAAAGCGAACAAAAATGGAAATGTAACAAGCTTAGATCATGGCATTGTATCTTTAGGTTATTGTTTTTGTAGATCCTTTTAACATGCTTACTATTTCATTTAATTATAAGTAAATATTGAAAGGTGATTATGTTAGGTTTAGACACGCATTGCACTCATAAACAATATATGAATTATTATAATGATCAAAGACTCATGAATTTTTTCAAAAAGGAAAAAAAAACTCTGGCTTATATAGATGTGCCAGTTCAAATCCTGTAAACTATGAGATGATAAATTCAAAACTGTTCAAACACAAATTCTTGACTTTGTATAATACGACATGCTGGAATCAAAATATACCCGTGCCACCCAAAAGGACATGCTATAGCCTAATAAAAGATGGTTTATAAACAGTCATCCAAAACTAAAACAAAACTTATTGCTTTAATACATCGTTTAGAAGGTCAGGACCTCCATACCCAGAAAAACAATAGTGCTCCCGAAAGATAGATAAAGTCTTCAAAAAACATCACTGGAGAAGAAACAAAGGAATACAGAGACTGACAACGAAAAGAAAAGATAAAGATCATGAAAAATTAATCGTGCCAGCAATGCTTTGACCCTCAGCATCAAACAATTCATAATGCATAATGCCAAATTACAACGACATACACCATTTATATTTCCCATACCTGGTATTGCAGTAGACCAACAGCGCGGACGGGAGGAGCAACACAGATGAAAACGCGCGAACAGACTGACCAGCAGCAGCACAAAAAAAAAATGCGCGAACAAACAGATCGGTAAACAAATCAACTTCGCGAGCGATTTATTTATAGAAACTAGTTCGGCCGAACTATTTTAAAATTAAAAGTTCGGCCAAACTCAAATTTCGGTCGAAATTTTGTTGCAGGTTTTCCCGTCTCCGGAAAAAATCCTGTTTTCCCATGCCGTCAATGTGCCGTTTATCTAAACGGAATCACGAGTTCGGCTGAAATATTAAATAGTTCGGCTGAACTTTATAAAAGGTTCGGCTGAACTATTGCCGAAAAAAGTTTTCCGCCCCCCGATTCTCACAAAAGTGTAACCTAGCTTCACGTTTCCGCCCTGCACCAATAATTCCTTGAACCTTTAGTTGAATCTTGAGTTGCTTGAGATATATATAGGCTGTAGATAGGAAAGTAAATCTTATATTTACTTTCCTTCTTTCCTTTATTTTTCGACTGCTTCTTATTTGTAAACCACTGTCTCAACAACTTCATTGCAAACTATACTTCAATTTAAATCTGCACTACAAGAGATATCATTCTCATACTCACGTACTGATCCACACTCCTTCTTTAGTATGCCGCAAAACTTATAATACACAAATATATATGTATATACAAGTTCTAAAATCCGCACCAAAGTGCTGCACCTTATGATATACCGATATGTATATATGTAGATAAGTTCTGAAATTCTTCAAAACTTCTGCACTGCATTTCATCCTATAATCCATACTTCTATTCAAACATATGATCCACACTTTTACTTCATCAAACTATTGTTATCCGTATGCTTGTTATCCGCATGCTGCGTCGGAGATGACTGAACAAGAACACTGTCATATTATCCGCATTGCATCACTGTTGTATGATCTGCATTGTTCTCAAACATTTCAAACTTCGCACTGAAATCCCATCAATAAATCTACATTGAAAATTACCACAGGAATCTGCAAACTGTTTCAGAGATATGATCGAAACTTCTGTTCTCAGGTATCCTCAAACGTAACTGTGATCTACGATGTCATATATATGTCAAACTCAGAGGTGTCTGAAATCTGTGTCCTCTTATAATCGGCATTATATATATATATATATATATATATATATATATATATATATATATATATATATATATATATATATATATATATATAATAACGTTCACTTAATTTAGGCTAACCTGTCATGCTGTAGGGAGGCCAACTTGATACAATTTACATAACATTTCTTCGAGCATAAATGAGAGTTACTCTTCAATAGGTTCTAGGCTTCGTCTGGGAGCATTTCTAGATCCTTCATATATGACACTAATTACATTTTTATCTAGAATACAAAAACCCTAGATAGACATCAAGAAGAAGTCTATTCAACCTATAATAAAATATTTCTTATGAAACCCATGAGGCAAGTACAATATATATATTTTATTATCTTTGACTTCTTCTTTACATAAAAATACATAATTACATAGTCAATATGAAGACCGACCTAGTTACACTTTTTAACAATCTTGACCATATTACTAAAAATTTCTAGGTACTATGGCCCTTTGTCACAGAAATCGTGCCAAATTCCCTAGAATATTACTCTGCATGCACCCTTATTGAATGTTGTGATCACATCAAATAATTTTGTGTTAATATGGTATCAACGAGTCGAGAGATTAAGTGTAGCCTTACTGCCACCCAAAGGGAATTTCCAGATCCCACCACCCAGTATGCAGGTGAAATTGAGTAGAAAATATCAGATGTGGCAGTCTTGAAAGCCTTGATGATTAACATTGTGAAAGAAGATCAAGGCATTTTGCAACAAGTTCATGACTGGTGTGGTTGTCTAGCAAGGAAGAATCAACTTGCTTACCATATGTTCCAAGGCGTCAATCATCTTCTTAATCAATGTAACACCCTCCTCCCACAGCTACCCAAGTAACTGACCAACCAGGGTAAACATGTGACAAAGAGTTACTATGATCTGATTTAACCTCCTAGGTTACCTTAAAGAAGTGTAATCGACACCACACAACCACACATACCTTCTACACATGTTACATGACACCTAGGATCCATTCCAACCTTCCAAGAGGCTAGCCCTTGATCCAAACTGACCTTTTCATGCATCAATACCCCAATCGCTCCCTTGACATGGGCAGGAGTGTGACTGGAAACCTCCAGTTGCATGTGCAACATGGGTATGCATGCAACTGGGGACTTTTCCTAGTAGTTATGAGCCAGTGACCCTGATTTCTATGCCACTTTTTCAAGCCCATAGCCCAGGTCACTGCCCAAAACTCCATGAAACTTTCAGAACCGAAAGATAACAGGGGAAAAACAATGTAAAAGAAAACACTTGAACAAGGAATTGACTATACCCCTACTAGCCATGACATAAATTTCATCAAAAATGTCACAAATATGTAATCTACAAGTTTAAATAACATATCTAAGCATAGGGGTCTCATAATTATCTGAGAATCGCTAAGAAGCATTTTTTCCTCATCACATTAACTCCATTATCGTCTATTTGTTCATAGATAAATTATTAATTCATTTACAAATCAAAACATGATGAGAGCCATACATCATAACTGTCATAAAACACATTCATAAGAAACATATAAACAATAGAAATGAAAAGAACATAACAACTGTATAAGCCACATAATAAAAAGCATATTTACCCATCAATACAAGAGGAAAAGAGCTCTTATTGTCATAAGAAAATTGCAACCAAGTCTGGGACTTTGACGTTGCACCTGACCATAGACATGGTTGCGCCAAATCTCTCTTCAGCTAGTCACCCCTGTGCCATATTCCAAGCATGAATGTTGGATATCATAAAACAAATCCATAAAAACCAAACCAAGGCTTCCAGAGGCCAATCCACCTCAACCCTTAACCAGTGGTTTTGCCTCACGGTCAGACATCACAACCATCACCAGATTAGTCTCCACCCAATTTTTCCAGGGCTCCAAGGTGTTTTTTCTAACCAAGGATTCCAGGACTAGTAACTAAACCCACCAAGGGCTTCTAGAGCATTTCTCCAACCAAGGTTTCTAGGACTAGTTTGAACCAAGTTGTTACAGCGCTCCGGAGCGTTTGTCCAACCAAGGCCCCAGGAACTAGTAACTCATCCTGCAACCAAAGGAACATGAGAATCAACCAGAAAAAAAGGAAATGAACCAAAAACACCATGGCTATTTAGAAAATGGAAAGGATAGGAAAAAACATTGTCAATCAAGAAAATCCTCCATGCCAATGACAGATCATGACCAAGAAACCACATGCATATGCCATGCATGCCAAAAATAGTGAGTAAAAAATACATGCAACTCAGTACCTGCAACAAAAATTTGCTGTAGTTGTTGATCCCGATGCCCTCTTGCACTTTATTGCTCTTCCTTTTCCTTCTTGCTCCAAATTTCCAAGTATGGCACATCCTCCAAAAGTGCTCCAAGAATAATATAAGTGTGCAAGAGTATGAGAGAGAGAGAATAAAATGAGAGCTCCAAAAATGAACTGACAAAAGGTTAAAACTGGAAAACATCTTTCCCACTGATCCTCAAAAGCCCTTTTATGAATGAGGCCTCTATTTTCTTCATTTTCCATTATTTTCCTTCCTTTTCCTCCTGACATGAAACGGATGACCTTTCACCTCCCTTTTCTCCTATTTTCCATTATTTTCATAAATAAATTAGAATAAATTCCACTTTGCCTTTCCAAAGGCATAATAAACCATATGAACAGGCGCACTAGGATTCAGCTTGGAATACATGTCCCGCGACCTTGGTTATTATTTTTCCTATATTAACTTTTATTACATGAAAATTTCACCAAGGATGCTACAGAACCCTCCCCATTGGAGGAAGAACATCCTCGGTGTTTAACGACACCTACAACCAACAAGACTAATGTAAGCACAACATATTACCCATAGAGCTTTATAACTTAGCTCGTTGCAATATTTATAATGATTAACCAGTTGAGAACCAAACCAACATGTCAACATACCAACATAACATCATAATGACACGAAAACCATTCCACTTATTGGAGCTTTATAACATAGCTCATGGCGATATTTACATCCATATACATATGTAAATATACCCAACAACACACCAACATATACCAAAACATATACCAAAACACATACCAAAACATTTGCTCAACCATCGAATAAGGAAGGGTACATAGCCCTCATCTGATCCGCCATCTCCCATGTAGCTTCATCGGGCCCAAAGTGCTTCCATTGCACTTTAACCTGATCGATTGTTCGGTTCTAGAGCATGAGCATATTTCTCTGCAAAATGCATTGAGGTTCCGACTAGAATTCTCCTTCTGGCTCCACCTACAATAAAAACTAGTCAATAGCATGTTCAACATCTTTAACATACTTCTTAAGCAATGACACATGTAAAAAACCATGGAATTTCACTATTGAAGGCAGTGAAAGTCAATAGGCTACTAGTCTAATCCTCTCAATAATCTTGAAAGGCCCACAAAACCGAGGTTCCATCTTGGCTCATGATCTAATCCTCAAGGAGTTTTTCTTGGGTTTGATGCGCAAGTCATTAGGGGAATTTTTAGATCTAAAATGGGCCTCCTAAAGAAATTATAAAATAATAGTGGAAATAACAAAATAGGATTAGATTGAATCATCAAATTTTAGAGGGAAAAACAGAAAAAACTATTTTTTCAACTCGTATTTTCAATTTATATCCCTATGGGTTTACTCAAATTTCGAGCGGGAACACTCATTGGAAGCAGAATTTGATTCCTCATCCAAGGAGTACCCATGTTGCATAATTTCGATGGACTCTGCTACAAAAAAATAGAAATACATGAAAGATATGATTACAACCATGTTTTTTCTTGTATTTCTCATTTCTCATGTAACAGGGTCCATTGAAAGTATGCAGCATGGGTACTCCTTCGTTGAGGAACCGAATTTTGCATCCATAGAGTAATCCTGCTCGAAATTTGAGTAAAACCTTATGGAGATAAGCTAAAAATACAAGTTAAAAAGTTGTTTTATTATTTTATTATTTTTTAATCTTTTTACCTTTTTACCCCAGAAATGGTGAATCATGCCCCATGGTTGACGTCATCAGCTTGAATCCTATTAGTTCTTATAAAGTTTATTTTGGTTGTACATTTTTCTTAGGAGGCCCATTTTAGACCTCAAAAGTTCTGTAATGACACATGTTCCACAACTTGAAACTCCTTAAACAAACTGTTCCAGTCTACATAGCTCTTCTGTCTATCCTATGCTTCCTCTAGATTCTTATTTATTACCTGCATTTCTTGTTCCATCTCTACCAACATATTTGATCCAATAAACACCCTGTTAAATGGATCACTCCAAGTGACGGGAGTATTGCAACTTTTCCCATACAATGCCTCAAACAGAATCATCCTAAGAGATTCCTAATACCCATTGCTGTAAGCAAAATCTACCAGTGGAATATACTCTTCCCACTTTCATTGTTTATGCATCACATACATACTCAATATGTCCTCCAATATCTGGTTGACCCTCTTTATCTGTCCATATGTCTGCGGATGATAAGATGTACTGAAGTCCAACATTGTGCCAAAACCTGCAAATAACTCCTTCCAAAACTTGGAAGTGAACTTTGCATCATCGTATGACACAATATTTAGTGGAACACCATGAAATCTGACCACATCCCTTATAAAGACCCCTCCTACATCATTTGATGAGTATTATAATATTCCAAATCTGTAATTTTCTACAACAATAAGAATATCTTAAGATATTTCAATGTTGGAGATTCAGCAGATAGAATCTTATGATGTGTTCAAAAACACATAGCCCTCAAATGAGTGAAACATCAACAAAAGAATAATGTCTACACCTTCGCAAGTGGGGAAAATACAGAAATTAGACCGTACAAACATTATTTCTGAAGATCTGCGTTTTTACTGGGTGAAATAATGCTGGGTTCCCTTAGAATACGCTGTTAGGCTATCACATAAAAAAGGGGATTAGAAAGAAATCCCTTTTGATATGTTAATAGACCTCTCGGCTACCTGACAACTTAAAAATAGCCAAATCCCATGACTTGAGTTATGTAGAAAAAGACTGAAGCATGTACAACGTTATTTTATGAGGTTTCTGTGGTAAAATAATGAAATTACATGGATTTGGAACTTTATGGAACAATATGCAAAGAAAACAGAGATCTGACCTCCTTATTGCATTATAAAGCTAACCCGGCAAGGGTTTCATGAAACACATGTACAAGAAAGAGAAGATCTGAATATTCATCTCAAAAAATGTAGTCTTATTGAAACATTACAAAAATATAGCTGAATAATACAAAAGATGGATGAGAATCCCTTCCTCTAGCTTTTCGGGAGAAGGGTTGGCCCTTTCCCTAGGAAACTAGCTCAAAAATAAGGGTCTTAACCCTGCTGCAGAAACTCTGCATAAAATGACACAGTTCCTTCAAGGGAATGCACTGTAGGATATGAGAACCACTTTTTCCTATTTCCAAGATCTGAAATGTGCTAAAAAATATTCCTAGCTGATTTCTCAAGAAGAGGAAAGAACCTTCTAATGAGAAACAGGCCCGGAAGTGGTGTAAGAATCCTCTACTGCAACACCCTGCAACTCAGAAATATTCTACTATAGAAATAACGCTAGGAATGAAGAATGATGCTTGGCCTTGAGCCTGGATGTGGAGAAATACTGAACAATATCTCCCAAGAGGCCTCTCAAGGGAAGAGGTGGGATTCCCACTTGGGAACACCTAGTGCTACCTTGCTAAACAACAAGGGGAAGCCAAGTATAAACAGACAAGATCAATAGATCGAAATAAAAAAGCATGAATAACAAAGGCCTCCATCCTCTTCATATGTAGCAAGTGAACCTCTCCACATTGGGTCCCATTCACATGTGCCACCAAGCTCATGCAAGTTGTCCTCCACCAAAACTATGCTGTCCAAAGGAGATTCAATGTATATAGACAATTTAGTTGAATTGGTAAAAGTTGACTAAATCAACATGATCCCATCTTTGTTCACACCCAAGGGTGCTCAAATTAGCTGCTTATTCTTACCCCTTTTCACATTAGGAGTGTTATTTATCCTTATAAAGAGGTTAATGGGCCTCCCTACCCATTTATTCACCTTCATAATGATAAAACAACTCTAATATTCCATTTATCTTGGAGGCTAAAATTTTGGAATATTACAGTCCTCCCCTCCAAAATGTTTCTTGTCCTCAAGAAACTGTATAAGGAGAGAAAAATCCTCCCCTCCTCTTCTTGTGGCCTCCTCATCAAAAATTCTCCACCACTGCTCAACATGTTCTATTAAAAATCTGTCCTCCAATGTCTCCTCCTAAGCATGTAAAACCATATTGCTCACATCATAGAAAGGTGGAAGATGTATGTGGAAGCCTCCCTGCTATCCAATGGCCTCCTTGAGGTAGGAGTGATGATGAACATGGGAAATATTATTCCCGACGAGTGACCCCCACACCCATGCTATCATCCAAATGAAATGAGCCAATCTAGCTAGCTCAAAAAGATCCTCAACCCTAGATTCATGGAGTGTGTTGGGGTTGCATGGAGAGATTGGATCCTCCCAACCAAGTGGTTTCTCTCCCCATTTATGATAATTATGGGGCTGCTGCTGATCTTGGGCTGAAATGTCATGACCTTCAAGAGTGGCCCAAGCTACCCCATCAAACAAATAAACCATGAAGTGCCTCCTCCAAAAACTCAAATTCTCCAAGTGGCTTCTCCCACATGAAGAAGAGAGACATATTTTTGCAATCATGGGCTGCCCATTGCTCCTCTAGAAATATGCATCATGCAAAGTAGGGAGAATCATCCTCCCCATGGGCATCTCCAACTCATATCCCACTCTCCAATCAAAGCTTCTCATAAACATAGATATATCAACCATACATGGAAGCAAACCAATAGAAACAAGTTGTCACATGACAACCAGAAAGTGGATCAAGGTCCCATACAAGGAACCAGCGCAGTGCATTCCTTGCCTACATCAAATAAAAAAAAAATAGTTCTTTTCTAGCCACTTGTTTGCTACCACAATCATTTTACAAGATATAAACATGAGAGTACAAAAGGGTGTCAATGGTGCACACCAAAATTCTTGTGGCTTTCCCCACAAATCACCAATGAGATAGCCAATCTCAATGCTAAAATTGGCTTCAAGTACATCATTATACAATATGCAAGAAGGAATAATCCTCCTTGGTACAATATGCTGCTCATAAAAAGACAAGAAATACAAAACATAAGGTGAAATTGTACATTCTCCATTATGTACTTGAGGACTTGAGCTGAAATGGCTCAACTGAAAATGCTCCCTTACTTCCAATGAGTAGGAAGGTGGTTGTGACATCCTCTCTATCACCATCCGGGCTATGCATCTCTCCATATGCTGAAATATGTCATGCTGAATGCCCTCCCAAATGAACTCCTCTGCCAAAGAGAGATATGCATCAAAATGCATGGAAAAGAAGTCCTCATGTGCTGCATGTAACGACTTCTCCTTGAGCTTAGAATCTCCAGTCAAGAAGTCTTTGTCATAAGAATAGATGACCATATCATCCACCCTATATTTTTCATCTCTATCAGGGTCATCAAGAATCATGCAAGTACTAAGATCCTTGGAGTACTCTACCAAGAGTTGAGACCTCTAGTATGGATCAAGCCTCCCAAGAGACAACATTGATGATATGCAATGTGAAGCTCCCCACATGCTGCTAGCTTTTCCTTTGACATCCTTCATGCCAAAGTCATCCTCCAAGTTTCTGCCATGCCCATCATGTAGCTGCTCATGCTCAAAAAGAAGTAGTGACCTTTGGAAGTTGGCCTCCCATGAGAAGCTCTCCTCCAAAAAGAATCTCCCAATCTTAGCCAAAGCAAGCATGAGTGGCCTCCATCTACTCCAATGTATGGAGGATTCCTTCCTCAAGGGAAGTATCCTTTGTTTCTCCAAGTCCATGGAGCAGCTCCCTTGCACCATGAAAGTGCCATCCTCCATGAATGTAGCAACCTCTGTCAGCATAGTACTGATAGTGAGAGTGGGTCGTGCTAAAAATGGAAGGATGCCCCCATCCTCCTTGAGTTTATCCTGAACTCTTTGCACTGCACTAGACCCCTTCAAAGTTTTCACCTCTCCGAGATACAAGAGTGGTGAATAAAATGGCAAGATTTCTCTTACCAACTCCAAGTATGGTGGCCTCCCCAGTGGAATGCCTCCATGTAGTGAGACATCCATGGCAAGAGAAGATTGTTCATATGGTTGGGCAACCTTGCCCTTGCCCTCACAGTGCAAGATAGTCTCCCTCCTCCTTGCACCGGCTCTCTGAAATAGATAGGGGTGTGTTCTCCTCATTAAGTGATGATGTCCTTCCTCCCTACCTTCTATTTCCATCAATATCATCTCACAATCATGCTGCTCATTGATTTTACTTTTCTTCCCATATGTGAGATCCTGGGGAACTTCTTGCAATGACACAAGAAATCCTCCTATTGGAGCATGTGCTCCTCCTTCCTCTGCATGAGGCACTAGATATGCTCTAGATGTGACAACGCTGTAACCCCCATCCTTCTCTTCATATTCAATATGAGTAGGAGGTAATTGCTCAATAAGAGGACCCTTATTTACAAAAGGATAATTCATGCCCTCTTGTCCAAGGTTATGAAACAAATATCGTGGCTTCAGCAAGGTATCATGCAAGATATGATCTCCTCCAATAGGTTTCTGAAGTGGTTTTGAGTTTGCAGGTCCTCCCAACTTATGAAAAAGTTTCATTGGTTTGATTGTCTCATGTTTTGTATCAAATATTTCTACCAATCCTTCAATGAAATTTGCAAAAGAAGAAGTGTTAAAATTTTTCAATGAAAATGACTCAAACATCCACCAAGCATGGGCCTTACCTTCAAAGTGCAGCGCTGCAACTTTGATGGCTTCTTCTTCAGAAATTGGGTGCTGCTACAAATAATTACACAACTCCTCCACCCAAGTCTTGGCTGAGAAAGTTGGGGATCCATCAAAGGTAGATAGAGAAAATCTATCCATGTCATGCAGCTGGCCCCTCTCCACCTTGATCTTTCAGAATTCTTTGAAAGTAATATGATCTCTAAACTTCTTAGTTTGAGATTCATACTCTTGCAGAAAATTTCTAAGAGTTCCCTTCTCCGACATTTCCTCTTCTTTCATCTCTCTCATAGGAAACCTAGGCATTTTACTGCATTGTGCATAATAGGGTGTAGCTGCATGCTCACACCTATCATGTGCCAATCTAGATTTGGCTCTAGATCGAAACTCCTCAGGAGATTCCATCTCTCCTCTCATTTTCTTAATATTTTCATTGATGCACTGCACAGATTTTGGAAGAAGCTTTGTAAGCCTATCTTCCCTTTTTCCTCCACATAATGGAGTCTTATTTCTATTCATCTCTCCTTCTCTAGATAGCTACATGGATGAGTTCCATAGGCTGAGCCAAGATTGAAGCTTTGATACCACTGTAATATTCCAAATTTGGAATTTTCTACAACAATAAGAATATCTTAAGATATTCCAAAGTTGGAGATTTAGTAGATAGACTCTTATGATGTGTTAAAAAACACATAGCCTTCAAATGAGTTAAACAACAACAAAAGAAGAACGTCTACACCTTCCCAAGTGGGGAAAATGCAAAAATTAGAACCTGTAAAGTTATTTCTGAAGATCTGTGTTTTTACTGGGTGAAATAACATTGGGTTCCCTTAAAATATGCTGTTAGGCTGTCACATACAAAAGGGTATCAGAATGAAATCCCTTTTGAGATGTTAAACAAACCTCCTGGCTACCTGACAGCTTAAAAATAGCCAAATCCCATGACTTGAGTTATGCAGAAAAATACTGAAGCATGTAAAACATTATTTTATGAGGGTTTCTATGGTAAAATAATGAAATGACATGGATCTGGAACTTTATTGAACAATATGCCAAGAAAATAGAGATTTGGCCTCCTTATTGCGTTATAAAGCTAACCCGACAAGGGTTTCATGAAACACATGTACAAGAAAGAGCAGATCTGAATATTTAGCTTAGAAAATGCAGTCTTACTGAAAAATTACAGAAATATAGCTGAATAATAAAAAATAGGGATGAGAATCCCTTCCTCCTGCTTTCCGGGAGAAGGGTTGGCCCTTTCCCCAGGAAACTAGCTCAAAAACAAGGGTCTTAACCCTGCTACAACAACTCTTCATAAAATGACGCAGTTCCTTCAAGGGACTACACTATAGGAGATGAGAACCACTTTGGCCTATTGCCAAGATTTGAAATGTGCTCAAAAATCTTCCTAGCTGATTTATCAAGAGGAGGAAAGCACCTTCTACTGAGAAATAGACCCGAAAGTGGTGTAAGAATCCTCCACTGCAACACCCTGCAACTCAGCAATATTCTGCTGCAGAAATAATGCTGGGACTAAAGAATGATGCTTGGCCTTGAGCCTATATGTGGAGCAATACTGAACAAGCTCTCCCAAGAGGCCTCTCAAGGGAAGAGGTGGGATTCCCGCTCGGGAACACCTAGTGCTACCTTGCTAAACAGCAAGGGGAAGCTAAGTCTAAATAGAAAATATCAATAGATCGAAATAAAAAAGCATGAATAACAAAGGCCTCCATCCTTTTCATATATAGCAAGTGAACCTCTCCAAATTGGGTCCCATTCACATGTGCCACCAAGCTCATGAAAGTTGTCCTCAACCAAAACTGCGCTATCCAAAGGAGATTCAATGTATCTAGACAGTTTAGTTGACTTGGTCAAAGTTGACTAAATCAACATGATCCCATCTCTGTTCACACCCAAGGGTGCTCAAATTAGCTGCTTATTCTTACCCATTTTCACATTAGGAGTGTTATTGATCCTTCTAAAGAGGTTAATGGGCCTCCCTACCCATTTATTCACCTTCCTAATGATAAAACAACTCTAATATTCCATTTAGCTTGGAGGCTAAAATTTTGGAATATTACAAATATGTAGACTTCACTGGAATGAAGTGCACTACCTTGGTCAACCTGTCCACCACAAACATGATATAATCATGTTTTCTAGATGTCCTTGGTAAACTTGTAATAAATTCCATGGAAATGACCTCCCATTTCCACTCTGCAATCAGAATCGACTACAGTAGTCAACCTAGATGCTTACATTATGTGTTAACTCGTTGCAAATATAAGCACCTAGCCACAAACTCTGCTATGTATCTCTTCAAATTCATCCAATAGTAAAACCTCTTCATTGTTGTCATCATATTCTGATAGTCTAGGTGACCTGAATATGGTTTCACATGAAACTCCCTCAATATCAACTTCTTGAGTTCATTGCTGTCTGGCACATATATCCTGTCTCTAAACCTGATCAAGCCATCTGTTGTGATATGATAGTCCACATCCTATGCACCCATTCTTGTACCTGTACTATGTTGCAATATTTTCCTAAGCTCCATATACCTGGCATCTTGCTGACCTACTTGCGAGATCCTATCTAGTAGATCTGTCCCATGGGAACTCTTAGCTGCTATGTGATTCACTTATATCCGCCTACTAAGAGCATCTGCAACCCTAATCTCTTTACCTTTGATATGCCTTATCTTAAAGTCAAACTCACTAATCATGGCCTACCATCTAGCTTTCATGAAATTCAAATTTGGTTGGTCAAATAGATACCACAATCCACTGTGATCACTCATCAATACAAACTGTCTTCCCAGAAGATAGTGCCTCCACATATTCAATGCATGAATGATCGTTTCCAACTCAAGATCATGTGTCGAATAGTTCTGCTAGTTCTCATTTAGTTTACGTGACCCATAACATACCACATGTCCTTCCTAAATAAGGACTCAACCAATCCCTCTCTTGCACATACCACAAAATCCTTGTTCGGATATGCGATCTTTAACACTAGATCACGTGTCAACAACTACTTTAACTATTCAAAAATTGTTTCACATTACTCTATCCCTTCAAACTTCTTACATTTCCCTGCAATGATATGATAGGATAAGAAATGTGTGAGAAGTTCCTAATGAATCTCTTGTAATAACCTACAAACCCCATAAATGATCTTATCTCATCCACATTCCTAGTATCTGCCCACTCCATGATATCCCTTATCTTTTTAGGATCCACTGTTATGCCTTTCTTGGAGGAAAGATGTCCCAATTAATGTACCTATGTATGAAATAAATTGCACTTGTTGAGCTTAGCATACAATTGATGCTCTCTCAACAATGTCAATATTGTTGCTAAGTGTTAGGAATGCTCTCTCAACAATATCAATAACAATATATCATCAATGAATACTATAACAAAATTGTCCAAATAAGGATGCAACACACTATTCATCAAGCACATAAAAGTATATGGAGCATTAGTCAATCCAAATGGAACTACAACAAGCTCATAATGTCTGTACCTGGTCCAGAAAGTTGTCTTGTGAATGTTATCTTCTTTAACGCGTACCTTATGATATCTCGATCTCAGATCAATCTTCGAGAACACTGATGTTCCCTTCAACAGTTCGAACAATTCAACAATCCTCAACAATGGATACTTGTTCTTAATGGTCACCTTGTTAAACTTCTTGTAATCAATGCATAACTAAGAGTACCATCCTTCTTCTTCACAAACAATATTGGTGCACCCCAAGGTTATACACTTGGCCTAATGTATCCTTTTTCAAGCATTTCCTTTAACTGCAACTTCATCTCTACCAACTCTCGATTGCTCACCATGTAAGGTTGCTTAGATTTTGGTACTACCCCTAGTACCAACTCAATAGAAAATTATACTTCCTTGTGAGGTGGAAAATATGAAACCTTTTTAAGAAATACATCCTAAAACTGTTGCATAAATAGGTACCTACTCAAAACATATGCATCCTCAACTTCCTTACCTTTGTCACTAGAAATCTACACTATAAACAACACACACCCTTTCCTGCAACTGCGCTTGGCATGCATACCATTTTCACCAATGTTTCTTTCCTCTTACCATGCAAGACTCTTTGTTCCCCATTTACATCCATGCACTCAATATAATTATCATAACAATCCACCTTGGTCCTGTGAAGATATAACCAATCCATACCCAAAAGCATACTATATGATCCCAATGGAAATACATTTATATGTGTTAATGTAGACATACCATTCAACTCAAACACAAACGCTTTTACCCAATTATAAACTCTCTTCTTGGTACCTATTGCCAGTTGCACTAACTAATACTTTGCATGTACTTCTTTATTCAAAGCACACTTATCCACCAGGTCAGGATTAACATATATATAATTATATCTAGGGTCAATAAAAATAGAAACAAATTGATTACAAATCTTACCATCCATCTCGATAATAGATGCATGGTGATCTACTTGCCTATTATACAGTGTTGCATAGACCCTGGGAATACTCTGTCCAACATCTCTCACTGTTTGTGCCTCCTGTGCACTGTAGATCTACGGTCTACCACCTTGATGTTGTGGAAAACATCTCCCGTGATGATATTTTCCACAAGTCCAAGAATGTATAGGCTTCTAGCCTTCATCTTATTCTACTCCTCAGATCAAAGTTCATGTCCTCTTCCAGATGTATTGAAATTATTAGGTGGTGCAAAATTCTCTTTGTTACCTATATCTTGAGGTCTTGCTCACTTCTTGTCCCATATTCCTTTATTCTTATCATTACCCTTCTAATCCTTCTTAGTCTCATATATGCGCTTTGATTTCTCATAACAATGCTTTGGCTTCTGAATGGCCTCCTCCAGTGATATAGGTTCATCAAACTCAATCCTATCTTTGAAAGCTATCGGAAAACCACTGATGAATCTCTGAATCTTGTCCTTCTCCTCCTTGAGGTAAGGCACATATTGCAACAACTCTAGGAATTTTCTATTGTACTCCTCATTGGTCATAGATCCCATATTTAGTTCATAAAACTATTTTCCCCTGTCATCATAGTATCTCTTTGATAGATACTTCTTCTTGAATAGTATCTCGAACTCACTCCACCTCAATTCTTCCTTATGAATACCCCTTAAACTCTTCACATATTCTTACCAGATATCTATTTTTATCTTTAAGACTAAATGTAGCTATTCTAGCATTCATGTTTTCTTAGTAATCATGTAAGCTGAAGAAATTCCTCATACCAAGTGTTGTATCTCAAGAAACAATCCCTTGGTTGTGGTAAGGAATCAGTGCTTAAGACATTTTGTAAATTTACGCCACAATTATAATATCAAATGGCCTCTGCTTAACACCTTTGGAATCTAATTATTTAATACACTCAATAATTTGATATAATGAAATCATTCAAAATGCCATAAACTGATGATATCTGATTGAAATGAAAAGAAGAACTGTAAAGGAAAATTGAAGTGATATGTTGAGAAACAAAATCTATCACTTTTAAGTTTAAGAGGAAATTCATGGAGAGAGAGGAAACTCAAAATAATATGTTGCAAACACAGAATCTATTACCTTAAAGTTTTATCAGGATTTTGTGAAGAAAGAAGAGATGAGTTGAAGGAGCACAAATTAAGGTTGTTTAACTCTTACTCAAAGATGTAATTAAGAGACCGACTGCTACATTAATTCACTTCATTCAAAGAGGAATTTTACATATATTAGAGTATTTGAGAGTTATGCTTCTCCCCATGTTTTACCCTATTATGTTCATGATAAGTTACTTGCAAAATAAATATCCCATCAACTTGTTAATGGTGTTACGAAATAGTTGAAAGATGCTAAAAATGCTATTCGGCCTAATTTCCCTACACAATGTGGCACTTTTGCACTGTCTAACATCGGCCATACTTACAAGGAAGTTTCCAAAATTCATTTATTGAAATTGGCTATAATTCCAAAAAGGTTATATGATCCAAATGATGTAATTAAAAATTACATCATAGAGCTTAAGTTAAAGCCTTTTGTAAAGGAAGAAGATGGATTTGATGATCTCTTCCAAGGCATGGAAAATTTTTCAAATATTATCAAGTACGTATCTAGTCAACTAATTCAAGAAGATTTTGAAGCTTTCCAAGCATACAGAAACAAGAGTCTAGAGAAATTCCCTCTCAATTTGTTAACTATTGAAGATGACACCAAACACACTCCAAGCATCAGCCTGTATGATGAAGTAAAACATATGTCTGAAGATGAATCAGGTCAGTCACAACAACAATCTCATGATTTGGATCACTCTGAAAATGAATCCGAATATAAAAAGGAAAAATAAGAAAAGATAATTGACCAAGTCATTCATGAGATAGATATGTTAGAGGAAACTGTTAATCCACTACAAAGAGTTCCAACAATGCATGAAAAAGAAATCATACCGGCCTACCTTATAGATTAGATAGTTCTACAAATTGAAGATATTCCTTCATTGGATATTTTCTTAAGTCCTAGTTATAAGGTTGTAGTTAAAAGAAAGAAAAGAAGGAGAATTTATGAAACAACTTCAAAGCCTATAGATGAATCAGTTGATGTATTATGGAAATATTCCTTATATGATCCTACTGAACATATAACCAAATTATCACAGTGTGCAGGGGCATATACTACTGCTACTATTGATAAAGCTACTGAGGTTAGAGTGTTGTTAAAACAAAAGGAAGCCAGAGTAAAAGAACTAGAGAAGTTGTTGATTGAAGAGAAATCTAATTCCAGTGAGAAATCCAAAGTAAACACAGCCCAATTTCATAAAGATATTGAAAGCCTCAAATTGCAGCATCAGACAAAGGTTAATGAAAAACAAGCATAGATGGAAGTAGCAATGACTAAGTTACAAAGCCAACCACAATTAGAGAAATGTATCAAAGAAGCATTAGATTTAAAAACTAAGTTAAAGAAAGAACAATAATTGTTTTATCATCAAGCTTCTATAATTGATTCTTATTGTGATTCAAATAAGATATTGATCTAGTAGATAGTGATCCAGAAACTTGAATGTGAAAGACTTGAGAAGAAAATTGAAGAACGCATTCAATGGCAAGTTTCAGATTCGGGGAAGCAAGCTAATCTACCTCAAGTAGATAAACTTCACAAAGAAATTCTATTTAGAGAATGGGAAGTGCAAATCAAATAGGCAAAGAAAGTAGCAACAAAGACATGCAAGATATCAAGTGAGATTATTGAATCTATGTGTGAGAAACTGTCTAGAGTAGAAATTCTTAAGGAAAACATGTCTGATGTGTTTTCAGAAACAATACAGGTGGAAACACAGTGGAAGTAGAGAGAAGATACACAGGAGGAAATGATTAAAAAGGTAAATAAGTTTGATCAAGAAAATTACTGGAATTTTCTGATCAAACCTTATCATCAGCATCAAACTCTGCAGTCTCTTACAGATTCAAAAAAGTGATCCCAGTCAACAATCTCAAATGCTATTTTCAAGGGATAGATCCGATCAAGGATATCGCAGCCAGCTCAGCTCAAAGCAATGTTAGATATTTTTCAACTTCGTGACCACATTCAGAAAGAAGGGCAGGACTCATAAATCAGAATTGTTAGTTTAATTTCCTAGATTGTAGTTTAAGTTAGCTTTATGAGGAAGGTTGTTTGAAACCTCCTCTATATTTTTGTAATAATCTATTTTAAGTTTATAGTTAGTTTAGTATTTAAACTCTTCTCATGCATTTAGAGAAGGGTCCAAAAATTTGTCAAAAACATTTGCAAAGAATGCACTATTGTAATTTTGATGAATTAATGTAACATATCTATTATCTTTTGACAATTAAAGTTGTTTAACTGATGTCGCACTACTGTACTCTTTAAATTGCTTGAAAGTGATAAGGAGCAGATTCATTGCTGTCAGTTTACATGAGTATAACTTCGTACATATGGTACTTATATTCACTTGTATTAAGTCTTACTTCATAGATTGACAGTCATATTTTTATTGTATTATATGTTTGAAACGTCATCATATATAAATATTACATGCACTTCTGTTATAATATTTAGCTATGGTTTCTTATTGAATATGTAATCACAAAGATAAATGCGATATTTCTTTCACAAATCTTCTATGCAAACTACTTTGTTAGAAGAATAATTTTACATAATTTTCATCTCTTTCAACTGTTAAATGATCTATATTATTGATAGCTGAAGGATATCATTTTAGATCGCATAAAGGAAAAACACCCTAGGTATAGATTAGATTAATAGTTTAGATAGATGCATATAGATTAAAATCATTATCCATTTGCATGATATATTCACAACACCCTCAAAATCATCCTTATTGGGACACTGGTCCCATTATCCCTAGTCAGAACCACCACACCAAACGGAAAAGGAGTTGCTTTAAGGTTTGGACCGGGTGGTTTTCCCCCATGTTTTGGTAGCGGAATTCCAAGGTCTCAACAAAACCTTACCAATGTAAATTTGACAATATATAAGCACTTTAAACGTATAAACAACATAATAATTCATTCACTCGTGAAAACACATTTCACAACAACACCATAAACTCTCCCATGGCGACATCACTGCCACCATGACCAACACCATGCCAATGCAATCAAGTACATAGATCACAAATATGAGAAACACATGTGTAACCAACATAAGTGCATGACCAACAGAAATTATTAGCAACTTTCATCATTTAATGTGGATACCTATTAAAGTTTAAGAGTGAATTTTTGTTAAACCAATTTAAATTGGTCAAAATAGTGTTCATTTTATGGATTCATTGTGTGTATTTGAAAGAAGAATATGGAAAATGTAAGAGACTAGTTTTGTAAGAAATGTTGTCTTAATCTATATACTCTTAATTCCATCTCTCATGTTCATGTATTAATTGATATCTCTTTCTTTGGGTTAGGTAAGGCTAATTTGCACTTTGTTTTTTTATGCCCATAATTCAATTATTTAGCTAATGAGAGTTTTGCAATTATTTAGGGTCAAATATTAGTGTGTAATGTTAATAAAGTCTTCATTTCATATTTACACGTAGTATTTATTAGAAGATAAAATGATAACATGAACCAAGAGAAAGGGGCTTTTGGTTCTCTATTGGAGAAGTGTATGAGACTTTGGCCATTATTGAAGATAACAACTCATAATTGTTAGGAAAAACTTGATTTGATGAAAAATTCAAAGTTACTCGGTTTACAATGGTGGTTTTGGGCACATGGTTTTGGTTTTTGATGGTTTTGTTCATGTGGAATGCATGTAATAAAGCCTTTAAAATGTTTGAATACTTCCTCATTGTAACATGCCTAGGGAGGTGAGTTGTGAAGGCTCACTTGGTCAGCTTGGATGGGTTTTGGCCAAAGGATACTGATAGAATTATGTTAGATACTTTTTTCCTAGATTAAGGTTGTCTAGGATAAAACAATGTGTTTATGTTTTATGATTTATTGCTAGTTTTTTCAATGTTTCTCTCAATCAATTTATTTCTCACTGGTAATTTTAACATGGTATCAGTGTTGAAGGTTTATTTATGGCTTAGCTACTTGAATTTGATAGTTATATATTAGGGACAAGTGTTGGCTTCAAAGAGATTCCTTTGTTTCCAATCTTATTTGGCATGGTGAGTGTGAGAGAAGCACACAAGTAGGGAAATAAGAAGAAAGTGGATTCAATGGAAGAATCAAAGGAGGATGGATTCCTTAGCAAAGGAAACACAAAGAATGTGGAGTCTAGATCAGGTTCATGGTTTGGATCATGTTGTTGTGTGCCATGTTGAAGGGCATGTTGTTCAGGTTGCGCAAGGAGGAGGCCCAAGTGATAAGCACGAAGCGACAAAACATGGAATTGGAAGAGAAAATCACAGGTTGGTGTGCATAGGTTCATAAGGAGAACAAGGACCAAATATGGATTTGGAGAGAACTAGGCAAGAGGATGGTTATAAAAACAATGAAAATAAAATATCATTTTGTAATGGAGTTAAAATTTATATTACATGTAAATGGGCACACTCTTGTAAGACCTAGTAAAGCATGAGTATTGTTGGGTCCTTTGTTTTGGGAACAAAGGTGACATGTTGGAAGGTTGGTTAAATTTTGCCAAAGATAACCATTGGGAAGTTTTAGAGGAGACAACGGGAAAAGAAAAGGGGATCCGCTAAAGACCATTAGTTGCGGAATAATGGATAGAGAAGCCATGACCTAGGCAGCCACAACCAAGCAGAAAGGAATGTTGACAACGGAGTAGTAGAAGTAGTCGAAAGTGGAAGAAGGTAGAGCCTCCGGGGAGAAGTCGCAGTCCAAGTAGGTGCAGGGATATAAATAAGGTCGAAGGGAAAATCAAGGGAGGGAGGGGAAGGGATACTGAAATTCTATTATGGAACCATTCAAGCATGCATTGGTTCTTGCTATCTTGGTTGTATATTGACCTTTCATGTTAGTTTCTTATTTTGATTATGAGGCTTTTGAGCTAGATTTAATGTTGTAATGTTGTAAGGATTAATATAAAAATATATTACAAGGATATATGAGTATTATGTGTGTGGGTTCACGTGGATTTTTAATTTTTGTAATATGGTTGCACCTCTATGATATTCTCTCTCTTTATGCTCTTGATATACTACAATTGGATTCCTAAATAGTATAGCTTTGGGTTCACTAGCACTAATATCTTTCATGTGATTCTTTCTGATACCAGATTCCATCCCTTAAGTAACTAAGGTCATGAAATTCCTCAAGTGATATGCCTTATTCACCCTGGATAAGGTGAAAATGTTGGCGTTGTGCTAGAATACAACAAAGATTTTTTTGGCCCTTATATCTGAACCCGGGGTCTCAACCCAGTCATTATTTTTGCACCAAAAAATGGTTCCATTGCTGGGACCTCAAATTTTCCAAAGGGGTTTGGAATATGGTTTCAAGGATATTTAAGAAGGAACTACAAGCTTGGTGGCATGAAAAAGTAGAACGATTCACCTCCCAATAGTTTCAACTTCATCAACAAGGTGTGAAATAATTGAAGGAAGAGATCTTGTACGCAGAACTTGCTAGCGATCAATACAAGATATTCTGGTGCAATTTCCTGGAGGAGCTCTACAATTGGTTGCAGAGAGTGCAAGTAAAAGGAAAGACCAGTGGACAAAATTGATCTCGTCATACCTAGACTTAAGCAGATATTTTCAAGCTACATCGAATTGACATGGATCTGATGCGAGTTGTAGATTTCTGGTTGCATACCACTCTAGAGGGATACATTATTGAGTTTCACACGGAGGGTCATCAGTCATTCTCTAAGGTTGAGGCCGTGTTCAATTCAAGGTTGCGAGGATGAATACTAAGGGAAATTTTGTCGTGGGTTCAGGCTATGATGGTGGAGGAAAACTTGTTGGTGTTCTAGAACCCACCCATGACAACTTAAAAGCCTAGTAACAGGTGAAGGATCTAAAGGGCGGAATGCTACCTAGTGGGGAGCTATGAAAATATTGAATAAATGGACATGGATGACTTCTGAAAGGCCAGATATTTGAGGGTTCAAAGTAGAACACAGATGCTCAAAAATAGCGGGAGAGGACTCTACAGGAAATTAATAGAAGGTAAAAGGGACTACACCAAGAAAGAGAGGTGTTAGTAGATACAGAAGAGAGAGAGAAAGTGGAGGTTATCCTTTTAGGAAGAGCAGAGATGGTCGTAGTGACTTTGGGTCAGAAAAGTGACAGGGACACCACCCCGCCAAGAAAAATAGGAACATGAGATGGGATGGGCTTCATAGGCCCCGAGGAAGGCCACGATGATGAATTTCAATTTTCCATGAGGATATTGTTTTTCGAGAACGATTTGTTCCCCGTAAGCAATGATTCGCCTCCCCACAACTCAGGTAGTATCTCCCCCAACCTTAACCTAGTACTCTATCATAATCATGATCAATTTTTGTCTAAGTTAATAAAATTAATAGGGGTTCATAGTGTGCATGCTACCTACAAATTTGGTGTTAGTAACAGTATAACTAGTAACAGTAGTACAAACCTGCAAGAATCATTTCAGCTTAGGTTGCATGGATGTATACTCCTCTCGCAAGTTCAGTTAAACATGGCAGGATCCTTCACCAAATATCCCGAGCTCTCTAGTAGGGGGAGAAACGACAAAGAGAAACATTGGTATCTATGTAAAGCCATTTGGAGGCCCCGCCAAACTCCTGATGTTGTAAATTTGATTGAATTTTAAACCACTCTCTAGGAAAAAGGATTCGGATGGTTTATTAAGTGGTATGAACTTGTTAGGTCCCTATATTACTAGTATAGTCCCTTATTGTTGTTAGTGTAACCCCCTTATTGTTATTATTGTACCCTTGTAACCCCCATTGATTATTATTGTGCCCTTAAATTATTATTGTTAGGTCGGCTAGGATTACATTGTGGCCCACTAGGATTACATTATGGCCCCATGGACTCCTATATATAGAAAGGAGGTTTTGTAAATTGGATCATCCAAGATTTGTTCATTTATGTAATGTATTGGAGGTTTCCCCCTCGAATTGGCTTATTTATAAGGTGTTGATATCTCTTTTCTTCTATTTTTGGAGCTGGTTACACAACATTTGGTATCAGAGCTTTGGATTCTAGGGTTTCGCTGCTCCAAACAGGTCATCGTGGCATTTTCGCTATAAATTTTTTTCTACGAAGTTTCAGAAGCTGAAATTTTTTGTGTGCGAAGCTGAAATCCTGAGGAAGATTTTCTAAAAATTTCAGAGCTTGGTTCGTAATATTTTCGGAGATATGATCTGTGGAAGTTAGGTCTTTTTTCAGGCTCCTAAACAGGTCATCGTGGCATTTGCGCTATAACTTTTTTTCTACGAAGGTTCAGAATCTGAAATTTGTATGGTACGAAGCTGAAATCCTAAGGAAATTCTTCAACAAATTTCAGAGCTTGGTTCGCAATATTTTTGGAGATATGATCTGTGGAAGGTAGTGCTTTTTCAGGCTCCTGAATTGCATCTCAAAGAGGTGATCGTGGGAAAAGTTCAATAACTCTCTCTCTGGGCATCAGATTGGAGTGCCATAAAAATTGGTCTCAAGTAAACAGATTGCAGTTTCTTTTCTATCAATTTCAGAGACAAAGGACGAAACAATGATACGTGGCAAGTCATACAATTTCTCTCTACTGAACCAGTCCATAATTAGGTCATTGTGGGAGATTGGACACAAATTTGTCTTGGAGAATCCAAATTAGGTCAGACCTATGGCATTATAAAGATAATTCAGAGGGCTACATAAATACCAAAATTCAGATATTGAAGTGCTGCAATCACAGAGAAAATCCAATTTCCAATATCGAGCTCCTCAAAAGCAAGAAAAAGGTGTGTATTGTTTTTCCGAATTGCATAAGTCTTGTTTGAAGAATTAATTTTAATTGATTCCAAGGGGATATTGTAGAATAGATATCAGTAATGGGTTCTAAAATATGCCTCGTAAAAATAATTCAACACCCATCAAGCCTTCAGAAGGCTCTACTATGACTCATGAAGATGAAGAATTGCAACATGATCTATCAAAATTACAAGAGCAAGTGCAACAAATTTCACTCTCGCAAAGAGCAACAAAAAATGAAATGGAAGTTTTGAAGAAAGGTGTGGAAGCGAAGATGGATGGCATGGAAGCTGGCATGGAAGCTAAGATGGAAAACATGAAGAATGATCTAAAAATAGAAATCGAAGGTTTGACAAAGTTGATACAAGAAATGTTTCCTAATGGTGAAAAGATAGTAGAAGAACCTCATGATGAGAACAAAATAAATGTTAATCGTGATTTCATAAACTCTAATGTTGGCGGGAAGAACCACCATATTCCAAAAATGGATGAGGAAGTTTGATGGAAAGGATCCTGTAACATGGATACTACAGATGGAGCAATATTTTGATCTCCATAATGTGAAAAACACACAAAAGGTACGCATTGCAACTTTACATTTAGAGCAAAATACATTTGTATGGTATCGATGGCTTTGCTCCTGTAAAAAAATTGTCACTTGGTCAATTTTTACGGAGGAAATGATAGCACATTATGAGAATACAAAGAGCAACACCTTCTTTAGCCAATTGATAAATCTCAAACAAAAGGGTTTAGTGGGGCAGCACATTGAGGACTTCCAAAAATTGAATATAAGGGTAACTGATATTCCAGAGGAACACAGGATTGATCTCTTCATAGGCACTTTAAAGGATAACATCCAAAATGAAGTTCGCGTTTTGGAACCTGATTCATTGGAGAAGGCATTCAGGTTGGCAAGAAAAGTTGAATGTAAAATTATGGCGACAAGGAAGCCTACCACTTAATTCTATAAAGAAGGAAGTGTTGCTACGCCTAGATTTCCACAACCTACAAGGTTGACACCACAACAATTGGAAGAAAAAAGAGAAAAAGGGCTTTGCTACAGTTGTGATAGCAAATACACTAAAGGTCATAAGTGTCTTGAGAAGAAATTATTTTACATAGATTGTGAAGAGGAAGAAGAAAATGAACAAGAAGAGGATATACACCAGGAACCAGCCCTAGAAGAGGAAGAAATGAATGCGACCATATCGTGTAATGCACTGGCAGGAATTACCACTCCTCAAACTCTCAAGATAAAAGGACAAATCAAGAAGAAAAAGGTAATAGTGTTGATTGATTCAGGTAGCACCCATAATTTTATTCATTGTAAGGTAGCCAAAGAATTAAATTGTTTCCTATACCCAGCACCAGAATGTCAAGTGATGGTTGCAAATGGAGGAACTATAAATTTCTCTGGAAAATGCCATAATATCAAGCTAACCATGGGGGAATATGTATTGACTAGTCCAATGCTTTCCATTCCTATGAAAGGTGCTGATGTTGTACTAGGAGTACAATGGTTACAATCATTGGGGACGATAGCTTTTAATTTTCAAGAACTTTTCTTGAAATTTTTTTCAGAAGGAAAGGAAGTCGAATTACGGGGTATTGAAGGGAAGCCAGGAAGGACAATAAGCTCTAATGTCATGACAAAGCTTCTAAAGAAAGAACAACGAGGCGTAATTTCACAATTATGCTCACTAGAAGTTCCGACATCAAAATCATCTATTTCTGCAGATCTCCAACAAGTCTTGGACAATCATTCCAAGGTGTTTGAAACTCCCAAAGGACTCCCACCTATTCGTGATCATGATCATGCTATTCATTTGATTCCCAGAAGTGTTCCTCCAAACATCAGGCCTTATAGATATCCTTACTTCCAAAAGAGCGAAATTGAACGTATGATTGCAGAAATGTTAGAGGCAGGTATAATTCAACCTAGTCAAAGTTCTTTCTCTGCTCCTGTAGTATTTGTACACAAGAAGGATGGATCATGGCGAATGTGTCCAGATTATAGGGAGCTCAATAAGCTCACCATTAAAGATAAATTTCCCATTCCTGTGATTGATGAATTATTGGATGAATTACATGGAGAAATTTATTTTACCAAGTTGGATCTTCGTTCAGGATGTCATCAAATTAGAATGAAGACTGAAGATATTCCAAAAACAACATTTCGAACTCATGAGGGTCATTATGAATTTTTGGTCATGCCTTTTGGCCTTACCAATGCACCTTCTACATTTCAAGGGTTGATGAATTTTATTTTCAAACCCTTCCTTAGAAAATTTGTGCTAGTATTTTTTGATGATATACTAATCTACAGCAGGTCTTGGAAGGATCATGTTGAACATGTTGACAGGGTGCTCAAACTATTGCGGGAGAAACAATTATATGCAAAAAAATCCAAATGTTTCTTTGGAGTACAAGAGGTGGAATATCTGGGTCATATTGTATCTCACGAGGGTGTTAAAGTAGACCCTAAAAAAATTAAAGCCATTAAGGAATGGAAAGTCCCCACAACCATAAAGAAGTTACGAGGATTTCTCGGGTTAACGGGGTATTATCGCAAGTTTGTTAAGAATTATGGGAGAATAGCAGCACCTCTAACAACATTATTGAAGAAAGATGCATTTTCATGGACTCCTGAAGCAACTAAGGCCTTTGAACATCTTAAAGAGGCAATGTGCCTAGCACCAGTCTTAGCTACGCCGGACTTCACAAAAACCTTTATTGTGGAATGTGATGCCTCAGGAAATGGAATTGGTGTTGTTTTAATGCAAGAAGGAAGACCCATTGCTTTTGAAAGTCATACAATCAAAGGAAAGTATTTACAGAAACCTATTTATGAGAAGGAAATGTTAGCAATACTGCATGCACTAAAGAAATGGCGAACTTACCTAATGGGAAGACACTTCAAGGTAAAAACTGATCATGATAGTCTTAAGCACTTTTTGGAACAAAGACTATCTTCAGAAGAGCAGCAAAAATGGGTCACAAAGATGTTGGGTTATGACTTTGAAATAATCTACAAAAAAGGAAAACTTGATGTTGTTGCAGATGCACTCTCAAGAAAGAATGAAGAGGTGGAAGCATTGCTTTGTGCCATTTCTATTATCCAGCCAGATTGGATAACCGAAGCAAGAGATGAATGGAAGAAGGACAAAGATGTATGGACACTCATTCAAAAGTTGCAGCAAGATCCTAGTACATCTGATACATTTGGTTGGAAAAATGATTCCTTATGGTACAAAGATCGCTTATATCTTTGTAAGAATTCCCAACTAAAACAAAAGATTCTTTTGGAATTGCACACTTCTCCTTTAGGAGGACACTCAGGATTTTTAAAAACTTACCACGGGGTGAAGAAAGAATTTTTTTGGGATGGCCTTAAATCTGATATTCAAAAGTTTGTGGCGGAATGTTTGGTTTGCCAGCAGAATAAAGTGGAGACAATTAAGACCCCGGGACTTCTACAACCTTTATCCATTCCAAGTCAGCGTTGGGAGGAGCTTTCAATGGATTTTATCACAGGTTTACCTAAGTCTGAAGGAAAGAATGTCATCATGGTGGTAGTTGATAGACTTACCAAGTATGCACACTTTTGTGCATTATCTCATCCATTTAAAGCAAGTATAGTTGCTACTACATTTATGGATAAAATTCAAAAGCTACATGGAAGCCCAAGGGTTATTGTGAGCGACAGAGATCCCATTTTTACTAGAAATTTTTGGACGGAGTTATTTTCTTGTTTGGGTACTCAATTAGCTCATAGCTCATCTTATCATCCTCAATCTGATGGTCAAACTGAGATAGTAAATAAATGTTTGGAAGGATATCTTCGTTGTTTTGTATCTGATAAACAAACACAATGGGTCAAGTGGTTACCTCTCGCTGAATGGTGGTATAACACTTCCTTCCATACTGAAGCAAAAATGACCCCATTTATGGCACTTTATGGATATCATCCACCATCCATCACATCATATTTAAGAGAAAATTCGAAGGTTCAAGCAGTGGAAGATCACATCGAGCATCGACAAGAAGTTCTCCAACTCTTAAAGGATAACCTGAATTTGGCACAAAATCGAATGAAACAACAGGCATATCAACATCACAGCAAGAGAAGTTTTGATGTAGGAGACTGGGTATTTTTACGGCTACAACCATACAAACAAATGTCCCTCAAGCAAGCTAAGAAGGATAATAAATTATCGCAAAAGTACTATGGTCCTTACAAGGTGTTGCAAAATATTGGTACTATGGCATACAAATTGGAGCTTCCTGCTTCTTCGCGAGTACATCCAGTTTTCCATGTTTCATGCTTAAAGAAGGTTATAGGTGAAAATATTCCGGTTCAAACAATATTGCCAGAACTTGATGAGGAAGGAAAAATCATATTGGAACCTGAAGCAGTCATGGAAACAAGAACTCGACAGCTACGGAATCGATCAATTTCAGAGTATCTCATCAAGTGGAAGAACTTACCAACTGAAGATTCTACATGGGAGGATGAGAATTTTATACAGAAGCACCCAGAGCTACTCAAGCGTTGAGGACAACACTTTTTTGAAGGAGAGGGGCATGTTAGGTCCCTATATTACTAGTATAGTCCCTTATTGTTATTAGTGTAACCCCCTTATTATTGTTATTGTACCCTTGTAACCCCCATTTTGTTATTATTGTGCCCTTAAATTATTATTGTTAGGTCGGCTAGGATTACATTGTGGCCCACTAGGATTACATTATGGCCTCATGGACTCCTATATATAGAAAGGAGGTTTTGTAAATTGTATCATCCAAGAATTGTTCATTCATGTAATGTATTGGAGGTTGCCCCCTCGAAGTGGCTTATTTCTAAGGCGTTGATATCTCTTTTCTTCTATTTTTGGAGCTGGTTACACAACAAAATTGCACAAGAATCCAACAGTAGACGATGTCAAACGAGAAATTTTGCAAGAATTTAAGCTTCCCCAGATGACCTAACAAGGGTTGTTTGAGTTATGGGAAATTAATCATCGGGAAGGATAAAATACCTGGGAGCCAATGCATAGGTTTAAGGATGCGATTATAAATTTGAGCTACTCGATAGACCCAAATAATCAATGATATTTGTTCATTAAAGTGTTATTTCCCCTTACTCGCACATCGTTGACTTAGTAGAAAATTTATACGTTGCAAGATGCTTTGGAGTAGGTGACTTCAATTGAGGCTATGGCAGGTTCCTACATGAATACCGAGGGGGAGAAACCTCACATGAACCATCCATACTAGGTCTTTAACATTAAATTATGGACATGACAGAGAAGATGAGGGACTTGTAACTAACACGACTTGTGAGATCGAATGTATGATGTACCGATTTTCTTGTCGAGGGGAATCATGCTGCGGAGTGCCCAAACCGGTGGGGCCCAAAAACTACATCTACACCGGTGGGGCCATCCACATCTATACCCACTACAAGAGTTGTGCAGATCAGAATGCAATGTTTATACATAGGGCACACCCAATTTCATGTGTTTCCAAGCGAAGATAGTGCAACAGAAAATGAGTACTGTGAGATACGCAAGCCATATGGGCATCTCCCTCATCTCTGTTTAATTCTACAGAAGTATTCCAACATTCCAAATTTTTTTTTTTTTATGAATTTTGTGCTTCACCAACTCACCATACTGAGTAGTGTAGAGCACTGGATGCCTAAGTTGATCGATTGGATCGATCAAAATATCAAATCAAAGAGACTCCTCAAGGATGAGTAGGCAATGAAACAAGGGGGGGAAGAATAGGAGGCATAGGCCTAGTTTGTTGTTGCAACTATGATTGGGAAGGGCATGTTGCAAGGGACTGCCTGCTACCTAGAAGACCCTAGTGCTGTCAGTGTAGGGTTAACACACATCCAACGAAATATTGACCAGATTTTATTTCTAGGTGGGAAGAGTGAAACTTCCAAAGGGGAGAAAAATTAATCGATGTTGATCCAAGGTTTTCGAAGACATTTCCCCTCTCAAATATTAACATAGTCACTCATGGAGGGAAGAATGAGTCACCAAAACTCTCGCATGACCCTAAACAATAGAAGCAGTACTATAAATAAGCTACAAAGACTTTTAACAAATTTACTTTAGGTGGTGGACCTCAAGGAGAGCAACCGAGATCTTTAAAATATAGGAGCTTGTACCTACCACAATCCAATGCTTGGCCCATAGAATAATGGTTCAAGTTATTTTTTCAAATTGTGAATGACGATCAAATGCTTGGACAATTGCGGGAAAGTCTTAAATCTACTGTCAATGGTGGAGCGGCTAAGGGAGGAATAATTTTTTCCAACCTACCCAAGAGACACTCCAGGATGGTGTGAAGGAACAAGAGGAGAAAAGAAAAGAGATTTTTGGATTGATTGTCAAATTGCAGGATTTCAAATTAAGGATACAATGTTAGACTTGGGCTCAGATGTGAATATTCTACCAAGGAAGACGAGGGAATCCCTAGGAAGGCTAAAATTGGTGTTTTCTCTGATTCAACTACGTATCGAAAATCAATATTGTATCCTTCTAGTCATATGACTAGAGGATGTAGAATTCAACATAGCGGGGGTGAAAAATTATGTTGACTTTGAAGTAATATACATTATGGGGGACAAAGACCCCTATCTGACATTTTTTGTGATAGATTGGGATTTCAAGAATTACGCGATAATTGATATAAAGAATGAATTGATGACATTTGAAATATTGGGGGTTAGAGTGATCCATCCCCTAGACCCATATGAAAGACCAAGGTTCATAGAGATGATAGATGACAAGGAAGAGCCCGAACTATTGGATTAGATATACCGACTGACAGTAGGGAGAAGAGAAGAATGTATCAATCCAACAACAAAAGGATCGATCAGTTAGTGAAGTATTCAAAGTTCAGAAGTTAGCTCAGACGCTGCTTGGATGAATGGTAGCAGGGCAAGTATGAGATCAACACTAGGCATTATTCCACAATCCATCGTATCAACTGGGTTGGTACTGAGGTATGAGAATTCCCTATTTTCAATGGTACGGATTCGGTTAATGTTTTTCTTAGTAGAGTTAATGAAAATTTCTCTGAAGAACACAAAGTGCCTTTACTGGATATTTACTTACAAGAGACACCAACAAGGTGGTGGGAATCTCACCGCAACCATCTCAGAGAATGGAAGGAGATTAAGAAAAAGATGAAAGTAAGATTTGGGAATTTAGGGAATTACCCACAGGAATTCATGAAGTACAAGGGTGGCTCCGATCCTTGGCAACACCTGTAAGAATGTAAGGCTAGATGGACCAAGGAGGGAATCCCAAAGGACTTGTGGCTCAATATATTTTTACACACCACGGGGACATTTCTGAAGGCATGGCATGTAAATGAAGAAATAAGGAGATAGAATAGTGATTGGGATTTCTTGGAAATTCAATTCATCAATAAATTTTCATTCACAAATATCGACAAAAGGATGGCCAATGCTTTGCAGGCTGTTGAGTGAGTTTTACTTATGACAGGGAAGTGGACATATGGATGTATATATTAGAACACTTTGGGCCATATATATGAATCTATATTCCATGTGGTTGTATCCTGTGGAAATATAGACAGAGAACCAGACGAAGATGATCTAGAGGAATTGAAACATCTGAAATTCAAGGAAATTGAGGGGGAACAAAGTGTTGAAGACAAGCTTGTGATTGATGGTCCAAAACTACTACCTATGAAGTTGCAGAAACACAACATTGGGAATGATGCAAAGTTGAATTTGGCCTCGATTGGAGATAACTGTGACGAGAAGAGTACTCTAAAGAAATTTTTGACCTCCTAAGGGAATATGAGGATGTGTTCCCTTTGTTTGTTGCGGAAATTTAGGGGATTAAGGGAGAATTAAGGGAGATGAAGATTAGACTTAAACCAGATGCAAAGCCAGTAAAACATCGACTGTACCGATTGAACCTGAGAGTTAAAGAGAAGGTGAAGAAATAAATAGATAAGATTTTTGTAGCAGGGTTTATCTTCCCAGTTGATGATGTTAAATGGGTTAACCAATTTTTATATAGAATAAAAATGATTCCAATGAAATTCGAGTATGTGTGGACTATCAAAGTCTAAACAATGCATGTGTTAATGATCCTTTCCCTTCCCCTTTTAGAGATGAATTTTTAGACAATGTGGTGGGTAATGAAGCTTACTCCTTTACAGATGGATTCTCTGGTTATCATCAAGTTTGGATTGTGGAAGAAGATAAGAATAAAACCACATTCACGATGGAATGGAGATCTTACGCGTACCATGTCATGTCGTTTGGACTCAAGAACACGCCAGCGGTGTTTTCAAGAATTATGATTGTTTCTTTCAGAGATTATATCCACAGGTTCCTAGAAGTTTATATGTATGACTGGACCATCTATAATTTAATGAAGAGACATTCAAGTTTTCTCAGAGTGATTTTTTACCATTGTAGACAACTGCAGATATCACTGAACCTGAAAAGTGCATATTTGTTGTCCCCTTTGGAACACTCTTGGGCCATATCATCTACAAGGAGGTATTATGTGTATATTTGGTTAAGGTCGAAGTGATATTGAAAATGGACTCACCAACAAGTATTAAACAACTGAGATTCACCCTTGGCCACGCAAGATATTATAGGAGGTTCATCCATAAATATTCCTTGATTACTGCATGACTGGAGAAGTTTTTGAAGAAATTCGAACGATTCACATGGTTGTATGAATGTGATGTTGATTTCAATGCGTTGAAGGAGAAATTGGAAAGTGCACCACTCTTAGTTTATCCAAATTGGAATAAGTAATTTCATTTTCATATTGATGCCTCATGTATTTCCTTAGGAGTCATCTTGACTCAACCCAGGGATGGTAATCTTGATCACCCCATTTATTTTGCTAGTATAAAATTGTCCACAATAGAGAATAATTATACCACAACTGAGCATGAAGCACTTGCGATGGTATATTCGCTTCAAAAGTTTTGGCACTATCATTTAGGGGTCCATTCAAGTTCTTCACTAATCATTCTACCCTGAAGTACCTAGTGAACAAGGTTGTCCTTGAAGAAAGGATTTGTATATGGCTTTTGTTGTTCCGGGAATTTAAATTTGAAGTAATTGTTAAGCCAGGATGTCTATGGGGCTTGATCACCTCTCTCGGTTAGAGTCAGGCGAAAATGGAGTGCCAGTAAATGATCAGCTACCAGATATTGACTTGTTTCGAGTTAAAGCCATACCATACTAATTGGAGGATATATCAACATTTATATTCATAGGTAAATGCTCATAGGGGTACACAAACACACAACGAAGGAACATGGAAGTTCTTACTACATATTATCAATTGATTACAGGATGAATGTGCAAGTTTTGCCTTGATAAAATATTGTGCAGATGTGTTCTTGATCACGAGAGATAGGATGTATTGCAGGCATGACTCTAGTGTCCCACAATATTATGAGATGCAAAGGAATACATCAAGAGATGTGACATTTGCTAAAGGTTTGTAAAACCATCGTACGGGGATGAACTTCCTTTGCATCCAGTGTGAGAACTATATTATTTTGAGAAATGGACAATACACTTTGTAGGAACTATCAACTCATCGGAACATCACTCCCACACTAGATATATTATCACCACCATATAGTACCTTACCATATGGGTTGAGGCCGCACTGGTAAAATATTGCACTATAGACACCTACTTCCAAATTCACTTTTGAGAATATCATCAACCGATTTCGGTGCCCTCGAAGCCTCACAAGTGATCAGGGGACCCACTTCATTAATGAAATATTTTCCTCGTTACTAGAGAAATTTATACCAAGGTATGCTCGGCCAACAAATAAAATTGGGATGAGCAGGTGCCAACTACTCTATGGGCCTATCATACAACTATCAAACGCTTGCACATGTATACACCCTTTTAGTTAGTATATGGATGAGAAGCCACATTACTTGTCGAGTTCACTATCCCTATCCTTTTAATTTCACAAAATACTCACATGACGGAGGAAGAAACAATTATGAAGTGATTAGAAGAGCTCTAGGGACTGGATGAGGCTAGGTTTTTGGAGTATTTCCATCAAAATGTCGAAAATCAAAGCACAAAACATGGCACAACATGCATATCAAGCGAAAATATTTTACAGTTGGGGGACATGTTTTTCCATATGACAGTAAATTCTTAAAGTTTGATGGGAAGATGAAAATGCATTGCTTGAGACCATTTATTGTTGTAGTAGTGAAGGAATCAGGAGTTTTTAATCTCGCACAACTCGATGGTGTCTTACTGTTGGGAAGGGTGAATGGTGCATGCCTAAAACCTTTCCATGGTTCAAACAATTTTGAACCAAATTGATTGAATCTATGAAAGGGGATCGTGGCTAGGTTTAGGCAGGGTCAGTCAGTTATTCGTCATATATCAATTGTGTCAGTTAATTTTGTTCATCATTTTTTCTAGTTGAAGTCAATCCAGAATATAAAAAAATTCAAGTCTTTTAATTGTGGAGGTATTTTCACCCCACCACAACTTCTTGAGGTTGGGGAGCCACACGTGTCAGTAGTCGTATTCATAATAATTAGGAAACAAGTCTCTTTAGTTCGAATTTGGGCTAAATATTTCCCGTAATATTCTTAGCATGATTCCTCATCAACTTCGAGGCATCTCCCATCATAGAACCATAATTACCCATCAATTCCACCCTCATTTTTCAGTTTTTTATCATTTGAGTCAGGTCCAGCTTAGTCATCTTCATTTTTTCCACTCTTGAGACCGAGTGGGAAAATTTATCATATTAATTAGTAAAGTGGTCTAATCAAAATGGTGTGTCGGCCTTTTCTATTTAATTTTCATGGAAATGAGAAGTTTCTCAAAACAAAGAGTCGAGGTAGTAAACTTTCCAAGTCTGGAGTTTGTATCCAATTTCCCATGTTATCATCCCAAGTTCAAGCCCATTATTTTTTTTGTATATCCTTTTCACCCAGTAGTGATGACAAAGATTGTGCTTTTTATTCTAGAGGTTGATCTAGATATAAGAATCACAAAGAAAGAGAGCTTCTACGGAAGATATGATAAATATATGCTTGTCAATAATGACCTTTCAGATTCATTCCAATTTCCAACAATTGGCGAGGATCTTATAACCCAAGTAGTCAAGTCAGGTAGATTTAATCGATGTAGTAGCCTTCTTAAGACTTCTGGTGTTGGGAAAAATCTTTTGAGAGGGGGTCAGTATTTAGAACTGACTTAAAATTCTTTTAGTTTTTCTTTTCTCTTAAAGACCATATGTTATCCAACTTGTAAAGATATTATCATGTCGTTACTTAGCTCATTGCATCATTTATTCATCAGCAAGTATGAATAGAAATAACAGTACAAAACATAAGCAACACATATGAACACCATGATTTAAGGTGGAAACCTAGTTTGGGAGAAAACCACCGCTGCTGAAATCTCTGTCTTCAATATTTTATTATAAAGAAAACATATTACAATTTTTGTACTGGCTCAGACTTATACCAGTACGCAGGCACCCACCTGCAGAAGTCTGCAACCTTCTCTCGTTTACCGGTCTCTCCTGGAAGGGAGCTACAACCCCCTACAATGTTTCATCAATTTTCACACTGGTCAAGCAGCTTCAACAATTAATCATAAACATGCATATTTTCCCCGCTATAACCAGAGTACCCCAGACATCAGAGAAGATATTCATTTACTAACTTGTGTATACTTCCGTGTAATTTAATCTTCTGAAACCCCAACTGCCATATGCACTTTCAATGTAGATGAATCACATATATATATATATATATTCGTGCTTTTCTTGTATAGATCTGTAATAACAATATGTTTTCAGAATAGACTTGATCTACAGAAACTTACCCGGATTCATATTTGTTCTTCAGCAGTTGTGCACAAGCTTTTCATCGTTTCTTCACGACTCATCACATTTTAGGTCCATGTCTCGAAGGGTACATCATGGACTCAGAATCATCAATTAAGCACGTCGTCTATCCATACAGATATTCCTTAGAGGAAATTCTTCTTCGTCAACCCTCTCGTGCACTACCTACTTTCGAATAATCATCTTTCTCATTTATATAGTTCTCACCTTTATTAAAACCAAGAGACAAAAACCATTTCAACCGATAATGGTATTCCTTTTACAATGTTTCCAATAGTTTTGGCCCTTGGGGTTTTTATTTTATATTAAAATATTTATCAAATATTGCATAGTCATCATTACGTCACTGTGGGGGGTTCTTGCGGTACGGATGAAAATTTTGGCGGGTGCCCCCGCACTGTTATTTTTAATTAAAAATTAAATGAACTTCTAATCCAGGCTTTATATAAGAATCCAATGCTTTCAAAAAGTTTAATATTAATAAAAATTTGATCCCTGGCCCACATAAGCGCCCCTTCGTACCAAGCTAAACTTCGCACAGGTCCATTGCTCGATCACCGTTAGATCGCGAGCCTCCAAGATTGACGGATATCGCTTGGGCAACATGCACGATCAATAACGTGCGATGGCGCGTCGTACTTGTGTTATTATTCGTGCATCTTGATTAAACTTCGGGCAAGTCCGATGCACGATCATCGTCAGATTGCCCCCTTTCATATCGACGACGCAAAAGCAATTTCGCTGGTCGTCCTGGTACAGGCTTTAACGTGCGAAGGAATATCGTTATCGAGAGAATGGCGGTTTTGCAAGGGACGCATGTCAACACCTCTATGGAATCGCTGCGAATTTGTAAATACCACGTATCATCGAAAGGTGGTGCGAAAAAGACCACGGTTTCACTCCACACCACCGTCACAGTTCCTCTCGGTCACGGTTCCGTCTAAGCACATGGTTCCGTATGAATTATTGTTTAAACGATTAAAACCCTGCTTCAGTGTTTTATTTATATAATCGATTTATTCATGCTCCAGGTTCTATTACACAGACAACGCCGAGACTCGTAGACCTTCCATACCTACACAGAGGCAGAGGTGTATAATTCCACTATCGATCGCATTGGTTCCTCGAACAACTTACAGAACCAGAGCACCATTAATCCCTCCATTATACAGATTTACTTCACTGTGCCGTGAAATTAGCAACCTGATATCGTATACAACTTCACGAATCTCCTCCTTCCACAGAATCGAGGTGGTCTGAACATCACTCTCATGCTTTTCACAATTCAAGCTGTCTATACGGGCATAATCCCAACTGTCAGTAATACATGATTTCACCAATGTCCACAGAGACTCAAATATTCTGTTGAATATATAAGTCATGGAGAGTTTAGAACCAATCCCTCATCACCATATACGAATGAATAAGAGTTTCACTAATTCTTCTCAATGTGCCTTTGTCTCTGGACAACTCTGCTTCAATTCCCTGCTTATCTCTGTAAATGCATTCTTCCTTTGTTCTTTGCTGCTGATCGTTGTTTTTTGCAACTTTGCAGTTCTTCTTCGTTTCCCATGCCTTTGCCAATACCTTTGCCATATCATTTTCCATCAATGACAATATTCCAACAATCTCCCCCTTTGGCATTGATGGCAACACTCTTCCTTTGATGACCTGATAGACACCCTTTGTTGCGTATTGATGGCAATACTCTTCCTTTGATGACCTGATAGGCACCCTTTGTTGCGTTTCCTCCCCCTTTGACATCAATGGAAAAGATTTTGATCAAGAACCATTGAACCGACAGTGCCATGCTCCCCCTGAGATCATGCTGCATCTTCAAACATAATATGACCAACAATTCATCCTTTTCACATGACCAATGCTCCCCCTGAGCCTGTGTAATCAGAGATGCTTGACAACACCTCACAACCAATTTAGTCTTCTGTAATTAAGTAGACCTGATCCTCTGCATGGCAGAGACTACTCCCAGTTTCTCTCTGAGATATTCGAATGCTTCCCTGGGTAGAGGTTTGGTAAATATATCAACAACTTGTTCTTTGGAGGAAACATATTCTAATTTCACCTTTTTCTCAAGCACTTGTTCTCGTAAGAAGTGATATTTGATGGGAATGTGCTTGGTCTTGGAATGCATAACAGGATTCTTTGAGATACTGATGGCACTTGTATTATCACACATAATGGAGATAGGAGGTGAACATTTGATTTGAAAATCTTGTAGGGTTTGCATCATCCAAATAAGTTGAGTGCAACATGATGCCGCAACCACATATTCCGCTTCTGCTGTAGATAAGGCAATGGAGCTTTGCTTCTTGCTGAACCAAGATACTAACCGGGGCCCCATAAAGAATGCACCACCACTAGTGCTTTTTCGATCATCAATACTTCCAGCCCAATCTGCATCAGTGTATGCATGAAGAGTAAGTTCAGCATTCTTTGGGTACCATAGTCCAAAATCTTGGGTTCCTTGTAGATATTTTAATATTCTTTTCACAGCCTGAAGATGAGACTCTTTTGGATTAGCTTGGAATCGTCCAACAATCCTGACTGCATGTATGATGTCTGGTCTTGTCCCAGTGAGATAAAGTAGACTTCCTATCATAGATCTGTATTCTGGTTGATTTACGGTGGGGGAATCATCATTAGAATTGAGATTGCATCCGGTTATCATTGGTGTACTTACAGGTTTGCAATCTTCCATGCCGTACTTCTTCAGGATTTTCTTGAGATACTTTGCTTGTGATAAGAATATACCATCTGTTGCTTGTTGCACTCGCAGGCCAGGAAAAAATGTTAGTTCCCCGACTAAAGACATTTCAAATTCTTGCTGCATATCAGAAGCAAATTTCTGACTCATAGACTCTTTATTACTTCCAAAAATGATATCATCGACATATACAACCACAATCAACAGTTTTTCGTTTTCAGTTTTTGTGTACAAGTTGCTATCAGCAGACCCCTTTGAAAATCCTTGTTGATGAAGATATTTGTCAAGACGATAGTACCATGCCCTTGGAGCTTGTTTGAGACCATATAGAGCCTTTTTAAGTCTACAAACAAGTTTTTCATCATTTCCCAAAATGAATCCTTCTAGTTGTTCTATATAAACTTCTTCTTCTAGATCACCATTGAGAAAAGCAGATTTAACGTCCATTTGATAAACTTTGATTTGTTGGAAGCTTGAAAAAGCAAGAAACATTCTTATGGCTTCAAGTTTGGCTACAGGAGCAAAGGTTTCTTCAAAGTCTATACCTTCTTGTTGAGCATACCCTTTTCACACAAGTCTAGCTTTATTTATTATAACATCCCCATTCTCATTTAACTTGTTTTTGAATATCCATTTAGTTCCAATGACATTTTTGTCATGAGGCCTTGGTACTAACTCCCAAGTGTGATTCTTTTCAATTTGATCAAGCTCTTCGTTCATGGCTTGAATCCAACATTCATCTTTGCTAGCTTGACTGACACTGTGAGGTTCAACCATGGACAGAAATGCCAGATTGCTAGAAGATCCCACAAGAGTCCTTCTTGTTTGTACACCTGATTCCTTTTCTCCCAAAATTTGAGATTCTG
Organism: Pinus albicaulis; assembly: GCA_034641835.2. Taxonomy (NCBI): domain Eukaryota; kingdom Viridiplantae; phylum Streptophyta; class Pinopsida; order Pinales; family Pinaceae; genus Pinus; species Pinus albicaulis. The sequence continues at coordinate 970,346,110 of CM076572.1, forward strand.
GATGATTCTTTTGAACATATCTAGATGGAGCCTTTTCCGACAGCTCTTCTTCAGGTTCTTCACTGGGTGTACTGTTTGTATCATTACTGTTTGATGTAGGAGGATATGTGTCCTCATCATCTTCATCTGTTGTTTGCTTTTCTTCTTTTGGGGCTGCAGTAGACTCATCAATAACAAAATCAATACATTCAACAATCTTTCGAAGTCTTTTATTGTAACATTTATATGCCTTACTCCTAGAGGAGTAACCAAGAAATATTCCCTCATCAGCTCTGGGTTCAAACTTGCCAAGTTTTTCATCGTTATTTTTGATAAAGCATTTGCTCCCAAAAATTCTAAAATGATTTATGGTGGGAGGATTACCATACCAGAGTTCATATGGAGTTTTATCACTATTTACATGAACATGTGATTTGTTGAGAATGTTTGCTGCTGTATGTGCTGCTTCTCCCCAAAATGTGTCAGGTGTTCCAGAATCATCAAGCATAGCTCTAGCCATTTGTTGAATTGTTCTGTTCATTCTCTCTGCAACACCATTCTGTTGTGGAGTGCCAGCTACAGAGAACCATCTTTTTATGCCGTGTTGTTCACAGAATTCAAGAAATTCTTTGGATGTATATTCTCCTCCTCGATTAGATCTAAGACACTTGATTTTTAACTCTAATTCATTCTCCACTAGTTATTTGAAAGTCTGAAATTTCTCAAATGCTTCATCTTTGTGTTTAAGTAGCCCAATCCAACACATTCTAGAGAAGTCATCAATGAATAAGATATAGTATTCTTCACCACGGGGTGACTTTTTCCTCATAGGTCCACATATGTCTGTATGAATGAGTTCAAGAGGCTTACTTGATGATCCTTCCTTGGCATTAAATAGTACCCTGGTTTGCTTACCGAATTGGCAAGATTTGCATATGATATTTTCAAGTAGAGTAATATTGGGAAGGTCATGAACAACTTTAAGTCTACTTGATTTGTTGCTTTGAGAGAAGCTTAGATGCCCCAACCTTTTATGCCATAGCCAATTTTCTGAAGATTTACTCAAATAACATTGTTCTTTGGGGTTCTTCAATATATACAGGTTGTTTGGAGTTCTTTTTCCTTTTATAATTGCTTTACCTGTATCACGATCACGTACCACACATTCTTTTGAACTAAAGACAACTTCAGTTCCTTGATCACACATTTGACTTACACTTAACAAGTTATGCTTTAATCCATCCACATACATGAATTCATTAGCTTTCACCTTTTCTTTTAGAAAAACAGACCCTTTTCCCTTAATGATCGCAGGAGTATCATTTCCAAATGTAACATTATTTTCCTTTTCTAGAGCACTATATGCAAGAAGTTTGTCTTTATCACCTGTCATGTGTCTTGAGCATCCACTATCAATGTACCATTGGTTCTCTTCATCTTCTGAAAATAACGCTATGCCACAATTTTCAACCTGTAACTCCTTCTTTTTCCATACTTTGGATCTTGAAGGAACATGTTCTTTTGGCTGAACTTTGCTCCTACATTCAGATTCTTCATGGCCAAAGTTATTGCAATAAGTGCATTCAACTTCATTTTGAAGAGGAGAAAATTTGTTATAAGTATTCTTATTTGCTTCAATATCAGTCCTTTTCTTTCTTGCTTCTCTTGTCATAATAGTTTTATATTCTACACATTGAATAGCTTTATGACCAAAATTGTGACATGAGAAACATTGTCCATTGAAGAAGAAATTTCTGCGATCATAAGATCTTCTAAATGAATTTATCTGTTGATTGGTGTTTCTTTGAAAGACATTTATGTTAGTGTTTCTTGAATTGAAATGATCATGCTTTACCTGTAAATATTCTTTATTACCTTGCTGAGTGGCAGCATGTTGTAAACCAGCTGTAACTACTTTTAGATAATTTGGTGCTGATGCCTGAGAAGACTCTCCAATATATCCAAGACCTGTCTTTATAAGAGGAGAACGTTGTACCTTGATAATCTCATCTAAGGTTTCAGACCCTTTAGCAAATCTAAGATTTAGAGTCTTTACTTTCCCAAGTTCTTTTCTTAGATCTACTACTTCACATTCTAATTTCTTATTGTGTTTCTCTTTATCTTCAAGCTGATTTTTCAGAGTTTCTATGATTATTTTGCTCTCTTCTAAGCAAATTTTGAGTTTATTGTTTTCATTAAGAAAATCACTGTCTTCTAGAGCGTCCACAAAAGTATCCTCTTCTTCTCTAGATTCCTTTTCAAATGCCATAAGAAGTCTCAGATCTTGTTCACATTCTTCCTCACTATCAGATAACCCATCACTATCTTCATGAGTATAGTAACTCCTTTTAGAGCTAAAATGATTCTTATTCCTTCTTGCTACTTCCTTCCCCTTTTTATGTGTTTCTTTATAAGGACACTTAACATCATAATGACCAACTCTTCCACAATCAAAACATTTGAAAGGAAGCTTACCTATGAATCGTCCTGTGCCAAGTTGAAGTTTCTTTACGAAGTTTATCTCATCTTCTTCTGAGATATATCCTGATCCTTCTGTTATTTGTAATTCCTTTCCTTTTGTAGAAGTTCTAAATACTGCTTCTTTGACTTCAGATGGTCCTCCTCTTCTCATTTCATATGCAGTTAGTATGCCATGAAGTTGTACCACAGTAAGATTTTGAAGATCCTGCTTTTCTTCAAGAGCTAAAACTTTTGACTCAAATTTTGCTGTTAGAGATCTTAAAATTTTCTCAACCAAAGTGGATTCGGTAATTGTTTCTCCTAGATTTCTCATGCGATTTACAATATCATCAAGACGTAGAAAGAAATTTGCAATGCTTTCTTCATTAAGAATTTTAAGATTCTCATATTGGATTCTGAGAGTTTGAAGTTTAGCACTTTTTACCTTTGCATCACCTTCATAGCTTAGAATGATTTTGTCCCATATTTCCTTTGCTGTATTCAGCTGCATGACTTTGAAAAATTCTGATTCAGTTAGACTTCCTAATAGAGCATTGACTGCCTTTGCATTTGTTTCATAATTCTTTCTTTCCGTTGGATCTGTTGGTACTACAGCTGGATATTGATATCCTTGTTCAACAATTGCCCATACCTCTGCTCCCAGAGACTGAAGATAGGATCTCATCCTTGTTTTCCAGAAGATTAAATTGTTTCCATTAAAGAGCAGAGGCTTGATAGATGCTATTCCATCTTGATTGCTCATCTTTCTTGATCTTCCTTCTAGCGACTAATCTTTTTCAGACGGACCTGCTCTGATACCAATTGTTGGGAAAAATACTGAGAGGGGGGGGGGGGGGGTGAATCAGTATTTAGAGCTGACTTAAAATTCTTTTAGTTTTTCTTTTCTCTTAAAGACCATATGTTATCCAACTTGTAAAGATCTTATCATGTCGTTACTTAGCTCATTGCATCATTTATTCATCAGCAAGTATGAATAGAAATAACAGTACAAAACATAAGCAACACATATGAACACCATGATTTAAGGTGGAAACCTAGTTTGGGAGAAAACCACCGCTGCTGAAATCTCTGTCTTCAATATTTTATTATAAAGAAAACATATTACAATTTTTGTACTGGCTCAGACTTATACCAGTACGCAGGCACCCACCTGCAGAAGTCTGCAACCTTCTCTCGTTTACCGGTCTCTCCTGGAAGGGAGCTACAACCCCCTACAATGTTTCATCAATTTTCACACTGGTCAAGCAGCTTCAACAATTAATCATAAACATGCATATTTTCCCCGCTATAACCAGAGTACCCCAGACATCAGAGAAGATATTCATTTACTAACTTGTGTATACTTCCGTGTAATTTAATCTTCTGAAACCCCAACTGCCATATGCACTTTCAATGTAGATGAATCACATATATATATATATATATTCGTGCTTTTCTTGTATAGATCTGTAATAACAATATGTTTGCAGAACAGACCTGATCTACAGAAACTTACCCGGATTCATATTTGTTCTTTAGCATTTATGTACAAGCTTTTCATCGTTTCTTCATGACTCATCACCTTTTATGTCCATGTCTCGAAGGGTACATCATGGAATCAGAATCATCAATTAAGCACGTCGTCTGTCCATACAGATATTCCTTAGAGGAAATTCTTCTTCGTCAACCCTCTCACGCACTACCTACTTTCGAATAATCATCTTTCTCATTTATATAGTTCAGACCTTTATTAAAACCAAGAGACAAAAACCATTTCAACCGCTAATGGTATTCCTTTTACAATTTTTCCAATAGTTTTGGCCCTTGGGGTTTTTATTTCATATTAAAATATTTATCAAATATTTCATAGTCATCATTACGTCACTGCGGGAGGTTCTTGCGGTACAGATGAAAATTTTGGCGGGTGGCCCCGCACTATTATTTTAAATTAAAAATTCAATGAACTTCTAATCCGGGCGTTATATAAGAATCTAATGCTTTCGAAAAGTTTAATATTAATAAAAATTTGATCCCTGGCCCACATAAGCGCCCCTCCGTACCAAGCTAAACTTCACACAGGTCCATTGCTCGATCACCGTTAGACCGCGAGCCTCCAAGATCGACGGATATCGCTTGGGAAACATGCACGAGAAATAACGCACGATGGCGCGTCGTACTTGTGTTATTATTCGTGCATCTTGATTAAACTTCGGGCAAGTATGACGCACGATCATCGTCAGATTGCCCCCTTTCAGATCAACGACGCAAAAGCAATTTCACTGGTCGTCCTGGTACAGGCTTTAACGTGCGAAGGACTATCGTTATCGAGAGAATGGCGGTTTTGCAAGGGACGCGTGTCAACACCTCTATGGAATCGCTGCCAATTTGTAAATACCACGTATCGTCGAAAGGTGGTGCGAAAAAGACCACGATTTCTCTCCACACCACCGTCACGGTTCCTCTCGGTCACGGTTCCATCTAAGCACATGGTTCCGTCAGACTTATTGTTTAAACGATTAAAAACCTGCTTCAGTGTTTTATTTATATAATCGATTTATTCATGCTCCAGGTTCTATTACACAGACAACGCCGAGACTCGTAGAACTTCCATACCTACACAGAGGTAGAGGTGTATAATTCCACTGTCGATTGCATTGGTTCCTCGAACAACTTACAGAACCAGAGCACCATTAATCCCTCCATTATGCAGATTTACTTCACTGTGCCGTGACCTTAGCAACCTGATATCATATACAACTTCACGAATCTCCTCCTTCCACAGAATCGAGGTGGTATAAGCATCACTCTCATGCTTTTCACAATTCAAGCTATCTATACGGGCATAATCCCAACTGTCAGTAATACATGATTTCACCAATGTCCACAGAGACTCAAATATTCCGTTGAATATATAAGTCATGGAGAGTTTAGAACCAATCCCTCATCACCATATACGAATGAATAAGAGTTTCACTGATTCTTCTCAATGTGCCTCTGTTTCTGGACAACTCTGCTTCAATTCCCTGCTTATCTTTGTAAATGCATTCTTCCTTTGTTCTTTGCTGCTGATCGTTGTTTTCTGCAACTTTTCTTTTCTTCTTCGTTGCCCATGCCTTTGCCAACACCTTTGCCATATCCTTTTCCATCAATGAAAATATTCCAACAATCTCCCCCTTTGGCATTGATGGCAATACTCTTCCTTTGATGACCTGATAGACACCCTTTGTTGCGTATTGATGGCAATACTCTTCCTTTGATGACCTGATAGGCACCCTTTGTTGCGTTTCATCCCCCTTTGACATCAATGGCAAAGAGTTTGATCAAGAACCGTTGAACCGACGGTGCCATGCTCCCCCTGAGATCATGCTGCATCTTCAAACATAATATGACCAACAATTCATCCTTTTCACATGACCAATGCTCCCCCTAAGCCTGTGCAATCAGAGATGCCTGACAACACCTCACAACCAATTTAGTCTTCTATAATTAAGTAGACCTGATCCTCTGCATGGCAGAGACTACTCCCAGTTTCTCTCTGAGATATTCGAATGCTTCCCTGGGTAGAGGTTTGGTAAATATATCAGCAACTTGTTCTTTGGAGGAAACATATTCTAATTTCACCTTTTGCTCAAGCACTTGTTCTTGTAAGAAGTGATATTTGATGGGAATGTGCTTGGTCTTGGAATGCATAACAGGATTCTTTGAGATACTGATGGCACTTGTATTATCACACATAATGGAGATAGGAGGTGAACATTTGATTTGAAAATCTTGTAGGGTTTGCATCATCCAAAGAAGTTGAGTGTAACCTGATGCTGCAGCCACATATTCCGCTTCTGCTGTAGATAAGGCAATGGAGCTTTGCTTCTTACTGAACCAAGATACTAACCGGGGCCCCATAAAGAATTCACCACCACTAGTGCTTTTTCGATCATCAACACTTCCAGCCCAATCTGCATCAGTGTATGCATGAAGAGTAAGATCAGCATTCTTTGGATACCATAGTCCAAAGTCTTGAGTTCCCTGTAGATATTTGAATATTCTTTTCACAGCCTGAAGATGAGACTCTTTTGAATTGGCTTGAAATCGTCCAACAATCCCAACTGCATGCATGATGTCTGGTCTTGTCCCAATGAGATAAAGTAGATAAGGCAATGGAGCTTTGCTTCTTGCTAAACCAAGATACTAACCGGGGCCCCATATAGAATGCACCACCACTAGTGCTTTTTCGATCATCAACACTTCCAGCCCAATCTGCATCACTGTACGCATGAAGAGTAAGATCAGAATTCTTTGGATACCATAGTCCAAAGTCTTGAGTTCCTGGTAGATATTTGAATATTCTTTTCACAGCCTAAAGATGAGACTCTTTTGGATTGGCTTGGAATCGTCCAACAATCCCAACTGCATGCATGATGTTTGGTCTTGTCCCGGTGAGATAAAGGAGACTTCCTATCATAGATCTGTATTCGGGTTGATTTACTGTGGGGGAATCATCATTAGAACTGAGATTACATCCAGTTATCATTGGTGTACTTACAGGTTTGCAATCTTCCATGCCATACTTCTTCAGAATTTGCTTGAGGTATTTTGCTTGTGATATGAATATGCCATCTATTGCTTTTTGCACTTGAAAACCAAGAAAGAATGTTAGTTCCCCAAGCAAAGACATTTCAAATTCTTGTTGCATATCAGAAGCAAATTTCTGACTCATAGACTCTTTATTACTTCCAAAAATGATATCATCAACATATACAACTACAATCAAAAGTTTGTCATTTTCAGTTTTTGTGTACAAGTTGCTATCAGCAGACCCTTTTGAAAATCCTTGTTGATGAAGATATTTGTCAGGATGATAGTACCATGCCCTTGGAGCTTGTTTGAGACCATATAGAGCCTTCTTAAGTCTACAAACAAGTTTTTCATCATTTCCCAAAATGAATCCTTCTGGTTGTTCTATATAAACTTCTTCTTCTAGATCACCATTGAGAAAAGCAGATTTAACATCCGTTTGATAAACTTTGATTTGTTGGAAGCTTGAAAAAGCAAGAAACATTCTTATGGCTTCAAGTCTAGCTACAGGAGCAAAAGTTTCTTCAAAGTCTATACCTTCTTGTTGAGCATACCCCTTGCAAACAAGTCTAGCTTTATTTCTTATAACATCCCCATTCTCATTTAACTTGTTTTTGAATATCCATTTAGTTCCAATGACATTTTTGTCATGAGGCCTTGGTACTAACTCCCAAGTGTGATTCTTTTCAATTTGATCAAGCTCTTCATTCATGGCTTGAATCTAACATTCATCTTTGCTAGCTTGACTGACACTGTGAGGTTCAACCGTGGACAAAAATGCCAGGTTGCTAGAAGATCCCACAAGAGTCCTTCTTGTTTGTACACCTGATTCCTTTTCTCCCAAAATTTGAGATTCTGGATGATTCTTTTGAACATATCTAGATGGAGCCTTTTCAGACAACTCCTCTTCATATTCTTCACTGGGTGAACTGTTTGTATCATTATTTTTTGATGTAGGAGAATATGTGTCCTCATCATCTTCATCTGTTGTTTGCTTTTCTTCTTTTGGGGCTGCAGGAGACTCATCAATAACAACATCAATACATTCAACAATATTTCGAAGTCTTTTATTGTAACATTTATATGCCTTACTCCTAGAGGAGTAACCAAGAAATATTCCCTCATCATCTCTGGGTTCAAACTTGCCAAGTTTTTCATCATTATTTTTGATAAAGCATTTGCTCCCAAAAATTCTAAAATGCTTTATAGTGGGAGGATTACCATACCAGAGTTCATATGGAGTTTTATCACTATTTACACGAACATGTGCTTTGTTGAGAATGTTTGTTGTTGTATGTGCTGCTTCTCCCCAAAATGTGTCAGGTGTTCCAGAGTCATCAAGAATAGCTCTAGCCATTTGTTGAATTGTTCTGTTCATTATTTTGGCAACACCATTTTATTGTGGAGTGTCAGCTACAGAGAACTGTATTTTTATGCCGTGTTGTTCACAGAATTCAAGAAATTCTTTGGATGTATATTCTCCTCCTCGATCGGATCTGAGACACTTGATTTTTAATTCTAATTCATTCTCAACTAGTGCTTTGAAGATCTGAAATTTCTCAAATGCTTCATCTTTGTGTTTAAGCAGCCCAATCCAACACATTCTAGAGAAATCATCAATGAATAAGATATAGTATTCTTCACCATGGGGTGAATTTTTCCTCATAGGTCCACATATGTTAGTATGAATGAGTTCAAGAGGCTTACTTGATGATCCTTCCTTGGCATTAAATTGTACCCTGGTTTGCTTACCGAATTGGCAAGATTTGCATATGATATTTTCAGGTAGAGTAATATTGGGAAGATCACGAATAGCTTTAAGTCTACTTGATTTGTAGATTTGAGAGAAGCTCAGATGCCCCAACCTTCTATGCCATAGCCAATTTTCTAAAGATTTACTCAAATAACATTGTTCTTTGGGGTTCTTCAATATATACAGGTTGTTTGGAGTTCTTTTTCCTTTTATAATTGCTTTAACTGTATCAAGATCACGTACCACACATTCTTTTGAACTAAAGACAACTTCAGTTCCTTGATCACACATTTGACTTACACTTAACAAGTTATGTTTTAATCCATCCACATACATGACTTCATTAGCTTTCACCTTATCCTTTAGGAAAACAGACCCTTTTCCTTTAATGACCGCAGGAGTATCATTTCCAAAAGTAACATTCTTCTCCTTTTCTAGAGCATTGTATACAAGAAGTTTGTCTTTATCACCTGTCATATGTCTTGAGCATCCACTATCAATGGACCATTGTTTTTCTTCATCTTCTGCAAATAATGCTATGCCACAATTTTCAACCTGTACTTCCTTCTTTTTCCATACTTTGGAGCTTGAAGAAACTTGTTCTTTTGGCTGAACTTTTCTCCTACATTCAGATTCTTTATGGCCAAAGTTATTGCAGTAAGTGCATTCAACTTCATTTTGAAGAGGAGAAAAGTTGTTATAAGTATTCTTCTTTGCTTCAATATCAATCCTTTTCTTTCTTGCTTCTCTTGTCATAATAGTTTTATATGCTACACATTGAACAACTTTATGACCAAAATTGTGACATGAGAAACATTGTCCATTGAAGAAAAAATTTCTGCGATCATCAGATCTTCTATATGAATTTATCTGTTAATTGGTGTTTCTTTGAAAGACATTCATGTTAGTGTTCCTTGAATTGAAATGATCATGATTTACCTGTAAGGATTCTTTATTCCCTTGCTGAGTGACAGCATGTTGTAAACCAGCTGTAACTGCTTTTAGATAATTTGGTGCTGAAGCCTGAGAAGATTCTCCGATATATCCAAGACCTGTCTTTATAAGAGGAGAACGTTGTACCTTGATAATCTCATCTAAGGTTTCAGACCCTTTAGCAAATCTAAGATTCAGAGTTTTTACTTTCTCAAGTTATTTTCTTAGATTCACAACTTCACATTCTAAATTCTCATTGTGTTTCTCTTTATCTTCAAGCTGTTTTTTGAGAGTTTCTATGATTATTTTACTCTCTTCTAGGAAAATTTTGAGTTTATTGTTTTCATCAAGAAAATCACTGTCTTCTAGAGCATCCACAAAAGTATCCTTTTCTTCTTTAGATTCTTTTTCAAATTCCATGAGGAGTCTAAGTTCTTGTTCACATTCTTCCTCACTATCTGATAGCCCATCACTATCTTCATGAGTATAGTAACTCTTTCTAGTGCTAAACTGATTCTTATTCCTTTTTGCTGCTTCCTTCCCCTTTCTATGTGTTTCTTTATAAGGACACTTAGCAGCATAATGACCAACTCTTCCACAATCAAAACATTTGAAAGGAAGCTTACCTCTGAACCGTCTTGTGCCAAGTTGAATTTTCTTTACGAAGTTTATCTCATCTTCTTCTGAGATATATCCTGATCCTTCTGTTATTTGTACTTCCTTCCCTTTTGTAGAAGTTCTAAAGACTTCTTCTTTGACTTCAGATGGTCCTCCTCTTCTCATTTCATCTGCAGTTAGTATGCCATGAAGTTGTACCACAGTAATATTTTGAAGATCCTGCTTTTCTTCAAGAGCTGAAACTTTTGACTCAAATTTTGTTGTTAGAGATCTTAAGATTTTCTCAACCAAAGTAGATTCAGTTATTGTTTCTCCTAGATTTCTCATGCGATTTACAATATCATCAAGACGTAGAAAGAAATTTGCAATGCTTTCTTCATTAAGCATTTTTAGATTCTCATATTGAATTCTAAGAGTTTGAAGTTTAGCACTTTTTACCTTTGCATCACCTTCATAGCTTAGAATGATTTTGTCCCATATTTCCTTTGCCGTGTTCAACTGCATGACTTTGACAAATTCTGCTTTAGTTAGACTTCCCAATAGAGCATTGATTGCCTTTGCATTTGTTTCATAATTCTTTCTTTCCATCGGATCTGTTGGCACTGTGGCTGGATATCGATATCCTCCTTCAACAATAGCCCATACATCTGCTCCCAGAGACTGAAGATAGGACCTCATCCTTGTTTTCCAAAAGATTAAGTTGTTTCCGTTGAAGAGTGGAGGCCTGATAGAAGCTGTTTCATCTTGATTTCTCATCTTGATTAATCTTCCTTCTAGCGGCTAAGCTTTTCAGAAGGACCTGCTCCGATACCAATTGTTGAGGAAAAATACTGAGAGGGGGGGGGGGGTGAATCAGTATTTAGAGCTGACTGATAATTTTTTGGTTTTCCTTTCTCTTAATACCATATGTTACATTACTTGTATGTCCAGAGATCTTATCACGTCTTTACTTAAATCATTGCATCATTTATTCATCAGATAAGCATGAATAGAAATAACAATACAAACCATCAAACATAGAAACACATAAGAACACCGGGATTTAAGGTGGAAACCCAATTCGGGAGAAAACCACCGCTGCTGAAGTTTCTATCTTCAATATTTTATTATAAAGAAAACATATATCAATTTCTGTGCTGGCGCAGACTTATACCAGCACGCAGGCACCCACCTGCAGAAGGCTACAACCTTCTCTCGTTTACCAGCCTCTCCTGGAAGGGAGCTACAACCCCCCCTGATCATAACATCAGCTTCTATATACAGAAGGCTTCAACCCTCTGACCCAACGCAACCCTTTATTCAATTAACAAACATATTTTTCCCAATTCTACATAACAGAACAGCGAGACCACTGTAATCCAGACTTCAGAGAATTTATGCATTCAACATTCCGTGTATCCTTCTGTGTGTATTAACCTTCAGAAACTCCAACTGTCATATGCATCGGATCCATATGTGTTCTTCAGTAGACATCTGCTAGTTTTCATTGTTTCTTCTGTTGAATACTCTCACGACTCATCACCTTTTAGATCAATGTCTCGAAGGGTGCATCATGGACTCAGAATCATCAATTAAGCGCGTTGTCTGTCCATACGGATATTCCTTAGAGGGATTCCTTCTTCACCAATGCTCGCCAAAAAACCCTTCAATCGAATAATGATCTTTATCCTTTATATAGATCTCCCCTTTCTCAATACCATGAGTCTAAAACCACTCAACCGCTAATGGTATTCCTTTAGTTTATCCCCGAGGCTCTTCGATTTCTTTTTAATTTATTTTATTCAAACGAGGAGATTCAAATTATCTATGTGCGCCCAGCCTTTAACCCAAAGTTTAACCCTTTGGATTTTATAAACAATATCCAATGTTTTTCCATACGCAAGTGTCTTGTTGATGTGGTGAGTTCTGCAAGCGGAACAACCATACATCTCAATCGTTTTTGTATTAATAATCGTGCCAATCCAATTTGAAAACCCTAACCTCCTTTCTTCCATGCACGAATCATCCCAAAGGTAGTCTTTTATCTATTTCAATTCGGGGGCTTCCTTCACACTTTATAACAAAATGTTCGAATTTTATAACTATAACCCCTCTGTGGGTCCCTGCGGAGGCACCAAACGGTTGATGTTGACTTGGCATGCAGTGCCCCCGTAGTAATTCTCCACCGTTGATCTATGGTCAGCGCTTGATTTCCTGGTCAACTGCGGGGGCACCCCCTCCAGTTATTTTAAAACTTTACACTGCCCCCGTAACATTACTTTTAATCAAATTTCAATGAACTTTTAACTCGGACTTCAATCTTCAAACAAAATGGATTTCATTCTTTGACCCCGGGCCCACATCACAGTCGGCCATTTGCGATGTGTGATATTGGCGGATCAAACAAATGCGAAGGTGCGATATGCAAGTGGCGCGATCAAACAAAAGGCTAACACATGGATGTGCGATATTGCGATATTGCGATGATCACATATCGCAACAATCAACAGACTCTGGCTTGGGCGGAGGGTGATTTTGCGACATCGCGATGTTGTGATCATGCGATGGCGCGGCGATCGCACATCGCAAATAATCCATATCAACAAGACACTTGAAACTTCAAAACTGCGCTTTGCGATTTGCGCTCAAGTGGTAGGGACCACTTGTCATGCCGCTTTCAAAGACTTAAAGAACTTCCGTTGTTTTATTCAATTTTCTTCAGACTTGGCTGTTGAGGGCTTAAACACCCGAAATGACTGTTTTTAAATAAACTCTGCTCCTCCGTAGTCTGGAACTTTGACTGTCTTCATTTCACTGTAAAATGGCACTGCCCAACACCATAATCAACTCTCCTTTGCAATTTGTGGTTGCGGCCCATGACAATTCATTCATCCTTACATTTCTCCCATCCTTCTTGAATGTGTGTTGCTATACACCAAAACTCTATTGCGCCTTTGTACTCTTTTCTCCCATTCTGTCTCTGCTCCTTTTGTTCTTCCTCTGTTGCTTCTGCTTTAATTCCTCTATTTCATCTGCTGCCTCTGCTACCTCTCTCTTTTCTTAGTTACTGTTTCAGATGCTCCTTCTTTGCCAATTCCTTTGCCATCAAGGATAGCTTCATCTAGTAGGTTGTCATCATCTTCATCAAAATGGGTTGCCATCAAGGACAACACTCTGCATCATATTAACGTAAACACATTCCAAGAAGATTAAACACATTAGCAGATGTAATAGCTTCTATTGTTATAAACAGACATTTGCAATAATGAAAGCAATAAATCAAATAACATTCGATAATATGTTGAACAGGTAACTGGAAATAGTAGTATATTATAGTATAGAATAGTGTTTCAAAAAATAGTACATATTCCTCGATCATAGGTTTAAAATGCCTTATGATCGGGAAAAAAGTGATACAAAAATGATATGAGTCTATACAATCAATCATCCACTATCCGTGGTAATGATCATGATAATATACTACAGCTCGTGCCACTCTACTCAGGAATATTTTGAATGGTCCAGGAACACCAATGACATATCTCTGCAAACGAAGTGGAATGTTGTCTATGGTAGTCTCAGGAATGTCCATAGTCAGCCGCTCCAGATGGTGTTCAAAATTAGTAAGGATCTCCGATGTCTGATCATATGGTGGTGGTGGTGCTGCAGCTGCATCCCTTTGCCTCCTCTTGAAGGGGTGGAGAGTGACTGGTCGGCGTGGACCCACATCTGCATTTGAAATTTTTGTTATAAGTTTTGGACGATTTAAAAAACAAAATAAAAATTAAAAATTAGAGCATGTCAAAAAGATTTTTTACCTAACTCATCCCACTGAACTCCTGGAGGAAGTGGCATATCTCGGTTGCTGCGGAAATATATACTCGCATAAGGAAAATCATCTATCACAAAGAGTTGGTGCTCTAGCCAACATAAATATGCTGGGGGAAATCGAACAATCTCTATACCCTCGCTGTGACGGGACATCAAATCAACCTGTCGAACCATTCGAGGCTCTTGAGCTCTACCAGCATCAAATGGAATATGTTGTAGGGCCAGTAGAGGAATCCTCTCCAGAGCAAAAGTGACTATGATCAATCCATATCCAAAGTTATTTAACTTCCCGTTCTTTGCTCTAGTTAGTTGGCCTTTGATGTTGGCCAAAACTGCCTCGCACCAATTGAATATGGTGCCTCGGAAACAATATACTGCAATCCGCATTTGAGATCCAGTAGAAACGTGTAAAGCAGCACTTCCACACAACTTGGTTACGGTAAATGCAACCACTTTTAACTCAAGATGGATGATAGTTTTGATATCAATCCGTTTGTCTTTAGGATTGGCCTCATCATTGCAAAACTCTAATTGCAGGCTAGCGACAAACTGGCCACCTGACCTAGCCCCAAATAGAGAAAGTGGTTCACCTCTTTTAGATAAACCAATAAAAAAGTATATGTCCTCCAACTCAATTTCAAGCCGGTTGCCTATAATCATAAAACACTGGTCCTGTACATCCCACTTGTTTACCAACCAAGTGAGAAGGTCTACTTGAGCTCTCATGCCACTTATAGCCCATAATTTAAGTAGCCTGCATGCTCTTAAAACTTGTAATGTAGGCGGATGAATCATTGCAGCTTCATCCACCTCCTCATGTTCATGTTCCCTCCAGATAAACATTTTAAATACCCTACAATGAGAAAAATGAAAGATTAAAATCATTTTAAAAAGGAAATTTTGGGTAATTTGGAAAGAAATTATATTTTTAAATTCTCCACGGTGCCCCCACACTTTTAGTTTAGAGACAGTGCGTAGATCCACACAGGCTCTGTGTTAAAAGTGTGGGGCCACGACATTTTTCTTTGTAAGAAAATTTCGGGGTCCGCAGGTGCCGTGTGTCTTACCTGTGGACCCTCGAGGGCGGAATTTTGAACATATTTTCTCCCCAAAAATGAATTTTAAGCCCTAAATTAAAGAAATGAATGGATGAAAAGCAAGGAAAAGAGGATGTGGATTACCTGGAGCAGATGATTTTCGATTTCAACGGTTGGTTTGTCCGAAATCTTCTCTGGAGCGTTTTTTGCCAAAATCTCTCAAATATTCACTCTGAACTTAAACGGTAAAAATGAATTTGGAAAACTCCTTTTTATAAGTTTTTTCAGATAAATGAAATTTAAATTTGTTTATTTTTCACTTTAAAAAGATGGTTTTTCAAAATATTTTTATTATTGAAGCAGGTACGTTTAAGTTTTTGAGTTTTTGTGCAGAATATCGGATTTTTCAGGTGAAATGGTCATTTTTGACGAAGAGTATACTTTTATCCCTTTTTCGGGCTCTTTAAAATTTACGAAAAAGTGAAACCATGGAGTTCTCTTTTAAGCCATTTTTAGGCTCTCTAAAGATGAAAATATTTCCGAGTAATTGACTATTCGAACTCGTTAAAGGAAATGAACAGTCGTCCCTTCAGTATAAGTTTACCCCTTTTCCGGACTGAAATGGAATATTTATGAAAAAGGTATACGTTGACTAATCATGGTCAATAGAGTTCTCTCCCACATTATTTTATCCTTTTTCAGGCCTGAGAGACTAAAATTACGAAAGAGAACACCTATGGAGCTTTCTTAAGTTTTTTCTTTTGACTCCCTAAAAATGAAAAACATCGAGTTTCTCGTATACTGGACTCGTTAAAATTTAATAGTAAAGGACCTGTCAATTCAAACAGGAACAAACCACTCCTTCTTAGGGTTCGATTTTAAACTAAGTTGGACTCGTCCAAAGGATGAGCTTGTAAACAAGAAAATGTTATCCTCCTCAAGCTTGTCAAAAATAAAGAGGTACTTGCCAGAAATCGTGGGGGAAAAGAGAGAAAACGAATTCATTTGTTACATTTTGATTTAAAAGCAGTAAACCACTCTTGAACACGATACTTTTTGTCACATTTCTACCTGGGTTGGGAAAATCCTTTGCCTACCAGTTAATCAAACCACGTTGAAGGTCTTCAACCGGTTTCTGGGTATTAGCTTAGGGAAATTGTTACCAAACCATATGCAGTGTCATTATGTGTTCAAGAGGACAGTCAAATAAGCCATTCATCTGCAAAAATTTGTCTCCATTCACATTGACCATCCATGAGTCAGTCCTTGCAAAGAATTTCTTCAAAACATGATCTATGGTTTCATGTCGTGAGCTTGCTTATGACGGATCACTTTCTATCGACGATAGCTCATCATCTAGGAAGTTGATCTAGAATCCGTTAGTACCTTGGAATCTGCATGCCTTAATGGAAAGTTTATCGCCTTCAACGACAGCTTGCATCATTTACCTTCGATCGAATGAGTCCGTGAAATGTTCGACTTCAGATCACTTATTCACATTTCATGGATTGTACTAATTACTTTGAGAGCCATTGTAATTATTCGTGGTTTCTCTCACACTTGTTAACAGTTCACATCATTGACTGGTAATCAAGTGGGTTCTACCATGTTCGACTTCAACATATTTAATCGCATGGATAGAACCGTACTAGTTCAGGAAGCATAAATCAAAACCCTGGATCTAGTTTCCACCATCCAGGTTGCGAGGATTTTTATTATTCATTATGCAGTATAATTTCCATTATAGATGGCTGCGTCCATGCTGTGTCTACAATTTTGATGTAATATTAAAATCATTTCTGTATCAAAAAAAGTTTAGTTATTTTTGATTTGAGTATGGGAATGCCTACCTCAGTGATGATATATATATGTGTGTGTGTGTGTGTGTGTTTTGCATTGAATTTTTTTACAGGGTTCTTACTGGGGTGTCCATAGGCTAATCCTTGAAATGACAAAGCACATCACTCTTCGAATGTTCTCAGACTTCACACTTTAGGGGGAAATTTGTTACACTAAAATTTGTCACCATGAAATTTTAGTGTCTATATGGGTTCATCATTACTCATATACTACTCCCTTAGAAGTCTAGAACATCCAATTTCCTAAAATAAGGCCTTGAGATTGAGAGAAAAGATCATAAAAGTCTTAAAAACACTTGTACCACACTTTATCTTAACATTGCCTGTGGTGCTGCACCTTTTTGTTCTAAAGCATGCAGATCTAAATGCACTTTTTATTCATTAAGGGTGCAGACCCCTGTAAAAGGTAAAATTAAGGTGGAAAGTAACATTTAGAAGCCCAACAGTCAAATCTGGAAGCTTCTAGAAGCAATTATCCAGTCGAAGGTTCGCTCCTATCATGTATGTTCATTCCTCCATTATGGGAGCCTACCCCTTGATTTATGAAGCTCAATCCCTTCAAAAGAGCATTATATCCCTTCTTATGTGGAACCATAACCTCCTCTCTTTTCCTATAAATTGAAGCCATAATGCAGCTTCAAGAGAGGTTAGGGAGTGAGTTAGTGAGTTAGACTTTGAGAATTTTTTAGGGGAAATGTTGTATAGACTCATACTCTCTTAACTGATCATTATGTGGGAATGATTACACACCCATGTGTATTTTAGCTGAGAGAGTGCAAAGCTTGTCAGAGTGAAGGAAACGCCTGTTCCGGACCCCGGGAAGGCCTGTATGACATCAAGGCGGACACTGTTGTAAGGCTCTTCTTTATCAAATATAATACGAATGAATACTATTTTCTCAATGAGTTCTTTAATTAAGTAGCTTGTTTATCATGTTTTATCAATGATTTATTTAATTAATTAGCTTATTTCTTGAATTCCTTGATCATCTTGATAGATATATAATTCGTGAATTATTTTATCCTATGCAGATGCTATTGATTTTTTCCATGTTTGTGATTGCATATCTTTGAAAACTACTCTTTCAAGCAACTGGAAAGAAGATCATTACAAATAGCGCTAGAATACAATGAGGTGTTCAAAACCCCTTTTGTAGCTAATTAATGAATCAAATATTATCTAGAGAAAATAGTTTTTGTTTGTCTGTTTGTTGCTAGCTATCCATAGGAAACTTGGGAGGTCTGTCTTGTCCACAAGAACGACTTATCCATCCAACAAGATTAGAAGGGATAGGCATACTACCATTAGGTTTATTGACTCCCGATACATGAGGTTGTGATCCACTACCAATGGGTCCAACAGACATCATGAAAGCATTGGAATGCATTCCTCGAACAGTAGTAACTGAAAAAAATGATGTAACCACACTAACGGATGGTGTGGAGGAAGCCACACAAATAGTGGGATGGGTTGGGATAACCGTGACAACTGTCTAAACAATGGGAATCGAAGAAAACAGACCCAACAAAAATGACCCTAAAGAAGGAGCCAAAATACTTGACCATAACAGGTTCTGGTACAAAGATGAAGCACCAAAAATCAACTGTCCCAAAGTATGGTTACTAGCCAGGAGTGGCTGAGAGGAAGGCTAAGTTGTCTCATAAGGAAATTTTTCGGGAGGGAGTTGATATTCCCTAGTATATATGAGAGTCTCTTCACTACTAATAGGACTCGAGGCATCTGTGTCGAATGAAGAAATGCTGTTAGGGAAAAGTTGGCGAGCGGTGGAGGGAAAATAACATGACAATGGTGTCACAGGTGGGTCTGAGCATTGAGGGGAATCTTTTCTTAGAAAGAAAAAAGGTTCTGGGGGCTGCTAGTTGATATCAAACGGCTCCTTAGGGGGAGACCGAGAGGCAAGAGGTTGAATTATCGAGATGATGACATGTTCGAGGCCTTGGGTCTCAACATATTGGGGGTGTCTCAGAAGATACTATGGGGAGAGAATATTCACCACGAGGTAATGAAGAGGAGGACGAAATAGGCAATTCCACCACGGTGAATTTTTCTCAAAAGAAGAAGAGAAAAGAGATGATTAATTTGAGGCTTTAATGATAATAATTAAGGAATTAATCATGATCGACCAAGAAATAGCTTAATGGGCGCATGTTGTAATCATGGGCAGTTAATTTTATAACATTGAAATAAGACTCTGCCTTTTCATGTTTTAAGAGTCGAGAAAAGGACAAAAGGCGACTCTACTCATTTCCGGTTTGAACGAGCTCCAAAGGACAAGTGCTCGATGATATTTTCAAATTTAAAGAGTCACAGAAAGATCGAAATGACTACCTAGGAACTCTAGGAAAAGGGGTTTACCAAGCTCCCGTGAACTGAAATATACACCTTGGAAAATAAATTTACCAATGACTTAATGTACATTTAGGAAGTCTCCCCAAATATTGTGTTCGGTGTATTACGGTTACAGGGCGACAGACTCGAATTCCTATGGATAAAGGATTGCAACCTAAAAGGGTCTCCCTTTATATATGCGACGGTAAGGGGAGAAAAAGTACATACTAGCGTTGTCTAATGCAAGATTGTGAGTGACAACTGCTAGGTTTAATGACGTCAAAAAATGTCACTAGCCTAGACCACTAAGTGTGAGCGTTAAGTTTCAATGTTTCCTTAGATCGATTGAGTTAATTTTATGGTTTATCTTGAAATTAGGTTTCAGTTTCAAGGCGCTACCAAATTTTACCTCAAATTTCTAATACGAAACTATATGAGAGAAAGAATACCATTCCATTTTCATGAAAATATAACTAAGTGAAGGATAGAGGTTTGCAACAAAGTAGCAGTCAAGGAAATGCAAGAATGACACTTTCCCCTATTCTACTAACATAGCCAAAGCATAAAATGAAGATTTTTTCTTTTGTCTTTCACTTTCCAATGAAAAAGGGAACCTAATAACATAAAAGAGTACTTTCATTTCCGAATGAGAAGGAAGAATGAAATTTTTTTGTCCTTTTGTATAAGTGATAAGAAAAAATTAAATGCTACACTAAAAAGAACAAATAATAGCTTTGAGTAGCTTTAAATGGGATCGTCAAAACATGAAGAGACCAACTCCAAGAAAACGTAAACATGCACTCAAAACTACGCATGCATATCCTTACACAAAATAAAGGGCTTTTAAGTCAACTCAATGAGCAATGTGATCTATGCTTGGGGCGATGGAGGGAGAATCAAACAGACACAGAATGAAAGCTTGACAACGCTACTTCTTGTACAATCAACTGAAAAGGCCAAGAAACTGCATAAAAGGATGAATAATAAACGACCAAATTGACTCATAAATAGATTAGACACCCAATGAGCATGCTACCAAGTGAATGGTTCAAAACACCTAGAAACCCTACGATGGATAAGCCACACTGTTCGAATGAGAGATAACACAAAATGGAATGAATGAGATAGCCAAGCCAGGAAACAACATCTAGATGGATCAATCCAAGCAAAAAAACCAACCTAAAGGATAATACACACTAGAAAATCAATGCCAAAGGCCCAAAATTCAATTCTACAAAAATCGGTGCAGCTGTTCAGTAGTATTCAGCACCGAACATGAAAAATCGCGCCTGTATTAATGACAACTCGCGTAGATGGGTGCGACTGTCAGACAATCAGCAGTGCCAAGCAAGGAAATAAAGGAAAAAAATAAAGGTATTGCTGAGAAAAACCAGACTTATCACTCTAGAAAAAGGATAAATGGCTAGAAGCAGTCAAACAAGCCAAAAACAACAGAGAAACGACAATTCGGCCAAAGTTGGATATACAAACAAAAATTCAAAATGAATAATAAGAGCCAACAGTACTGAAATCCCCAGTATGGTCGCCAAATGTTTGTGCAGGCAAATCCCCTCTGAGGACAAAGGCAATCCCTCTAGCCCTAGGGTGGGTCTAGCAACAAGGGAACATGTTGGTTTCTAAATTCCTAGTTCATAAACGAAACACAGATTGGAATAGATTTCCTACCTCAATCCAACGCTCCTTACGTAGTACGTTGTGGTAATCCCTCAATATTTTCTCTTTAGGCCTTGCACTCTGTTGGTAGCGATATTCAGACAACTACACAAAGCTCAAGAAAATACTAAAAGCATATGAGCATACATATTGATTTACGACTATCCAACTAGTCAAGGGAGTCAGACTCGGCTCAAAGAGGTGAAAAGATCAAAATCTCTCTCACAACTGTGGACTATTCTCTGCTTTCTTCTACACACTAGCTCTTGGTCTATTCTAGCTATTAGAATCAATGGGATTAAGAGGAATTTACAGGAGTGGAAGAATGGCTTTGGGATCCACTTATGGTCGAAGAAAGGTCTATCCCTTTGAGATGTTTCGTTTTTGTAGGACCTGGAAGGCCAAAGGGAGAAAATTGACCACATCCAGTCAAACAAACATCCATGATTTTTCTCACGAATATTTTAGATCTTAGAAGCTTCGTTTACATATTAAAAAACTTTCCAAAAGTAGCTCGGCGCAGGGGTCCTTCAGAGACAAAGTGACCATGGTGTGAGGGCTAGTGAAAATTTGGCCATGGGAGCAAGGAAATAACTACACCACAACACCGACCCAAAATTACATGTTTTAAAGGGTCTACTTCAGGAATGGTCCATAGATATTTTGTTCCTGGCATGGTAAGGGATGCAATGAAATTCATTATGATGTGTGATAGTACACAAGGGTCACTCTTATGGTCCTCTATTATTCAGAATAGGGAATGCAGGGATGGTGACAAAATGTTGTGTAACAATTGTATACATATATGTCTCCTCTCTGGTTAGCCCGAAAGTACCTTCTGCTGTGCGTTATGATTTCTAGCTTGTTTGGGTTCATTCACTCAGTGTGGCTGCACAAAACACCCTTTTCACAAAATAGCATCTTAATCACAAAGGCAGAGAGAGTTTGAATCTACCTCTCAGTCCTTTGAAGAACCTCCTTTCAGCTTTAGAATATGACACAAACTTATCTACTGCAAACTTTGTTACAAACCCACCCAAAATTTTGTCAACCCAATTATCTACAGTGTGGGTGATGGAGTTATCAATATGCTCTAACTATTGTATCAACTCAAGTTTCCACTGAGTGACCTTGTCATCCTTCCATCAGGTTTGGAACTTTGCTAATTTTGATAACCACTCCTATAATTCTTGTGCAAAGGTTACAAAGAAAATTTCGTGAACCTCTATGAAAATATACTTTTGTTTCCAATCTTTAGTAGACAACTTCTTACTTATGTTTTCCTTAATGGAAAATTCTTGAATTTTCTTCTCAAACTAGTCTTTTAACTCAGTCTTTGATGGTTGTCACATCAGCCAACCTCTCTCAAAATGATCCTAGTCCCAAAAACAGAACCATTTGTTGGCTTGAGGGGTCCTAAACCAGGTTCAGAGTTAATCTTAACCAACAAAACCCTCTTAATACTAGCCCTTTTTGCAGTGGCATACTTCCGCAGGTCAAAGTATCACCTGAAGTAGTATGGGGTGGTGTTGGAACCAGGTTTCCACACTATTGGAGCAGGGCTCCCTAGGAGTGAACTTGGAGACATTTTTGATATAATTTTGTAAATATTTTGTAAGTTTAGTCGTGCATAACACAAGTCAAGGGGCTTTGGGGTGGGTCAAAGCCCCTGATGAGTTTTAATGGGTAAAAAGGGTAGAACTAGGGGCCGCAAACCATAATTTATGGACCTTAGATAAGGGCAGGATAAAAGTACAAATAGGAGTATAGATCGAGTTTATAGGAGATATAAGTGAATGACTAATGATAGATTTGACTGTATTTTGAGACTCTAGAAAATTTGTCTGGGTAAAAGGCTCCTGCTGGCTATGTGCATGGAGACCTTAGTCTTGTTGTGTGTAGATCCCACTGGCTACGTGTGCGAGTGAACTGAAGGTTGTGTAAGCTAGATCTTAACTATGAATGAATGAATAACTGTTGTTGTTGATATCTAAGTCTGAAATGCATATGTTATTTACTTTAATCGTTTCTGCATGTTATTTCTGATTCTTATGTTATATGTGTTTAGATAGATTGTGAAAATTCTTCTGGCTTTATATGAAGGTTTATTGAATGGATTTGGTGCTATTGAGTTCTAATACTATATGTTAAGAGTTATTACATGAATTGTGGACTATGTTTAACCTGCGCGCATGTAATATCCCAAAATGGGATTTCTCAGCAATGCATGCTAAAATAATGCATTTTTCAGAAATATGTGCAATGAAATGTAAATTCAGCTCATTTATCCCTTAGATATGATATTATAGAAACTAGATCTGAAAGGAATTCAGAAACAAATCACTATTGCATAGTTAAACAGGCCTCCCATGCCTCAAGTAGCTGAAAATTATGTAAAAATAAAGACTGCAACCATGAATGAAAGATGGAATACCATGACAGCATTATTTTATTACCTATGCAACAGAAGTAGGCTGTACATCAGATCTAGAGAAAGTATGTTGACAAAAATTTAGATCTATAGTATATCCATGCACTATACAAGCTCTTTTATCAATCCCCCTTGGGGTTTTCAACAGTACACCATGTACAAAATGTAGATATGAGTTTTAAGACTGTAGATCTATGGAAATATTCAGATATGGAAAGTGGATCTGATCTGATATAACAATAAAAATGATCTCCTCCAGTAGATCTCCAAAGTGAAGGGCAGATCCCCAACACTCAACAAATCATCTCCCCAAATGGTGCACTGAATCACCCTGCAATAGCTCCTTCAGAAATAACGTAGATCTGGACTCTCTCTATGCTGTGGAGGATAAAATGATGTTGGCCTATAGCCAAGATATGGAAATAGAGCTCCCAGCCTTAAATATTGTCCTCCCAATGGATTATAAGACTCCTCCACTGAAAATAAGTATTGAGATGGCCTAGATATGAAGATCTAGCCTCCACTTGCTGCGGCTTTCTGAAATAGTCAAACCCTCAACAGGATCTCCACTGTCAAAGGAAGGTGAATCTTTCCCTCAAGACAGATAGTGGAAAATATTGTGCAAGGCTCGTCCAAGAGCTACTCCATGGAAGAGAAGGAATTCCTAAACAGGAAGACCTTGTGCTAAACAACACTCTATCTCAGCTAAATAATTAGAGAAAGAAGTATGTCTAAATAGACTATACAATCAGAAAATCATAATCATAAGCTAACCCCATATGGCTACCATCCTCCTTCTTACAAACAATGTGAGCCTTCTCACCTTTCATCCCCCTCATTAGGGTTTACATCTTCATGCAATGAATCTCCCTCCAAAACTATGTTGTCCCTTCATCAATACCACTCCTCCCTAACAGCGCTGATGGACTTGGTCAATCTTGACTGGATCTCCATGCAATGTCTCCTTCCACACATAATGTGGCTTTATTCCAACTATTTAATTAGATCTATATTCCCACTGGGTTATCTTCATTAGTGTTTCACATCCTCCACATTAGATCAATTGACTT
Organism: Pinus albicaulis; assembly: GCA_034641835.2. Lineage (NCBI taxonomy): Eukaryota > Viridiplantae > Streptophyta > Pinopsida > Pinales > Pinaceae > Pinus > Pinus albicaulis. The sequence continues at coordinate 970,370,655 of CM076572.1, forward strand.
GGTCAAACTTTGACTTTGTCCACATGCATTAGGTTCTTGTTCACACATGAAGGTGTTTTATCCAGCTTGAATATGATCCCTTTCCCATTTAAGAGGGATTTTATTGCTACTAAAGAGATTTATAGGTCTCCCTACCCATTTTATTCCTCTACCCAAGATCAAAACAAAATTTTAATATTCCCTTAGCTGTATGCTAAGTTAGGAATATTATAGTCCTCCCCTCCCAAATTTTGCTTGTCCTCAAGAAACTGCAAGGATAGAACTGAAGGGCCTGACCTCTCCTTCCTGTAGCATCCTCAAGTGATATTATCTTCCAAATAACAAGATGCCTTTTCAACAATATGCCCTCAAGTTGTTCCCCCCATGTGTGAAAGATTTCCTTTGGTAAAAATTCCAAATGGCTCTCACGATGAAAAAGTAGGACATACATGGAAACAACAATATGTGATCTAGAGGCCTTTTTGAGGGATGGGATCAAAAATATATTGGGAATCATCATCCCCATTTGAAGCCTCCTTCCCCAAGCTATCATCCACAAGAATTGAGTCACCTCCCAACATGGTAACTCATGAAACATCTCCTCCACCTTAAGCTCCTGCAAGGAAGGTGGGCTACATGCTTGAACATGTGGAACTAAAATGTCCACCCCGGGCTGCTTCTCTCTCCACTTATGATAGGTATGGGGTTTTTGTTGTTGTTGGGATGAAATATCATGGTCCCCAAGAATGATCCAAGTCACCCCATCAATCAAATCATCCATGAAATGCTCCTCCCAAAAACTCAAGCTCTTCAAATGGTTCCTCCCACGTGAAGACAAGAGGTGTAGTGTAGCAATCATGGTTTGCCCATTGTTTCTCCTGAAACATGTAACATATAAAGTATAGAGCATCATACTCCCAATGGGCATCTCTAACTCTTGTGCCATCCTCCCAACAAAGCTTCCCACAAACATAAGACGAACATCAATGTATGGAAGCATAAACAAATAAAATCAAGTTGTCATGTGACAACCAGGAGGTGGATCATAGTTCCATATGTGGAACCAACACATTGCATATTTTTCTTGCCTCAAAACCAAGTGTAACAAGTGTCTTTTCAGCCACTTTTTTTTTGCCATAATCATCCTACAAGATGAAATCATGAAATTAAAACTTGTCGTCAATGGTGCACACCAAAAATCATGTGGTATCCTCCACAAACCACAAATAAAATGGCCAACATCAATGCTGCAAATGGCCTCAAGTACATCAAAATAAAAAATACAAGAAGGAAGGACCCTCCTTGGTACAATATTCTAATCATAAGAAATAAAGGAGTAAAATTCATAGAGCATAAATATAAATCCTTTATCATGTACTTTGGTGATTGAGCTAAAATGGCTCAACTAGAAGTTCTCCCTCACTCCAAATAAGTAGGGAAGTGGTTGTGCCAACCTATCCATCTTCTTCCGGGCTATCCACCTCTCCATATGCTAATATACATCATGTTGGATGCCCTCCCAAGTGAAATACTCTAGCAAGGAATGGTATGCATCAAGGTGCATGGAAAGAAAGCCCACAAGTGTTGCATGTAGATATCTCTTCTTATACTCGAAAATCCAAGTTAAGAAGATCATATCATGGTAATAGAAGCCTCCATCCATTACACCATCACTCTCATCTCCTACATGCTCATCAGGTGCATTATATATGAAGTGATCCTGGGAAAACCCCATCAAACAATCCAAGCACCTAAGTGACAGCACTGTTTGCCTATGTAAATAGACTCCTGCCAACTCATAGCTTCCTCCTTTGACAAACCTCATGTCAACGTCATCATAAAAAATAATGCTGCTATATGTGAGAGATCCTCTCAAAAGTGGAAGCACCTCCCCATTCTCCAAGGCTATAGAGTAGCCCCTTTACACCATGATAGTTTCGTCTCCTACTCTTGCAACATCATGCAAAGTATGGGATAAGATCAACCCATACTCTCTCAATATCAACCAAAGAAATAATAGCTCTAGTTGCCTCCCCACACCATCACCATATAGATCATGGAGAAAAAACATGATAATTGAGATGAAAGAGATCACTTCACTCCAATATACCCAAAATCCTTGCTGCCGTATGATGTAAGTGCCATGCCAAGTTCCATCCACCATCCTACTCTTTGAAATAGAATGTGCCATATAATGACCAAACTCTTTCAAGAGTAACCAACACAGTCTTGCATCCTGATATCTAGTATCATAGATCTGCAAGTGGTTTCCCAACCTCTTGCTTCTCAGCATCACCCATCCAACCCATGGTGAGTGTTTATCATCATGTCCAAAAGTGGCACTCCTCCAATGGAGAATACCAACCTCCCAAATCAGATTTCTGTCTTTGCACTTCATGGGGTTTTGAAATGAAATCTTCTAAGGATCTCCAAATGAATACCACTCATCAATGACCAAGTTGATCCCATAAGGATCCAAATAGATGGTAGGCAAAAACCTCCCATCATGATGTGTAGGGCTCATTAAGAAGTATCCAACACAAACATGAGAGATGTTATCCATCCTAAGATGTCCTCCATCATCTATTTTTTCCCTCTTAGCTATACATATGAGAAGGTAATTGGAATATTCCAACAATAGTTGGGCCCCCAACTCATCACTACTGCTAAATGACAACGTTGTTGATCTCCATGATGGTGCAGTTGCTGCCTCCAGATCAGATCCAATACTAAACACATAGTTTTGCAAAGTATTGTTCAAGACAATACTCATCCCACCCTCCCAGAAACTACATTCCAACCTCAAGGGTTGTGTGCAGCTCATCAATGATACATTAGGATGACTGTTTGCCTCTTCCTTGAATGAATCAAGGCTTCTTAGCGTAGTGAAATTTTGCTGCTTTAAATTAGCAATATATTTTGACCCTTGGTTATGCAATGGTACATTCCCATCATCCTCCATATGTTGCATTGAAATAACAGGAAATGAAAACATGTGCATACCTTGGTACAACTTAGGAACATCTTGTAATGCTACAAGGGTTCCTCCTTCCAGTGTGATGGCTTCCCCAACTACTGATGATGATGGTTTCTCTTCTATGGCTTCATCAACGCTGGCACAAGTCTCTTCTTCTTCATGCATCTCCAGAATGGTGCATGGGGCTCTAGATACCAAGAGATCAAGATCATCTTGAAAAGGTGCAAGTGGTCTTCCTCCTAAAGAAAGTGCTCCTGCAGTAAATGGTGGTGAAGGCTTCTTCCCTTCTGATCTCTTCTTGTTAAACTTCTATATCAACCTTTGAGTAAAGTCTGCATATGCAGTCACTTTCACATGACTCAAATGGTTGGAACACCAATTCGTGCTTCACCTTAAAGGTGCAGCGCTACAATCTCAATGGCTTCCTTTTCTACTACTGGATGTAGCAGAAAAAATGCATCCAACTTCTTTCCCCAAGCCTTTGGTGTGCATGAGGATGACCCATCAAAGGTAGACAATAGAAATCTATTGCCCTTCATTCTTTTATTGCTGCAAGGTCTCCTTTCTTCTTTGAGCTGAATAAACTTAGAGAGAGTCAGATTATTCTTGATAGCTCTAGGTTGAGACTTATATTCTGAAAGATATTCACTTAGAATCTCATGATCTAAGTATTCTTCACTTCTATGCCTCTTATATTCAAAAGGAAAGGCCATAGAATGTTTCTTTGAAGCTATATGCAACATCTAATCTTCTTTTTACTGATAGGAAGTACTTGGACCTTCCTCATCTTGAAACCCTAACTTGGCTTCACTTCTTCTTTGCTTGACCTCCTTGGTGAGGTCCTCCTTAGATCTGAAAAGAGATGAGAGTAACCTCATCCTTTCCATCATTCTGATATTTGTCATGTAGTCCACAGGCTAAGCCAAAGATCTTGCTCTGATACCACTATAATATCCCATGCTAAAATAACGCAGTTTTCAGAAATATGCGCAATGAAATGTAAATGTAGCTCATGGATCCCTTAGATATGATATTATAGCAACTATATCTGAAAGGAATTCAGAAACAAATCACTATTTCATAGTTAAACAGGCCTCCCATGCCTTAAATAGCTGAAAATTATGCAAAAATAGAGACTGCAACCATGTATGAAAGTTGGAATACCATGATAGCATTATTTTATTACCTCTTTAATAGTAGTAGGTTGTACATCAGATCTATAGCAAGTATGTGGACAAAACCTTAGATCTACAGTAGATCCATGCACTATACAACCTCTTTATCAACCCCCCTTGGGGTTTTCAGCAATACACCATGTACAAAATGTAGATCTGAGTTTTAAGATTGTAGATATATGGAAATATTTAGATCTGGAAAGTGGAGATCTCATACAAGAAAAATGATCTCCTCCAAAAGATCTCCAAAGTGAAGGGCATATCCCCAACACTCGGCAAATCATCTCCCCAAATGGTGCACTGAATCACCCTGCAACAACTCCTTCAGAAATAATGCATATCTGGACTCTCTCTGTGCTGTTGGGGATAAAATGATGTTGGCCTGCAGCCAAGATATGGAAATAGAGTTCCCAACCTTCAATATTGTCCTCCCAATGGATTATAAGACTCCTCCACTGAAAATAAGTATTGAGATGGCCTAGATCTAAAGATCTAGCCTCCACTTGTTGCAATTTTCTGAAACAGTCAAATCCTCAACATGATCTGCGCTGTCAAGGGAAGGTGAAGCTTGGCCTTAAGCTAGATAGTGGAAAATATGGTGCAAGTCTCCTCCAAAAGCTACTCCATGGAAGAGAAGGAATTCCTAAAGAGGAAGACCTTGTGCTAAAAAACACTCTATCTCAGCTAAAAAACTAGAGAAAGAAGTATGTATAAACAGACCATACAATAAGAAAATCATAATCATAAGCTAACCCCATATGGTTTCCATCCTCCTCCTTATAAATAATGTGAGCCTTCTCACCTTTGATCCCCCTCATTAGGGTTTCCATCTTCATGCAATGAATCTCCCTCCAAAACTGCGTTGTCCCTTCATCAATACCACTCCTCCCTAACAGTGCTGATGGAATTGGTCAATCTTGACTGGATCTCCATGCAATGTCTCCTTCCACACATAAGGTGGTTTTATTCCAACTGTCTAATTAGAACTATATTCCCACTGGGTTATCTTCATTAGTGTTTCACATCCTCCACATTAGCTCAGTTGACTTGGTCAAACTTTGACTTTGTCCACATGCATTAGGTTCTTATTCACACATGAAGGTGTTTTATCTAGCTTGAATATGATCCCTTTCCCATTTAAGAGGGATTTTATTGCTACTAAAGAGATTTATGGGTCTCCCTACCCATTTTATTCCTATACCCAAGAGCAAAAAAAAAAATTAATATTCCCTTAGCTATATGCTAAGTTAGGAATATTACAGCACATGATATTTTACATAATTGACCTAAATCTGTCTGTTAAGGGTTTCCTAGTTAGGGCTTCTGTTGCAAAGGTTTTTTCATGATTGTTTTATATCTAAAGGCACCCACATCATTTAATTCTCTCTCAGGGTGTGGAAACCTGGTTCTAGCACCCCCCATTCTCCTTTGGGTGAGACTTTGACTTGTGCAAGCAGGTCACTACCGAAAGGGCTAGTAGTAAGAGGGTTTTGTTGGTTAACCTCAACTTCAAACCTTGGTCAGGATTCCTCAAGCCAAAAAATGGTTCCATTTCCAAGACCGGGATCATTTTGAGAGAAGTTGGATGAAGTGGAAAGGTCAATGGCAGCCATTAAAGCCTGAACTAGAGGACTAGGTTTAAGTGACAGATTCAGGAATTTACCCTAAAAGAAAACATAACTAAGAAGTTGTATACTAAAGAGTGGAAGAACAAGTATATTTTCATAGAGGTGCATGAGATCTTCTTCATGACCTTTGTGCACGAATTGCAGGAGTGGTTTTCAAGACTTGCAGAATTCCAAACTAATTGGAAGGACAAAAAGGTCACACAGTGGACACCTGAATTGATCCAACAGTTGGAAAACACTGATAATTCCATCACTCGGACTATAGATCACTGGGCTGAGATCATCTTGGGTGGGTTTGTGATAGAATTTGCAGTAGACTAGTTTGTGTCATATTGTGAAGCTAAAAGGATATTTTTCAAGGGATTAAGTGGTAAATTATTACAAACCTTCCCTCTGTTGATTAAGATCCTACTGTGTGAAAAGGGTGTTTTGTGCAGCCACACCAAGTAAATGACCCCAGCTTAGATTGAAAGCACTACGCACATAGGAAAATATTATCAGATCAATAAAAGAGGGGACATATCTATATACAACCCTCTCAGAAACTCACTAGATATAGAAGGTAGTGAGGCTACGCACGTTGAAGGTAGCCCTCATGCTACACCACCATTGAACTCGTGCAGGGGTAAGATGTCTCCTACCTTGCCACCACCCCCACCTACGGATGATATGGCCACACACAAGAAGCTACCCACCTTTAAGGGTGTGGGGGATGAGGATATGGACTAGTTTTCGTAAGTGGCTAATGCAATGTGGACTACGCAAAATGTTAATGCCGATGTTGTCAAGAGAGAACAATTGACTATGGAATTTGAAGGTTTCACTTTAGATTGTTTCATGATATACCTTGTTCAAAATGTAGATCCGAATGTTGCACAGATTAAGGATGCCTTGAAGCAGAAATTTTGGAAGCAGAATTCCTATTCACAGTTCATAATAGAACTAAAAGATATCAAGAAAGGGTCGAAGGAATCGGTCTGGGAAGCTGACTAATGACTGAAATAAACCATCAGAAAGGGAGGATTTTTTTACGATGATAAGCAACATAAGGAATGGTTCATTTCCATGGTGTTGCCACATTTGCATGGGCCTATGGGTTAGCAGAAGATTGATTCTCAGGCTGAAGCCCTGGAAGTTGCTATGGAATTAGAAGTTGCGCCTAGAGAAGATGCTAAATTCAGAGCGCTTCAAATTCAAAGCCAATTGGAAGTTATGCAATTAGAAATTCAAAATTTATGCATATATCGAGGTGAAGACGTTTGCGTAGATGTCTGGTGCATACGCTGCAAGGGTGTTGACCACAACAAAGATCAGTGCCCCCTATTTTCGGATTACCTACAAGTCGGGGGACCAAATCCACTTCTCCCCATGGATGTTGTTGCCTCTAGTGCCCCCACACTATGGTGCGCTGATTGTAGGGTAGTTGGACGTGACGATACAAACCATTGCCTGCGGTTAGGAGCCTATGTGCCAGAACTAAAGAAACAACGGTGTAGAGTTTTCTCTTTAGTTGGTCATGATGGGCACCAGTGCCGAATGCTTGACCTAATGATAGATAATGCAAACCTTTACAGAGTGCAGGTCGAACCTTCATCGCCATCATCTCCCTTTGGACAGGGATGATCCCCAGCAAGAGGAAGGGGAGGGGAGAGAGGTGGAGGCACAGGTCGGGGAAGAGGGAAATTAATTTTCTATAACTATGGAGACACTAGAAACTATGCTCATGACTGCTCAAACCCTGTGTGAAAAACCTTTAGGTACTGTAGGAAATTTGATCATGTAATTGAATATTTTCCTGTGTTAATAGCTAAAATTAAGGAAAAATTACATACACATACGCAAAACATACAAATGGTTAAAGCTGAACCATGTGATGATGGCCCAAGTGTAAATGTAATTACACGCAGTGGTGTTGCTACCAAAGGAAATGAGGAAAAGGCTGATGCAAAACCACTTATCAGAAAGGCATCTGACAAGAAGGAAGGACTCAACCTACAGAAAGAAAAATATACTTTCATTGAAGCCAGGAAGGATTTTGTTACTGTAGGAGCGTCCACCTAAAGGTCTATCATGGAACCAAAGGCTGATGATGAAGTCAAGCCATTTCTAAAATCCTGAATTAATATATTTCACAATCAGAAGGTAGTAGATTATCTTCAGGCCTGATGGATAGTTGTGTGGAAAAAGAAGTACCTCGAACTGAGACTAAGGTCGTGAAAAATATTTATAAGAGTAAGAAGAGAACTGGTCAGGAGATGTGCATGACTGTGCAGATTGGAGAGTATCAGATGGAGCAAGTCATATTGTATCTGGGGTCTGATGCAAATGTCCTACCTAAGTAGACCTGGCAGAATATGGAAGAACCAAAGTTGGAATGGTCCACCATTCAGTTATGCATGGCTAATCAGAAAAATATTATTCCACTTGGAAGGCTCCCGCAGTTTGTGGTAGACATTGCTAGAGTGAAGGTATGCACAGATTTCAAAGTAATATAGATTGTGAATGATGCAGACCCCTACCCTGCACTGGTAGGATTGGATTGGGCCATTGATATGGGAGGCATCATCAACCTAAAGCATTGAACCATGATCTTTGAGAATTATGGTACTCGGGTGATATTCCCACTAGATCCAGCAGAAGGGGAATGATATACCGAGCTAGTACGTGAAGGAGATGATGTCAACCATATTTGCAAGCTAAATGCGTGGGACAAAGATTGGATCAACCCTAAAACTATTGGGATGTTGAATGGGAGAATGATGGCTCATTTTTCTCAAACTCAGATGGCGAGATGGAGAACTGGTAGAACCGATTACACGATGTATCTACATTGCAGTGCCTCAAGATCATGAAGAACTTCTGGTGCATCTCCTCAGAGGTAACAGATCTACCCTATTTTGATGGTTCTAGTAGTGTCAAAGTATTTCTGGAAGAATTCAAAAATTTCGTTCCAAAGGAATGAAGGTTTTGGGCACTTGATTTGGCTATGCACACAACTCCAGCATGTTGGTGGGAGAGGCACAAGGGAGCTTTTCAGGACAGGGAGGAATGTAGCAAAATTATGACATTGCACTTTCAACCTCCAACTACCCCACCAATGGATATTTTTTATGGTCGGGGAGACCCGTGCAAGCACCTGGCCATGTGGATGGAGGTATGGGATGAAAACGATTGGGTTTATAGGTTTATTAATTCATTGGGGTTGGTACCCACCACATGGTATCTAGAAGAAGGACTACACTGAGGCACTCACCACTGGACTATGATGACTGATGATTTCCTGGAAATATTTGGCTTGGTTTGGGGCTCAGAGAAATTAGATGAAGCCCTGCAAGACATAGACGCCCTTGTATTTGACGAATCTCGACCCCAAAAGGAATTTTTTGCACTGGCATGGGATGCACAGATGCAATACATTGTCAACTGTAGGAACTTGTCAATAGAGGATAATGAATATGACCCAAGAAATGTTAAAATCCCGGAATTTTAAGGAGATCACACAGTCGTAGGGCCCTCATTAGGGATGGTGGATGTAACTAAACTTCTAAAATTTAAGGAAGTAAACATTGGGATAGAAGAGCAACCCAAATTTTCCAAAATTGGGGATTACTGGGATGATGATATAGTAGGAAAGGTTGCAAAGCGGCTGACAGAGTATCAAGATCTATTTCCTACAAAGTTATATGAACTGAAGGGAATTGTAGGGGACCTGGGTGTTATGAATATCACATTGAAGGAATATGCACACCATGTCAAGCAGTGACCATACCGATCGAATCCTAAATATAAACAGAAAGTAAAGGAAGAAATAGAAAATATGGTGGCTACAGACATCATTGAGCCTATAGAGAATTCTAATTGGGTAAACCCAATGGTGGTTCAGGAGAAGAAGACCAAAGGAGAGAAGGATTTGTGTAGATATGTGCGAGCTGAATGATGCCTGTGTGCATGACCCCTTCCATACTTCGTTTTCTGATGAAATCCTGGATAATGTTGGAGGACAAGAAGCTTATTCATTTACTAGGGGATTTTCGGGGTATCATCTGATCAGAATTACACTTGAAGACTATAGCAAGACCACCCTGACAACAGAGGGGGGGTCTTTCCAATATAATATCATGTTGTTTGGATTGAAAAGTGCACGTATGATATTCTCGTGCATGGTCGTGGATGTGTTCAAAGAATTCATGCATAAATTCTTGGAGGTATATTTTGATGATTGGACAATATTTGGGTTGGTCAAGAAACATGTGTCAAACTTGGACATGATGCTTGACACTTGAAGAAAGCACCAGATTTCACTTAACCTAAAGAAATGTATATTCTATGTGCCTTTTGGAATTTTTTAAGGGCATATAGTGTGCCAGCAAGGATTGATGGTAGACCCAGTCATGATTGCAATTATCATCAACTAAGAAGTTCCTACTAATGAGAAATATTTTGACTCCATCCTAGGACACACTGGATATTACATGAAGTTCATTAAAGGGTATGATCTGATCATTGCGTCGATGGGGAAGTTTCTAAAGAAATATGTGTCATTTTTCTGGGATGAAGAATGTCAAAGGAGTTTCGAGGTGCTGAAGGAGAAAATGGTCACTGCACCGATCTTGATATTCCTAGGCTGGTCTAAGGTTTTTCATGTGCATGTGGATGCATCTAGTATAACACTTGGGGTTGTTTTAGCACAACCAGGAGAAGGAGACATTGATCACCCAGTTGATTTTTCCAATAGGAAGCTCTCCAGTGCAGAGCACAACTACTCCACCACAGAAAGGGAAGGATTGACCATGGTGTATGCTGTGCAAAAATATAGGCACTATATGCTAGGAGGAAATTTCAAAATGTTCACTAACCACTCTACCTTAAAATACCTGGTCAATAAGCCTATGTTGGGGGGGAAGATCTGCAAATGGTTGCTACTCTTTCAAGAGTATGACTTTGAAATTATTTTGAAGTCTGGAATATTAAATCTCAGAACTAATCATTTGTCATGGATCAGAAATGGGGAAGAACCAACCAATATGGAGAAGGGGTTACCTGATGCACAAATCTTTACTATCAAGGTGATTGATGAGCACTTTTCTGATATTATACACTTCTTGACTACTGGAAGTGTGCATGATGAATATTCAGTACAACAAAAGAATAAGTTGGTTTCACGTGAAGCTAATTTACCTCGATTGCAGGTCAATTGTATAAGCTGGGAGTAGATTAAGTGTTGAGGAGATACGTGTTGGAACATGAAAGACAGGATATCTTGGTTGAGGCTCATGGAGGGGCAGCAGGAGACCACTATGCTGGAAAATCCACTACGCAGAAGGTGTTGTGTGTTGGGTTATGGTGGCCCACACTGCATAGCGATGCACATGCACACTTTCGAGGCTGTGATGCATGTCAGAGAACAGGGAAGCTCTCGCGTAGAGATGAATATCCTTGCAACCATAGATGGCCCTGCATGCCTTTAATAAATGGGCTATAGAATTTGTTGGAGAAGAAGACATGAGTGCGCTATATCATCTCTGCCACTAATTATGTAACCAAATGGATTGAGGCGAAGGAATTTAAGGACTATACAAAAAATACTATTCTGCACTTCATTTTTGAACACATTTTGACCAGATTTGGATGTCCAGAGATTTTGATGAGTGATAGAGGTATTCGCTTCGTTAACGAAACAATTGAAGCTTTGACAGAGGAATTTTAGATCCATCACCAGAAGAGTACCCCTTATCACCCACAGGAAAATGGCGTAGTAGATACTTTCAAAAAAAAATTTGAGAATGAACTCACCAAGATTTGTAATGCCAATCGAAATGGTTGGGACGTGCACATCCCTTCTATTTTATGGGTTTATAGGACCACATGTAAGAAGTTGACTGGGAAAAGACCTTTTAGGATGGTCTACGGGGAAGAAGCATTCACGCCAATGGAGTATATTGTCCCCAGCCTGCACATTGTAGCATTCACTAATATGGTTGAACCTGAAATTATGGAGGAACGGTTGGTGCAAATCGTTGCCCTAAAATAAGATCGATTCATTGCTAACTTTCATCAGGAAGTGTAGAAGGCACGCGAAAAATCCTGGCATGATAGGCACATCAGGCAAAAGGTGTTCAAGGAGGAAGACTTGGTCTTGTTGTATGATAGTCAGTTTTCACACCACCCAGGGAAGTTTAGGAAACATTGGTTGGGGCCATACATTGTGAAGGAAATCACTAATGGAGGTGCGGTGTGCTTGGCCACTCTGCGCGGTGAAAATATTCCCAGGGATGTCAATGGAAGTCGTCTGAAGCCATATAGAGAAAATCCGATGCCGACCAAATTATTATATGGCCGGAGCATAAGAATCAAAGGGTTTGCATGCATCATAGAGGGAAGGTGCAGATAGGTGCGACAGAAGCACAGGGGTGTTGCGTAGGTGAAAAAACTAGTCGTTGGAACAGTGAAACTGGGTGAAAAATTAATTTTACCGTTCGATGAAGCGGGATTTTCACATTTAATGAGGCGATCTTGGAGGATGTTTTACCGTTTTTATGAAGATAAGTGGCAATTAATGACAATCAAACCATTTTTTCCTTGTATTTCTTATAAATGAAGGGCGCGGGTCGCAAATGGTTCCTTTTATTTCTGAGCACATTGCACCTTGAATTGATCCGTGATTTCTGTTATAGCATTGTCTGTAAGTCCTATATGTCTAGCCAAGAAACCTCATTTGAAATAAGTAATCCATATTTTATCTTTCTCCCAATAATGATAGCCACCGACCCTTTTGAGGAGCACTTTTTGCCCCTCACTGCATTAACTGAGCTGGGATCGGATGAAGTTCAGGAGGTGATCCATGAGGTTGAAGAATTCATGTCCACACTGGCTAAGGGAAAAGGGAAAATGTCAAAGTGGGATTCCTCAAAGCTGCACACCTCTCCACAGCATGTGACGTCCCCACGCCAAGCCACTAAGGATCGGTCCCCCATGGGTGATCCCTCGAAGAGACCAATGAGTGTCATGAAGGAGGCTGTGTTTGTTGAGCCCATCTCTTAGCAGATGCCATATGTCAAGCCACACAGACCATCCATGCCTACACCAAGGAAAGTATATTCGGTGTGAGAATACCTTCAGATGCCATTGGTCCTGTAGGATGCTCCCCTTGCTAGTGATATGTTCGGCAAGATCTCGAATATCAAGTTTGATGACCATGATTTTGCAAATGAAGACATGTTTCCTAAGCTAGCTCTAGAGAAATATTTGGAGCAAGTACTTTGTAAATAGGTGTTGAAGGTTGAGCCAATGCCTTGGGCGCGTGGGCTGCACAACACTGTAATCCTAAATATGCTAAGGATTCTACATTTTGGGAGGTACCCAATCACCAACATCTATGTGCGCCAGATTTTAGCCTTAATCCATGATGGATGAATGTTCATTCAAGGGATAATTATGATATACACCACATTGATCCATCAGATCGCTGGCTTGCCCAAGAAGGGGCCTCATCTAATGACGGGTTTTAGAAAAATCAATGAGCTCAAGGTTGCGACAGATGTAAAGAAGAAGTACAAGATGGAGAGGGAAAAAAGGGGATTCCTGGGTCAAACCATCACTGACCCGAGAGTGCTCCTGGGAACTATAGTACTTAGTTGCAAGTTAATGAGAAAATTTCGACCAAATATGGTCCCGACGCACGTCATTGCTTTGGCAGGGCAATGCGAGAAAGGGGTCAGTTATAACTGGTTTGAGTACCTTTGTGAATGATTTTTGGATAATGTGTGAGAGGCGCAGGAGATAGGTAAACAATTCTACTACTCTTGGATGTTATTTATCATTGCATTGGTAGCATGGGAAACTTTGGCAGATGTAGTCCTCCCTGAGGTATAACCGAGCATATGCAAAGGGGCGTGCTACGCTAATCTGTGGGATTCCTCTGATCCCAAACTTGTCAAGTAAAATAAGATATTCTGGGTACTCTTTGAAGGTGTTTTGGCTGCTGCTATCCATTCACGACCTAGAATCTTGCCAAAAATATATGAGAAATACAAGAGTGTCACCAAGTTCCAAGTAACTAGGCACAATGTGTAGATCAGGGTGCCCAACGACCCTGCATGGTATAACTTGCCATTGATGGGACTGGAAGTAGAAGTTGACCAATTCATGGAAAATTAGCCAAAAGCATGGAAATTCGGGCTTGGATCCACCCAGCCCATTACACCCTCTACATCATGAAAGGAGACAGATCTGAAGGACACTGAGAAAGGAATCGAGATGTGCACTAAGAAAGAGGTTGAAACAGGCACTAAGAAGAATGGCGGAAATGACTCTAAGGTAGAAGAGGAGAAGGAGCCAGACATAGAGAAGGATACAAATCATGATCTAGGAGGTGAGGTTGATGTGGACCCTTGAGGTTTAGATGGGTTAGACGAGGATGGTGTCGATTCTTCGCATGGAACCAAGAGAGGTGCAGAAGATTCAAAAATCCAGCGCAAAGAGCGAAAGGGGTCCAAGGCCAGAGGGGATGAAGAGGTCACTTTGACAGAAGAGGAACTCGATAAAATTGTGAATGCAGTTTCTTTTGTGTCTGAGGACATAATTAATACTATGGAGGAATAATACAAGGCCACGGTGGAGTCCTTGCAATTAGGATTGCAGGTTTTACAGCTGAAGACAGAGAATTTGCAATCGAGCTTGGCTCAAGAGAGGCCAATAGAAGCGATCCTGACGACAAATATAGTCACAAGAACAACCGATAGCAGGATCGACCCCTTTCTGGGCACATCCATGATAATAGAACAACCGGTGCTGTGCGCACAGGTCTAAACCTTCTCTGAGGTCAAAATTGATCTAGCAAAGCTGCCAAGTGGAAAGTTACACGCTCTCCAAATATTTATTTCCACTAAGTTGCAATGTAGGGAGGTGCACGTGTAGCAGCAATTAAGTGAAGTGAAGTAGAACTCGGCCACAAAAAAAATAGAATAGCTCAAGGAAAAAATAGTGCAACAGACGGTCGTGGCCCAGCATGCAGAATTAGAGATCCTAATAGACAGATTGTGTGGTGATCTTCCTGAAGTTTCATCCCAGCATCTGCCGCACTACAAGTTAATATTGAAAGCTTGGTCTCCACACTCAAGGCTTCCTGAATCGAAATTCAGACAGTGAAGACATAATCTAAATATCAAATTAGCACATTGCAGGCTAATATGCAGCTTGAGACTCCTCTAGAGGTGCACGCACAGTGGGCCTCCCTAATCAAAGAAGCATTTGCTAGCATTTCTGCTAACTTCAATAAAGGCTGAGAGCTACTTGAGACTGCCATGGGTCTGTGGAACTCTATGAAAATAGATCCACTTGTCAAGAATGTTAATCAAGTGTTGCGTACCAAGGAGGAGGTGCTCGATGATCTGCAGGAGGCCTTACCTATGTTCATTCCTACCCAGCGCATGGCTCGCCTTTAGACCAATCAGGTGCTATGTGATGAGGTCGAGGAGCTTCGTCGGAAGAAGAATATTGTCACTGAACATATGAATCCATGGGAAAATAAGGCAGTGAGGTTGTCTTAGGATCTATATGTTGCAATGAAGACTCTCAATCAGACCTTGCAGAGTTCAACCTGGCCGTAGAAGGGTCGACTCACAAAATATGGTAGAGACTGTGCAGAGCGCAACGGATCAGTGCGAGATTTTTGGCGCCCTTTGGTGCTGCCATATACGAGCTCCAGAATAAGATGAATAACCCAGTGCCGCTGTGACTTGGAACAATTCATAAGATTATGTTGGGGGCATGTTGGAGCGGGGTCCCCTAGGACCAAACTTGGAGACATTTTTTATATAATTTTTTAAATATTTTGTAAGTTTAGTCATGCGCAACACAAGTCAAGGGGCTTTGGGGCGAGTCAAAGCCCCTCATGAGTTGTAATGGGTAAAAATGGTAAAAATAGGGGCCACAAACCACCGTTTGTGGACCTTAGATGAGCATAGGCTAAAATCATAAATAGGAGTCTAGATCGAGTCTATAGAAGTTATAAGTGAATGATTGATGATAGATTTGATTGTATTTTGAGACTAGCGATTTTTTCTGGGTAAAAGGCTCTTGCTAGATGTGTGCGCAAAGACCTTAGTCCTTATGTGTGCGTACCTCGCTGGGTGTGTGCACGGGTGAACTGAAGGTTGTGTAAGAAATATCTGAACTATGAATGAATGAAGAAATGTTGTTAGTGATATCTAAGTCTAAAATGCATCTGTTATTTACTTTATGATATTTTCTGCATGTTATTTCTGATTCCTGTGTTATCTGTGTTTAGATCAATTGCACAACTGCTTCTGGCTTTAGATTAATGGTTATTGAATGGATCTGGTGCTATTGGGTTCTAATACTATCTGTTAAGAGTTATTACATGAATTATGGACTCTGTCTAACATGCATGCATGATATTCTGCATAATTGACATGAATCCATCTGTTAAGGGTTTCCTGGTTAGGGATTTTGTTGTGGAGGTCTATTCATGATTGTTTTAGACCTAAAGGCACCCACACAATTTAATTCTCTCTCAGGGTGTGGAAAATTGGTTCAAGTACCCCCATACTACTTCGTGTGAGACTTTGACTTGCGCAAGCAGCTCACTATTGAAAGGGCCAATAGTAAGAGGGTTTTGTTGGTTAACCTCAACTGCAAACCTAGTTCAGGGCCCCTCCAGCCAACACACACCCTGAGAGAGTATCAAATGATGTGGTTGTCTCAGATCTATAATAATAGTGGAATATCCTTCACACTAGAAACCCTAACTAGAAATAGATCTAGGTCAATTTATGCAGGATACCCTGCGCACGCACATACGATGGCTTTGCAATCCCTTAATGATCTTAATAAAGTTTTATTCAAGTCTTACAATAATAGATCTATGCATATAACATTCCTATTATGGAATAAAATAGGAGCATAACCGATCCAAACATAAATCATAAGAAAAAAGATCACAAAAACATATCACAGATGCATTTAGTACTCATAATTATCCAGAACCACTTCTTTATTCATCAATAGTTGTAAGCCCTTTACACTTCTTCAGATCCACCCGTGCGCATAGCCAACGGGGTCCGCACACAGCCGGACTAAGGTCTCAATGCACATAGCGAGCATGAGCCTTTCTGACATAGAAATTTAAAGATTCACTTCAAAGTTTAGAACATATCATAATCGTATCAAAAATTACTTCCCGAAATTTGTCTTATCCGACTCGATCCACACTTCTATTTATATCTTATCATGCTCTCATCTAAGGTCCGCAAATTGTGGTTTGCGACTCCTAGTTTTATCCTTTTTCCCATTACAACTCATGAAGGGGATTTGACCCACCCCAAAGCCCCTTGACCTGTGCATTTATTAGCATGTACGACTCTAAAATATAGAAATACTTATTAATTTACTCAAAATTGTGGTCCTAAGGGACCCTGCTCCAACAAGACTACTTTCACCAAACCCACAAAAACCCATAAAGGATTTGGGTTGAATCCACCAACCACCAGTGACCCCCAATAAGTGAAAATCACCCAATTTAGCCAGAAAATGACCCACAGTACTGATACTATTGAATTAGGCCCAAATCCACCACTGGAAATCTATCCCAACTCCAGATAAATTATCCGTTGAGGAATATCTCCAATCTCTTGCCCTTATCTCTCCTCAACCTCTATTCCTTTATCCTTTGTGCAAGATTTCCGGGAGACCCCTGTGCACTTCCAGAAATGTAGAATTTTAACCCCAAGAATTCCCTCAAACTCAACCCTCCTAATCACCACAAAAATATCCGACTAAAATAAGGGAAATACCTGTAAATCCTTCAGTGTTCTTCTCCTTCGTAATTGATCTCCACACAAATAATTTGAGCCACCTCTATGCCCTAAAAGGAACACGTATTAGCTGAAGTAACCTGCAATTATACCCAATCGAAACTTTGAGTTGAGCTCCCGAAATTTCCTCACTAGGGAGACACTCTAAGTTCTCCAAAATGAGGGTGGAATTCCCACTCAAAAATCCCTTGTGCTAAACATAATAGTTGTCTTGCCTAAGCATCGCAATAGAATGAATGTTAAATTGTCTAATGATCAAAGATACCAAATGGAGGCCTCCAAGCTCTAATTATAATTATTGGCCCTCTCTCCCTTGGTGGTCCCCACCTTCCACTAATTCGGACCCCTTCCTTTCTATCTCTCCCTTGTCACTACTGCGAATTTCCAGTTGGGTCGAATTTCTCTCCTTGTGGACCCCACTCTCCACTAAAGATGTTATTTCCCTTTTTCCTCCTAAGTCTCAATGTCAAAATTCCCCCCTCTTCCAAAAATCATCTCTAATGTGGAAAATAAAAATTGGGGATATTAAAAATTTGGGTCTTATTGTTGATCAACGGTTGTCGTTGATGTCAACCCAAGCAGCACCAGGGGCTAACCCAATATTGCATGGGAATTTTTACCTATCAAATTAATATATTCTGGGTCAATAATGCTTTTGATGGTTTCTACTTGTCTAGATGTTTCCGTTGATATATGGCACACCATATAATTCTTCACGGTTTGAGAGATATTCATGTTTGAAGTTTGTACCCCAATTAGTGGGCTAAAACCCCATGGGGTTGGGGCATGGGTCATTGAAAATTCATAATTAATATTTTTTGAGCTCTTCAGATCCCTCCCACGTTCACTTGTTGAAGCCCCTCTCAACTTAAGCATTCATATAAATTGTGATCTTCATTTCCTCCTTATGTATGGGATTTGGCCATCTGAAACAGGTCATCGTGGAATTTTCACTCTAAATTTTTTTCTATGAAGGATCAGAAGCTGAAATGTTTATGAGGAAAATCCAAAATCTTGAGGAAGCTGTAGTAAAAATTTCAGATCAATTTGTGTAATATTTTTTGAGATATGAATTTTGGAAGTAAGGGTTTTTGTAGGCTTCTGAAATTCATCTCAAAGAAGTGACCTTGGTAAAATCGTCATAACTCTCACTCTGAGTGTCAGATTGAAATTCCGTAAAAAGTGGAAGATATTTCACAGTCTGCAGTTTTCACTCCATCAATTTCAAAGGCAAATGAAGAAACAATGACACGTGGAATTCCATACAAGTTCGCTCTAGTAAAACAGTCCATAATTAGGGCAGTGTGAGAAATTGGGTATAAATCTCTCTTGAAGAATCCAAATTGGGTCAGAACTGTGGCATTAGAAAGATGACTCATAGGAATACTACAGGACCAAAAATAATATATTTAGGATCTGAAATGACTGAGATACACCAGATTCAATATCGAGCTCCTAGAAGGCGAGAAAAAGCTAGATTATGTGTTGTCAAGGGTTGCAAAGGACCAGACTTTCTACGACAAAAAAGCAAAGCAAGGTGCAGCAGAGGGTAGCATGACAAGAGAAGCAACCAAGGTGCATAACAGCTGCAAGAAGTTCATCATATGAAGTCTTCAAGTGGGCAGCACTGCATACAATCATTGTAAAGGTATCATTGTACTTAGTCATTGTAAATACATTATTGTACAAATTGTACTAGTGTCTATCTGCCAAGGGTTGAAGAGGCAGTGTTGGGAGGTCTAGGATCATCATTAGGTGGTTGTATCAAAGTTGGGGTTATGGTCTAGTATATCTTCTTCTTCTGCATCATTCTATATCATTGTAAAGTGGACCATTTTCCCTGGTACGAGAGTCCATTCTTCGTTTATTCTTCTATAGGGTGGTAGGGTGGTGCTAGGTGAGTTGTAGCTCATTGGGTGTTAGGGAATCCGTTCAGTTGACTACTAAAGAATATCGGGCATTGGAGCGTCCATCCAGTGGGAGCTGGAGAAGAATGCTTTTCTAGATTCTAGGAAGTTGGAGCTTTATTTTCAATTGGAGTTGAATATTAAAGAATTATTAGAAAAGCATTAGGTGGTTTTTGTCCCGGAGTGGGTTTCCACCTTAAAAACTGTGTGAATTTGTGTTCCTCTTGTTTGCTGCTATCATTGTACAAACACTGATAATAATTGAAGATTAACTAATGCTCTAATTGAAAGAAATACTGATTCACCCCCCCTCTCAATATTTCCAACAATTGGTATCAGAGCTTGGTTCCTTCAATAGCAGTTTAACAGCTGGAAGGAGGTCATGGAGCATACCAAGAATGGTGTACCTCTATTCAATGAAAATAATTATGCACTTTGGAAAGGAATAATGGAGGTCTATCTCTTGGCGCAAGGTTACGAAGTATGGGACACTGTTCAAAATGGATTTACATCAACTGCGGATGAACAAGGTAAGAAGAATTTGGTAAATGATGCAAAAACAAAGAATATTATTATCAGTGGACTTATTGAATCTGCTTATCATAAGGTGTTGGGTTGTAAAACCGCCAAAAATGTATGGGACAAGCTTGAGAATATATATGCATGTGACTCAAATGTCAAAGAAGCAAAGCTTCAAATCTATAGAGAAAAATTTGAGCAACTCAGAATGAAAGAAGATTGCAACATTGCTGCATACTTCCAATATGTTGATGAAATAACCAATACTCTAGAAGGATTGGGAGAGCTAGTTGACGAGAAGACTATTATATGGAAGATTATTAGAACGTTACAAGGGAGATTCAACCCAAAGGTATCGGTCTTAGAATACAGTGCAAATATGGAAAAATTCAGCAAGGAAGAATTACATGGAGTCCTCATAGCATATGAAATGAGACTTGATGAAGAAAAGGGTACTTCAAATCTAGAAACTGCGTTCGTTTCATCTAAGAAAACCAATAAGGACAAACAACCTTCAATTAAAATGGCATGCACTTGCAAGTGTGAAGAAAAGGGATATGATGGAAAAGGTCTTTCAGATGAAGAATATGCTTACTTTACGAGAAAACTAAAACCCGGTAAGGGAAAATTCAAAGGTAAAATTCCATTGATATGTTTTGCTTGTGGTGAGGTTGGGAATTTCGTAGCAAAATGTTCGAAAAAAAGTGATGGCAACTCAAAAGGAAAGAAAGGCTTCAAGAAATTCAACAAGCAAGGCAAAAATAAAGGATCCAAAAGGAACTTTCTCTCTAAAGAAGATATCTCCTCATCTGATGAAGAAAGTGATAGCAAAGAAGAAGCCAATGAGAAAGTATTATTTATGGCCAAGCACAATAAACAAGAAGTATCAAACAATGAAGAAGAAGGGTTGACCATAGAAAAATTTTATGAGGAGGCAATCAAGCTTATAAAAGAGCTCAATGCTGAGAAGATCCGTTCCAACACTCTTGAAGAACAAGTTCAAGGTCTCAAAATTGAGGTTGAAGAACACAAATGTATTGAAGAGTCACTTCAAAAGAAGTTGGAAGAAAGCAACCAAGAAAGGGAAGCATTATAAGCCGAAGTAGTCTCGCTGCGTAAGGAAGTGAAGAAGGGAAAAACTGCCCAAAACTATGCCAACAACTCAAGGGCATTGGAAGAACTGATCAACAATCAACGATCTTACAACGAAAAAACTGGCCTCTGTTACAAAGAAGAAGAAGAAGGACCTTCTACAACAAAATACAATGAACCTATGAGATCTGACATACATGAAGACTTCATTGAATAAGATTCACAAGCACATCCTTGGAAGACAAATCCTCGACGAAGATTTTCATCTAGGTACCAACATATTTTTCATGGCTATTGTTATTCATGTGGAAAATTTGGTCATAAAGCTGTAGAATGTCGCACGTACCCTATGAAACAAGAAAATTCCAAGATATTCTTCAAATATGAACCTCCCAGGGCTCAACGAAACATTAATAGATTTGAAAACTTAAGAAATAATATGGAATGTTACAAATGTCAGAACTTTGGACACATAGCCAGAGACTGCAGACTTGAAAATCCTCCAGAAGAATCTTCAAAGCCAAAGAATGAACGAACGTGGAAGAAGAAGAAGATTGATAATTGTGCTCTTGCTCTCAAGGCTCAAAAAAGGAAAGATGTGTGGTATGTTGACAGCGATTGCTCAATGCATATGACTGGATATAGAAGGAAATTTGTATCTCTGAAAGAGAAAAAGGATGGAACGATATCCTTTGGAAATGATGGATCTGTTGTGTCTCAATCTAGTCTCCTAAACTGAGTTCATTTAATTGTCAATCAGGATTTGTAAACTGCTGAAGTGAAATGTACCATATGTACCTAGGTGCTTGTTTCCTAGTGCGTTGTGTGTAGTGTTTTGTGATGTTTTGGTATTTTATGTTGATTTATGATGTTTTTGGTCTTTTGAAGTTTTGTGTTTACAATGAAAGTGCCTAGAAAACTAATGAAAAGAAATTGGTGGTCAAAAACACAGTTGAGCCTAATGTATGGAATGGAAAATGTAATCAAAAATACTGAAGCAACATCTGAACTATGACTGAATAGAAACAAGAGCTTAATGATGACTTCTTAAACAAATGACACAAACTAGACTTTATAAACATCACTAAACATTCACTTCACTAAACAGGCAAATTTTCTAACTAAATAGCTAGACACTAATCATGATGCAACATTCTATTCTCTAAGCTCATCTATTCCATGACTAATTCCTAGTTTCTATTCTCGCAATTTCATTTGAATGTCACAGTAGCCTATACTCAAAGAGTTATTGGTTTCTTTTCATGGTAATTCTGTTGAGGAAGAGCTCTGTTTATGGTGATGGATTTGCAGAGATATTTCTGATCCTTTGAAATGATGTTATCTTCTCGTTCCTAAGGTTATGGATCACCGATGGTTTTGCTAACAAAAAGATATTTGTAAATAATGAAGGTCGTCTTTATGAGTCCTATCAACTAAAGTGATTTATCTGTGCAAAAGGGTGACAATGTGACTATGAGATATAAGTGCAATGAATTGATTTAAACATGAGCTTAAGATGCTTCTAAACTAGAACAATGTTAAACCATAAGCCATCATCAAACTTTGAAACGAAGTACTGGACATGAATTAAATGCAAAATGAAACTCGGAGCATTCTAATTATCATGCACTATTCTATGAAGTTACACAATCGGTTTGTTCATCATGAGTGATATTTTGGAAAAGTTCCTTCTTGTGGAAGAGGTAGAACAATTTTTGATCATGGACTTGTATGCAATTGAAAGCAAATGAATCGAAAGCAAATGAAACTAAGTTGTCACATCACAAACCCATATCTTGAACTTCTTAAGGATGTCTTGGAAGGATTTCTTCTTGTGGAAGAGTGATTAGGACAAGTGCAAACTCGTGATAGTGAAGACTAGAAACTACAACTAATTCCTATGATACTATAGCTATTCATCATTCGTTGTTATGATCTGTTGGAAGAATGTCTTCTTGTGAAAGAACTGAATGAATATAACTACGATATCTAGTTAAAACAAATACAACTCCTATCCCACAGCACCATAGTCATTAAACATTCATCATTTTAATTTATTGGCAAAGTGTCTTCTTGTGGAAGAACCTGAACGAATATGACTACGGTAGCTAGTTAAAAAACAAATACAAGTTTAACTCCTATCCTACAATACCATAGTCATTAAACATTCATCATTTTAATTTATTGGCAAAAGTGTCTTCTTGTGGAAGAACTGGAACGAATATGACTACGATAGCTAGTTAAAAAACAAATACAAGTTTAACTCCTATCCTACAATACCATAGTCATTTAAACATTCATCATTTTGATCTCGTTGGAAGAGTGTCTTCTTATGGAAGAAATAGAATGAGTACGACTACAAATGATATAAAACAAAACAACTACTAATTCAATATGCGTAACGTAAAGACAATAGAAAAACTTATCTAGTTTACGCAAAAGAAATCCGTTCAAGGGCGAGGGCCCTCTACCACTTGATCGCATTCAACTTCAAAATTAAATCACGCCTTCAAGATAATTTTGTACTGCTCCATTAACGATGCAATAGTTTGAACATAATGCTCTGTGTCTTCAAAGACGTAATACGTAGTTTTCACAAAATCTAGCAAAGAAATCTAATACGAAATTTCTAACTAAGCTCTCGGCCTACTCAAGAGTTTATAAAGTAAATGCAAGTAACAATAATTACAATAATTTAGGAATGATGTCTTTCCTTATCCAAATCATTCTAGGAGTCCTTGAGGTGGCTGCGTGAAAGAGAAAGACACCGGATCGAGACAAGTCCCTAGTAGGAGTCTTCCTTCACAAATGTGTTCCCACGTGCATAACCGCACCCCTGAATTCATTTCCTCTCGCCATGACGAGCAACACACCATGTAGGCACGACGTGGATCATGCCCATATGCGTTTTTTCCTCAAGAGGCCACCCGGAACATGCTCAAACATAAAGGTAGCCGCAGAATCGCTCGTTAGTTACGCTAAACGCCTACGCATTCTCGAGCCTAGTTCCGTCCAAAAATGCTTAACAATGGCAACAATCACAAAAATTCAACAAGTCACCATGTAAACCATTCTAGAAGTAATTTTAACTATTTTTATTGATCAATTGGGTTTAAAATAGAAAATGACAAGGGAAAATGAGGTAAAATGAGGTGAAGGAAAGTACAAATTTGAGGCTCAACATACCCCCATCATTTGCCTCTCTTTTGCATGTCCTCATGCAAATTATCCTATGAATTTCCCGAGGCTTCGCAAGGACATCTAATCCCCTTCTTCTCCTTTGTCCTGAAAGCTAGAGGCCTCTCCCGGGGTTTCCCCGATCACAAGTTTGAACTCGAGGTTTGTGAGTGCCCTCGATCAACTTTTTGTTCCTTGTCTTCATCTTCTCATTGGTCCTCTCCACTTTGTCTATATGCGTAGATAAGGTTGAGTTCATGTCAGCCTTGAGCTTGATTTGATCTTTGAGAATTTCATTCTCATTTTTTATGTGTCTATTCAACAATTCCAACTCATACCTATCCCTCCTCAATATATCAATTTCAGCTTTAGTGGAGGACTGGGGTTCTCTCCTCTTTCTGAAAGTCGTTTTCTAAAGTTTCCACATAATCATAGATTTCCGTTGAGCAGATCAATCTCAGTGGGTGCCTTCATAAAAATATTCATCATCATACTCTTCCATGGATGTTTCTTCATCTTCAATATTGATTACCCCCGTTTGTTTGATTGATGTTTTCTTCAGTTTTCCTTTTAATCTGTGGCTTCTCCTAAGTCGAGAGGACCCCTCCCCTTTCTCTATAACGATTCCTTGATTATCTTCTTTTCCTTTAGTTGGCTCTTGATTCGAGTCAACTTCTCCAAAATGACTTCCTCATCGCTTTCTTGAACTGGTTTATCACTTTTTACCTTTCGGAGTCCTCCATTTCCTACTTCTTTTTATGGGTTGTGGTTCGGTGATAGTTCTTTTGCTTCTTCAAAAATGATTTCTTATTAAGAAATCATCCCATGTATCATTTGATTTAGATATATGATGCTCAATTAAAATTTTGACTAACCCATGATGATACGAGGTTGTCTCCAAAAACTCGAACTCTTCTCCGAACACAGAAGCCATTTTCTTCGGACTTTGATACAAGAAATATGGTAGATTCAAATATTCTCCTAGAAAATGCAACATTAGTCTAATATGGTAGACATAAAATGTCCCATATCTACCCTCACATGTAACAAACTTTTGTAAAAGAAGTAGTATGTTTCTCCATTTGCTTTTCAAGGTCAGTATCGGGAAATTCCTTTCTTGAACACACTAACATCCATATTTGGTGATTTTAAAATTTGTTTCCATGAGTCATTGTGGAATTCCCTATTTTTTAAACCATCTTTCCCCGCTTCCGGACAATCTCGTAGCCTCTCGCTATAAAAAACTTCGAGTAATAGCAAACTTGACATCCCCCTATCTCAACTTCAAGCACTTTGGAATGATCTCGCAAATGTTTTGGTTACTTCCCTTATGGAAGCCATTAAATTTTTTCCAAGAATTGAAGCCATCCTATTTGTTGTAACATCTCCTTGCATTGTGGGTAACCTTCTAAATATTTTGATCCCACAAAGCTCGGCTCCTTACGATGAAACCCATGATGTTTTTCAATATCAAATTAACACTCTACCCACAAAACAATGTCTTTTACTTTCGACTAAAATGGCTTCAAGATATAAATGAAAATGGCTTCAATTTTGGAAGGACATACCTTTGATTTATAATAGCAACATGTCCTTTCAAAAATCTCTCGGTTGGTATGCTTCGTTTGATAATGAAGAATGCCTTCGAAACCTCAGTATCGATGTACTTCCGTGAACTTTGGAGTGATATGAAAGCAATTTCAATTTTCAAGCTAATATGTCTCGATAGACAAGTTGGCATGCTTCAAATTCAACACTACAGTACCTCTCTCGTCTCTGCTAACAACAACTTCAAAACCAGATCACCACCACACCTCTGTCTTTGGTAATAATAGTAAATTTAAACTCAATCACTACCACACCTCTCCGTCTTTTAGTAGCAAAAAGTCTTCAATTTTAGCACCTCTCGTTTTCCCTGGGTAGCAACAAAGCTTTTAAACTCTACACGGCCACAACTACCGTGTTGACGAGTGAAAATGCTCCAAACTTCGTTCTCAAGTGATATGCTATCTCTGCTCATTGATTTCTCACACCGTTATGCTTCCAATTTACCTCTTATGTTCTACTCCCCGATGATAATAATGCTTTTGCCTTCGTAATGGAATACCGGCTACGGAATGACGTTATGGCAAATGTTCACGTGCAGAGAATGGTGGAGTGAGGTGGAGGATTGCATTAATGATTTGAGGAGACGAGCGGAGGATTTACGACTAGCAGGAAAAATCTTCATCATTAAAGAACTTGGTTAAGAGTCGTGGGAATTTCAAATGCTTTGGCCGTTTCACCGCTCAAATGCTATCGGATGGAAAATTTGAATCAGAAGATTTTAATACAAAGTTTATAGAGGGTTTGTTTGGTGTTTGATCAATAAAACAATTAAAACAACCTTTAGAATAATTCCACAACTAAACTATGCTAAATTTTTATGAATTTCCATCGTAATTTAAGTTTGTTACCTCTGCCCTTTATTTGATGTTTGTGTAGCCTTTGTCTTCTCTGCTCATCTTTGGAGGAATCTTTCACAATTTTTCTTGATATTTTTTATTCATGAATTCACTGGATCACTTTGTTGTAATTTTGATGTCTCGCTGATTTGATGCCTTCGAGGTTTATAGTCGCCAAAAGACTCGTCAGTCATAGAAAAGGTGATCGACCGCAGAATGTCCACCGAGTGCGCAGAATGTTCTCGTAGAACACTTCAAACATGAAAATGAAATGTTTCTCGGAGGATGGGTGAAATGTTTATGAAAATGGATGAAAATGGATGATGGATTATGAAGTGGATAATGGAATAAGAATGGATTCAAGCCATGGAATGAAGGAACATAAGGGCATCGTACTGCACTCATGGCATATTTTTATTCACTTGCAAAGAAGATATCAAATTCTATGTTTTGACATGAAAATGAAGTGAATGGAAGATGGAGTGAAATGAATGGGATGTGGAATGGAGTGAAATGTGAATGATGGATGAGATGAAAGTATGGATGGATAGTGAATGGAGTGAGATGAAATGAATCATAAGTACTATAGCAATCGAACTTATGATTTTTATAACAAATGCTAGAAACAAAAATGGGAAAAAGTTAGAGTGTCGAGAGACTCGATTTTCACCCTATCTTTTCTCAGTATAAACATGCCAATCGTTGATTGGTTTTCATGTTTATACCTTTATTTTATTTTTATTTTTATTTTTTTTATTTTTTTTCAAAAGAGAAATGCTTCGTGAAAATTTAATCAAGTTGATGAAGAAGAGAGACTCTTCTTCATTAACTTCACATCATTGTCTCCTTGGAATTTCTTGACAAACTCTTCTCTTGAGAGTGGCTTGTGGTATAGCTTCGGGCCTATGGCCATTCACAAGAAAAGTGACCTCCTCTTCATCTATAGTTCTGAGTTTTTATCGCTCTATTATCAAAAATTCGAACAATTTCATATGGCCCAAGCCAATGTGTCTCGAAATTTCCCTTGAAAATCCTTGAATTTTGAATCAAACAAGAGAGCCCAATCACCCTCTTTAAATTTCTTCTCTTTGATGTACTTGTCATGCCATCTAGCCCTTTGCCGTTGGACTAGACTTGTTTTCTTCGAATCGCATCTTGTCCGATCTCATCCAATTCATTAATTTGCTCCAGCCTATGCTTTTGTGCCTCCAGTTAGATCAAGTCCTAGCTGAACTCGCCATCTTGAATGTTTGGATTTGGAACTCTATAGGAAACAAAACTTGCTTTCCATAAACAAGCTCATAAGGAGTATGGCTTTCGTTGTGTTTCTCCATGTAGTTCTATAGGCCCACAAGGCTTCAGGAAGCCTATCTACCCAATCTCTTCTATGTAGATGAACATTATTTGTTAGGATTCCTTCAATGACTTTATTAGTGGATTCCACTTGACCATTTGCTTGTGGATGATAAGGAGTAGATGTTCTATGTCTGATTTTGTACTTCTCCATCATTTGCTCCACTAGCCTTGATGTAAATTGAGCTCCTTGATCACGTAACAATTTCCTTGGAACACCAAAACGAGTAAAAATATCCTCAAAAAGAAAAGTAACTACGGATGATTCATTAGCAACAAGTAATGGTTTAGCTTCTACCCACTTAGTAACATAATCAATAGCAAACTAATATGTATTTCTTTTGTCTTGATGGAGGACTAATAGGTCCTACAAAATCCAAGGCCCATTTTTCAAAAGGTTCAATGTGTACCCGAGGTTGTAATGGCATCTCACCTCGAAGGAGAAGGTTTCCCTTACCCTTTGGCAACTGTCACACCTTTTGACATATTCCCTTGCATCTTTAAACAAAGATGGCCAATAATATCCTAAATTAAGGATCTTATAGGTCTGTCCTCTTATCTGCAAAGTGTCCGCCACAAGGTTCATCATGACATGCCTTGAGAATTTCAGTGCATCTCATCTTCACGAACACACCTTCTAATGATCAAATCGAACCTGTCTTGTACAACTCATTAGCGACCCATGAATATCTTGCACTATCATTAATGATTTTTCTTTTATCCCTTGCATTCATAATTGAAGGAAACTTTCCCTAAACTAAATAATTAGCAATATCGGCAAAACCATGGAGTTTGAGTAGATCGCAAAAAAAGATATTCATCGAGAAATTGATCTTCAACCGAGTGTCATCTTTGATATTTTGAATTCTAGACAGCGAAGTCAGCCACGTTGTTTTGTTTTCCAGTGCCTATCTAGAATAGTAATGTTGAATTCTTGCAATAATAACAACCATCTTATAACTCTACCATTAGTGATTGATTTATTCATTAAATATCTAATGGCGTAATGATCAGCTGTGAATAAAAGTTTCATAGCCCTGTTATATAGTGTCTAAATTTGTTAATGGCATGAACAACGACTAAAAAACTCTTTTTCACATAAATGATAGTTTAACTCGCAGAAGTCAAATTTTTACCGATATAATAGATGGCATAGGGAATTAAATCTTTCTGTCCCAATATCGCTCCCGTAGTCGCATCGGAAGCATCTCGTCGAGATATGAAAAGGTAACTTCCGAGCTAGGTCCCCTTAATATAGGTGCTTCAGTAAATTTTGGTTTTCGTGGTTTCAAAAGCTAATCGGCAATCGTAAGTCCACTTAAATTCACAATCTTTGGTGAGTAATTTGAAGAGAGAGATGCTATTTTGGTGAAGTTTTCTATAAATCTCCGATAGTACCCCGTAAATCCTAGAAAACTTCTTACATCTCTTTGACAACTTGGAATGGATAGGTTAGAAATGACTTCAACTTTCGCCTCATCAACTCTAATCCCATCCCTCGAAATATGGTGCCCTAAAACAATACCTTCAAGTGAACATCATAAAACATTTTTCATGACTAAGAGAAAGGTTTGCTTCTTGACATCTTTTTAAGATTTTTTCCAAGTTTTCTAAAGCCTCTTCAAATGTATCCCCATAAACTCGTAAAATCATCCATGTATACCTCTACACAGGTCATGTATCGATCAGAAAAAAATTCCTAATATCGCCCTTTTGAATGTTGCAGGTGCATTGCACAATCCAAATGGCAATACTCGGTAGGCATAGGTACCCCAAGGA
The DNA here is from genome assembly GCA_034641835.2 of Pinus albicaulis. Lineage (NCBI taxonomy): Eukaryota > Viridiplantae > Streptophyta > Pinopsida > Pinales > Pinaceae > Pinus > Pinus albicaulis. The sequence goes on from CM076572.1 coordinate 970,400,519, forward strand.
CAAGTAAATGTGGTTTTATCTTGGTCTTCAAGTGCTACTTGGATTTGATTGTAACCACTAAATCCATCCAGAATGAAAAGTACTTTTTACCTCGCTAATGTATCTAATACTTGATCTATGAAAGGTAAGGGAAAATGGTCTTTAAGAGTAGCTTTATTCAGGTTCTCGTAGTCAACACACACCCTCCATTTTCCATTTTTCTTAGGTACAATTACTAAAGGGGAAACCCACCGACTATCTCGAAATAGGATAGATGAAGTTAACATTTAACAATTTTGTAATTCTTCCTTGACAATTTCCTAAGATTTGGATTCATCCGTCTTTGAGGTTGTCCGATTGGTTTGCAATTTGCCTCTATATAGATGTGATGAGTACAAGTCTTGGGACTTATCCCTTTCATGTCGGTGTATTCCCATGCATATGCGTAAGAATGTCTCTGTAATACTTTGACTAGTTCTTCTTGTTGAGATTTTTCCATGTTTTTGTTTATATTCAAGGTCTTGCCCTGGAAAAATTTCACTTGTAGAACTCGCCAAATTTGTCCATAGAATGAAGAGACATCTGCCTAGATGACAAGAACTCAATATTGGATTTCTCTTGAAATGATTCTTGTTTGTGATCCTGGAGAAGATTCAAATCTTTTTCTAGAGTATTCGTAATTTGATTATCTTCACTAATTTCTCGAAATTGTGAAGAGTGGTTGCAAATATTCTTCATCCTCTATCCATTGAGTGTCATCTAGATCTCAGAATTGTCCTAGCCGGAGGATATAAAGTGAATTTCTTTGTTGAACTTCCATCAAAAATATACATATCACTCGGACCTACAACTAATAAAAGCATCACCGTAGCCAACCAAGGTCTTCCTAGTATGACAGATGGCCTCCTAGATTATTCTTGGGTGTCGGGATCATGAAATCCAGTGTGGTACTCCCCAAGAGTCTAGGGACACTGGGGAATGTCTTCTATTACCCCCATCCGGTCCCGATCACGCATCTATCCGCTAGTTGTAATAGTGTGGGTGTAAAGAGAAGATTAGGAAGTTTCAGTTTGTCCATGATTTGTCTACTCATGATATTTATTACTGCTCCTAAGTCAATGAGTGTGTTTTGAATTTCAATTCCATTGATGTGAATTTTGACAACTCGGATTTCCGGTCAAGGTACTTTGGAATAGTAGTCTTACCCATCATAATATCTCGCTATTTGTCCTACCAGATGAATTTTCTTGGTTTCTCTTATTCTTTTCTTTGTTGTCTTCATACTCAACTCCTTTTATTGTTTTGGCTAAAATTGGGATTTCCTTGATGGCTTGCAATAATGGAATTTTAATGCAAACATTTCTCAATTCATCCAAGAAATCATAATTAGGCACCATTATTTGTTTTTCTACACCTTTGTCAATTTTTAATCTTTCCGAAAGGGAGGTATAGAAGTAGATGTGGATGGTTGCTCTAATACTAGAGTTGGGCTTATTGGATCTTTTTGTTTCAGGTTTTTTCAATGTTTTGGCCTTGAAAGGATGTTTCTTCCTCAAGAATTTTATTAACCCTGTAGGGAGTCTTCCTCAGAATTATCTTGTTCTTGTATGATCATCGTGAAATGTTTCCTCTTCTCAAGTATCCTTCCGCACCTAAGTTGAACATCACTAAGGTCTAGAGGAGTAATTAAATAAGTTGGAAATTGTTGTCCTTCTATCATGTATGTATTCCGGGGGTTCTTATTATCGGGGTTTGGTATGATCGAGTGGTAATTGATTGGATTTTTGAGGGAATGGTAATGGAAGTGGTTGATTTTGATGAGGGTTGGTTCGTATGATGTTGTTGAGAATTTTGTTGAAAATTTTGTTGAAGATTTTGAGGAAAATTTTGTGGATATGGCGGGATAGGATGGTGGATACCGATAATATGGAGAGTATCTTCCATAGGGACCTTCGATCCTTGTGCCCAAGCTTGAGATTGATTTTGAAATTGGGGCCAAGGTTGCTGCCAAGAATTCCAAGGTGGAGGTTGATTATACATTTGATCATAGAAATCCCCGTGTCCGAGGATCCTCGCTAAGGTCTTCTAGATACAAAGTTAAGAGATTCTCGTGGAATCAGAGGAGTTTCTTCTTGAAAACAGCCTTGAGACCGTGAAAGAGAAGGAAAATTCTTGGTCTCATGTTTCTCGTGAACAAATAACACAGTTTCTACAACTTTTACATCCAAAGGGCACTCTCTCAAGGCATGTTTCTTCCTACATTTGGGACAAAAGATTGCCAAGGCATCGTATTCAGCCTTTTGCTTGTTTTGTATCTTGAGGGTGTCTATTTGTTCACTAAGACTCCCCTAAGATGTCAAATTTAAAATCATCAAGCATGTGTCCTATTTCTGATCTACTTATCGTCCCTGCGCATTTACTTGCTCTTGCAAGAGCAGGGATCTCTTGGACCTTTGATGACTTTTGGATTTCCTCTGGAAAGGTTGATACATAACTCGTATATTTCAGGTAATGTGAGTTGTGATATATCCCCTTTTCCCATCATGTTAAGGATATCCAACCATTCATCCCTAATAGTTTTCAACAAAAGAGCTTTTAAAGTATCTTGATCTAGGTTTTCCATTTGTGCCCTTTTTTATGTTGTATTTAAATCTTTCCAACAAATCTTCTAAGTTTTCATCTTCTTTTTGTAACATCTTGAACACTTCTTCCTTATGATTAACTCATACAATAATCCAAGTATCTCTCTAGAAATGCTTGTTTCATGTCTTCCCATGTCCTAATGGAACTACCGCTTAAGCTCATAAACCACTTCAATGCTCGCTCCTTTCGTAGTTGAAGGAAATAATTTCAATTTTTTGGGCATCTTGAAGGTAGTCATAAGTCCTACACAGACTTTCAAATTCGAATAAGAAAGTTTCAGATCCTCGGTTTTAAGTCCATAGAAGTTCGGAAGGACGTAAGGTGAAATGTTTTTCATGGTTGTATTGGTTTCTCCATCAAGTATAGGGAACCCAAAAGAGCTTCCCTATTCTACCTCTTCCTCCATCTCGCACTCTACCTCTCTTCCTCCTTCTCCTCTACCTCTACCTCTACCTCCTCCAAATGTGTTTTCTCCATTAACAACTCCTCCTCCTCCTTCTTCTCGCCATGGTTGACTCTCTCCTGTGGAAGTAGAAAGATTTGTATCCTCAACAAAATTTTTTGGATCCTCTTCTATGGCAGTGTTCAATGGATGAAGTGGAAGGTTTCTTTAATGGAATAGGTGACCTTAGATCTTCTAGAAGTCCGGGATCGCAAAGGATGGAAGATAGGGTTTGAGTTGAAGGTGTACTAGTTCGAGATCTAGATGAAACAAGTGGTGTTCTAGATGTCAAACTTCTGCCTCTGCTCGCTATAAATATTCCCCTGAATCTCTCTCCCTACGCATAGAATTGTTTTTGGATGCTAAGAAACAAAGGTTACCTAGTTTTCACTTCTCACAGCAACGGCGCCAAAATGTTGTGTCTCAATCTAGTCTCCTAAACTCGAGTTCATTTAATTGTCAACCAGGATTTGTAAATCGCTGAAGTGAAATGTACCATATGTACCTAGGTGCTTGTTTCCTAGTGCGTTGTGTGTAGTGTTTTGTGATGTTTTGGTCTTTTATGTTGATTTATGATGTTTTTGGTCTTTTGAAGTTTTGTGTTTACAATGAAAGTGCCTAGGAAACTAATGAAAAGAAATTGGTGGTCAAAAACACAGCTTGAGCCTAATGTATGGAATGGCAAATGTAATCAAAAATACCGAAGCAACATCTAAACTATGACTCGAATAGAAACAAAAGCTTAATGATGACTTCTTAAACAAATGACACAAACTAGACTTTGAGAAATGATCACTTAAATATGCAAATTTTCTAACTAAATAGTTAGACACTAATCATGATGCAACATTCTATTCTAAGCTCATCTATTCCATGACTAATTCCTAGTTCTATTCGCAATTTCATTTGAATGTCACAGAGCCTATACTCAAAGAGTTATTGGTTTCTTTTCAGGTAATTCTATGAGGAAGAGCTCTATTTATGGTGATGGATTTGGCAGAGATATTTCAGACCTTGAAATGATGTTATCTTCTCGTTCCTAAGGTTATGGATCACCGATGGTTTTCGAACAAAAAGATATTTGTAAATAATGAAGGTCAGTCTTATGAGTCCTATCAACTAAAGTGATTTATCGTGCAAAGGGTGACAATGTGACTATGAGATATAAGTGCAATGAATTGATTTAAACATGAGCTTAAGATGCTTCTAAACTAGAACAATGTTAAACCATAAGCCATCATCAAACTTTGAAACGAAGTAGCCGGACATGAATTAAATGCAAAATGAAACTCCCTGAGCATTCTAATTATCATGCACTATTCTATGAAGTTACACAATCGGTTTGTTCATCATGAGTGATATTTTGGAAAAAGTTCCTTCTTGTGGAAGAGGTAGAACAATTTTTGACTGTGGACTTGTATGCAATTGAAAGCAAATGAAACTAAGTTGTCACATCACAACTCATATCTTGAACTTATTAAGGATGTCTTGGAAGGATTTCTTCTTGTGGAAGAGTGATTAGGACAAGTGCAACTATGATAGTGAAGACTAAAAACTACAACTAATTCCTATGATACTATAGCTATTCATCATTCGTTGTTATGATCTCGTTGGAAGAATGTCTTCTTGTGAAAGAACTGGAATGAATATAACTACAGAGTATTTAGTTAAAACAAATACAACTCCTATCCTACAAAGACCATAGTCATTAAACATTCATCATTTTAATTTATTGGCAAAGTGTCTTCTTGTGGAAGAACTGAACGAATATGACTACGGTAGCTAGTTAAAAACAAATACAAGTTTAACTCCTATCCTACAATACCATAGTCATTAAACATTCATCATTTTAATTTATTGGCAAAGTGTCTTCTTGTGGAAGAACTGAACGAATATGACTACAGTAGCTAGTTAAAAACAAATACAAGTTTAACTCCTATCCTACAATACCATAGTCATTTAAACATTCATCATTTTGATCTGTTGGAAGAGTGTCTTTCATGGAAGAACTAGAATGAGTACGACTACAATGATATAAAACAAAACAACTACTAATTCAATATGCGAACGTAAAGACAGACATTTGAGAAAAACTTATCTGAGTTTACGCAAAAGAAATCCGTTCAAGGGGCAGGCCCTCTACCACTTGACTAGCATTCAACTTCAAAATTAAATCACGCCTTCAAGATAATTTTGTCCGCTCCATTAACGATGCAATAGTTTGAACATAATGCTCTCGTGTCTTCAAAGACGTAACACGTAGTTTTCACAAAATCTAGCAAGAAATCTAATACGTAATTTCTAACTAAGCTCTCGACCTACTCAAGAGTTTATAAAGTAAATGAAAGTAACAATAATTACAATAATTTAGGAATGATGTCTTTCCTTATCCAAATCATTCTAGGAGTCCTTGAGGTGGCTGCGTGAAAGAGAAAAGACACCCTGGGACCGAGACAAGCCCTAGTAGGAGTCTTCCTTCACAAATGTGTTCCCACGTGCATAACCGTACCTAATTCATTTCCTCTTCCATGACGAGCAACACACCATGTAGGCACGACGTGGATCATGCCCATATGCGTTTTTCCTCAAGAGGCCACCCTGGAACACGCTCAAACATAAAGGTAGTCGCAGATCGCTGTTAGCTACAGATGCACGTTCGTGTCTCGTACTAGTTCCTAGTCAAAATGCTTAACAATGGAAACAATCACAAAATTCAACAAGTCAGTCATGTAAACCATTCTAGAAGTAATTTTAACTATTTTTATTGATCAATTGGGTTTAAAATAGAAAAGGACAAGGGTAAATGAGGTAAAATGAGGTGAAGGAAAGTACAAATTTGAGGCTCAACAGGATCTTCAAATGTTATAGGATCAGGTATCGTCACTCTCGGAAGAAAAGATGTTATAGCCAAGAATGTTCTATTGGTTGAAAACATGAATCATAATTTGCTCAGTGTTGGAAAAATGTGTGATCAAGGACACACAATGCTATTCAACTCCAAAAAATGTGAAATCAGGAAAGACAGGTATGGTAAAATTTTGGCTACAGCAAGTCGAGCTCCAAACGACATATATGTTCTGGATGAATTAACTAAAGCATGTTTACTAGCTAAAGAAGATGAAAGTTGGTTATGGCAAAAACGAATGGGTCACATAAACTTTGACAATCTTGTTAGGATAAGAAAAAAGGAAGCAGTAAGAGAAATGCCGAAAATATTAAAACCTTCCAACACACTATGTGAGGCATGTCGGCATTGCAAGCAGACAAAATTCCAATTTAAAACAAAAGAACACTTTTCATCACATCCATTGGAATTGATACATACTGATCTATGTGGTCCTGTGAGAACAAAAGGCTTAGACGAATAATTATATTTCATGTTAATGATAGATGACTATACCAGGATGACAGTCGTCAGTTTCCTAAAGAAAAAATCTAAATCATTTGAGTGCTTTAAGATCTACAAGGAGTTGGTTGAAAATGAAACTAATTTGAAAATAAATTGTTTAAGATCAGATAATGGTGGAGAATTCACTTCCAAATTATTTCAACAATACTGTGACGAAAATGGAATAAAAAGGCAATTTTCAATAGCACGAACACCTCAGTAAAATGGAGTTGCTGAAAGAAAGAATAGAACTGTACAGGAATGGGTAGAACAATGTTGAAGGACTCAAAATTGGATGAAAAATTCTAGGTTCAAGCAATTGATACGACAATCTTCATTATCAACCGAAGTCTTCTCAAAAATAATTGCAACAAGACTCCATATGAATTATGAAAAGGAAAACCAGCTAATGTAAAATATTTCAGAATCTTCAGAAGCAAATGTTATATCAAAAGAGAAGATAAAAAATTGGGTAAGTTTGAATCACGTGTTGATGAAGGTATCTTTGTTGGTTACTCACGCAAAATAAAGGCCTATAAATGCTATAATCTAAGACGAAAACAGATAGTGGAGAGCATAAATGTTACATTTGACAAATATGGTGTTCTAGCAAGTAATGATGAGGATCTAGAATCTTTGAAACTTGAGACAGAGGCTGAAAAAGACACAGATAAAATTGTAGAACAAGAAGAAACTATCAACGATGAAGAAGTAAACAATGATCATCAAGATATACCAGAACAACAACAAGAAGCTCCTCCAAGGAGAACAAAAGAGTGGATTCAAAAGAACCATCCATCAAATCAAATAATTGGTGACATAAATGAAGGTGGACAGCTTCGTTCATCACAACAAGCTCACATTGCTTTTCTAGCAACCTTTGAGCCTAGTAGTTTTGAGGAAGCCAGCTAAAATGAATATTGGGTAGCAGCTATGAATGAAGAATTGGATCAAATTGAGAAGAATAACACCTGGGAATTAGTTCCACGACCAAAATATAAAAATGTCATTGGGACTAAATGGGTGTTCAGGAACAAATTGAATGAAGATGGGCAGGTTACCAGAAACAAAGCAAGATTGATTTGAAAAGGCTATGCACAAGTGGAAGGAATTGATTTCGATGAAACATTTGCACTAGTTTCCAGAATGGAAGCCATTCGAATGTTTCTCGCCTATGCATGTTCAAGAAAAATCAAAGTCTACCAAATGGATGTTAAGTTAGCATTTCTGAATAGAGAATTATAAGAAGAAGTTTACATTGAACAACCTGAAGGTTTTGTACTATCACAAAAAGAAGACTATGTCTGCGGGTTAAAGAAGGATCTATATGGTCTCAAGTAGGCTCCCAGAGCATGGTATGCTCGTCTTGATGGATATCTACGTAACAAGGGTTCAACAAAGGTACTGTTGATAGCAATCTTTATGTACAAATAGATAAAGATAATTTAACAATTGTTGAGGTATATGTGGATGATATAATATTTGGTAGCAATGATGATCGACTAAGTAAGAACTTTTCTACAAAGATGCAAAGTGAGTTTGAGATGTCTTTACTTGGTGAGCTGAAATACTTCTTAGGGCTTCAAATATCTCAGCAAGAGAAAGGAATATTTATATGTCAAGCCAAGTACATCAAGGAAATGCTCAAGAAATTAAAAATAGAAGATTGCAAGCCTGTCCTTACTCCAATGGTAACAGGTTGCAAATTGAGCATAGACGACTCATCTAAGGATTTGGATCAGAAGTTGTACAGATCTATGATTGGTAGTCTTCTATATGTAATAGCCTCTTGGCCAGATGTTATGCAAGTAGTTGGACAAGTAGCAAGATTCCAAGCAGCACCAAAAGAATCACATATTATTTCCATCAAAAGAATTCTTCGATATCTAAAGGGCACAGAAGAATATGGCTTGTGGTATCCCAAGGGTAACAATCTCATTATTCAAGCCTTTACAGATGCAGATTGGGCAGGAAGCGTTGATGATTGTAAGAGTACTAGTGGAGCAGCATTCTATCTAGGTGGTTGTCTCGTATCATGGTTGAGAAAAAAGCAAACTTCAATCTCGTTATCTACAGCGGAAGCAGAATACATTGTAGCAGCATCATGTTGTACTCAAGTCCTTTGGATGAAACAAACTTTGCAAGATCTTCAAGTACAATTCAGTGAGCCTATTCCCATATTCTGTGACAACACCAGTGCCATCAGCATCTCCAAGAATCCTGTCATGCATTCAAAAACAAAACACATTCCGATCAAATATCATTTTGTTAGAGAACAAGTCGCTGAAAAGAATATCAAACTTGAGTATGTTTGTACAAAAGAACAAATTGCTGATATTTTCGCTAAACCTTTACTTCGTGAAGCATTTGAATATCTTCTTCAAAAGCTTGGGATTCTCCCAAGCTCTCATTATATTACAGGTCTGCAGGACGGTTGTGTGTCAGGGGGAGTGGAAGTGTGTACAGGTTTGCAGGACGGTTGTGTGTCAGCGGAAGTGCAAGTGTGTACAGGTCTGCAGGATGGTTGTGTTTTAGGGGGAGTCACCCTTTGCCATTGATGTCAAAGGGGGAGATAATGTTGTAGGAAGAGGTGTCATGATCGCAGGGGAGTGCTTGTGTTTCCATCAATGCCAAAGGGGGAGATTGTTGATCAGCAGTTTTCATTGATGTCAACCCAAGCAGCACCAGGGGCTAACCCAATATTGCATGGGAATTTTGACCTATAAAATTAATATATTCTGGGTCAATAATACTTTTTATGGTTTCTACTTTTATAGATGTTTCCGTTGATATATGGCACGCCATGTAATTCTTCACGGTTTGAGAGATATTCATGTTTGAAGTTTGTACCCCAGTTAGTGGGCTAAAACCCCATGGGATTGGGGCATGATTCATTGAAAAGTCATAATTAATATTTTTTAAGCTCCTAAGATCCCTCCCACGTTCACTTGTTGAAGCCCCTCTCAACTTAAGCATTCATATAAATTGTGATCTTCATTTCCTCCTTATGTATGGGATTTGGCCATCTGAAACAGGTCATCGTGGAATTTTCACTCTAACGTTTTTCCTACGAAGGCTCAGAAGCTGAAATTTTTATGAGGCAAAGCAGAAATCCTGAGGAAGCTGCAGTAACAATTTCAGATCAAGTTGCTCAAAATTTTTGGAGATATGATCTGTGGAAGTAAGGGTTTTTGCAGGCTTCTGAAATTCATAGCAAAGAAGTGACCTTGGTAAAATCGTCATAAATCTCTCTATGAGTATCGGATTGAAATTATGTAAAAAGTGGAAGATAATGCACAGTCTGTAGTTTTCGCTCTATCAATTTCATAGGAAAATGAATAAACAGTGACACGTGGCATGCCATACAAGTACGCTCTTCTGAAAAAGTCCATAATTAGGGCAGTGTGAGAAATTGGGTATAACTCTCTCTTGAAGAATCCAAATTGGGTCAGACCTGTGGCATTGGAAATATAACTCAGAGGAATACTACAAGACCGAAAATCAGATATTGAGGATCTAAAATTATTGATATACACCAGATTCAATATCGAGCTCCTAGAAGGCGAGAAAAAGCTAGATTATGTGTTGTCAAGGGTTGCAAAGGACCAGACTTTCTATGACAGAAAAGAAAAAAAAGGTGCAGCAGAGGGTAGCATGACAAGAGAAGAAACCAAGGTGCATAACAGCAGCAAGAAGCTCATCATATGAAGTCTTCAAGTGGGCAGCACTGCATACAATCATTGTAAAGGTATCATTGTACTTAGTCATTGTAAATACATTATTGTACAAATTGTACTAGTGTCTATCTGCCAAGGGTTGAAGAGGTCGTGTTGGGAGGTCTAGGATCATCATTAGGTGGTTGTGTCAAAGTTGGGGTTATGGTCTAGTATATCTTCTTCTTCTACATCATTCTATATCATTGTAAAGTGGACCATTTTTCCTAGTATGGGAGTCCATTCTTCTTTTATTCTTCTATAGGGTGGTAGGGTGGTGCTAGGGTGAGTTGTAGCTCATTGGGTGTTGGGGCATCCGTTCAGTTGACTACTGAAGAATCTCGGGCATTGGAGCGTCCATCTAGTGGGAGCTGGAGAAGAATGCTTTTCTAGATTCTAGGAAGCTGGAGCTTTATTTTCAATTGGAGTTGAATATTAAAGAATTATTAGAAAAGCATTAGGTGGTTTTTGTCCCGGAGTGGGTTTCCACCTTAAAAACTGTGTGCATTTGTGTTCCTCTTGTTTAGTGCTATCATTATACAAACAGTGATAATAATTGAAGATTAACTAATTCTCTAATTGAAAGGAATACTGATTCACCCCCCCCCCCCCCTCTCAGTATTTCCAACACTTATTGTCACTACTACAACACCCTCCAAAATTTTGGCCTGCACAAAATTTTGGAACATACCTTGGTCTTGCATATTTTTGGCACAAACATTGAAATCCAATCTATGTGTTTTCTCTAAGTATTTTGGTCCCTTTTGCAAGAAAAGAAAAATGTTGTCTTTTCACATGTTAAGTGTCACACAATGTACATAAGATTGTTTTGGTGGTTTCAAGGGGTTACCTTTGTGTAAATGATTTTATCTTACCATGTAAACATTCATCACACTCATTTCCAAAGTTGTAAGAATTTTTGCATAAGTGTCATCACAGTCATCGCAAAGTTTATCTTTAGTGCCGCACTTGTCATGAGTCATCACAAAGTTTTCGTACAAAGGTAACTATGTCATTCATGTGTCCTAGATTATCTATGTGATTGTGTCATACCGTGTGATCACAATCAAGTTTTATCATTGTTAACATCAGCATTAGTGATCCCACACAGTGAAATTATGAAATCTCACCAACCAAGAAATTTAGCCTCATCCGACCTCTTGAACTATGTATTGTGCATTCTCAACCCTCTAATTGTGATTCGGCCTCTTGAAAATATGAAATGCACAGTTCTTTCCTTCCAGTACTATGCACTTCATAGTTTTAGTGCCCAATCTTGGACCTTGGCCTCTAAAACTGCACAATTAAACCCTCCAACCTCGCCTTAACTACACATTGTGAAATATATGACCTCAAGCGTAACCATTGATATATTATGCTACATAATTTTGAAATCACCCAGCTTAATATACCTCCTAAAACTAAACAGTAGGAAGAATCAATGTTGAACCCTTCAATCCAACTCACTAAGCTCCAAAAATGTGCAATCTGCTTGATTATTCTAGCATGAATTGCGCATTGCATCGTATCAAGGCTCAAGATTCACCCCTAAATTCTTGAGCTATGAAATGGCGTAGTTAATGAGCCTCACCCTCATCTTGCCACCTAGTTCTGACTCTAACAGTGAATCAACATGCAACATCTTAGACTAGGGGTTTATCATACTGATGTCGTCTTTTCATGAGTGAATTACAGGTGCAAGTACTCTATCATACCATGAGAGGTGATGAAGAAGGAGATGGAGAAGGGAAACATGATGGAAGACACCTTTGTAGCTGATTATGCAAGTTGATCAATCAAGAGAAAGAAAAAGGACCCTAGTTTGTGACCATAGCTCAAAGACCTTATATCACTAAAGAATCCTTAAATCTAAGCCATATGAAGGTGGACATAGGAATATTCTCAAGAAGACACCTAAAAAGGAGTAGCAAGAATGGCTTGACATTTCCATGCCATCAAGAAGTCCATGTTATTAATGTCATGTTATTTCATGTCATGAGTCATCATATGACACATCACTTTTGTGGATTATGTAATTTCTTATTCGAAAAATGTATCATAAAGTGGAAGTCCAAAGGAAATTTACAGAATTTGAAGAGTCATGTAAGGTCAAAAATTCATGGGAAATCAAATAGTCGTGAGCATAGTCAAAGAGTCACAAGTAAGGTGAAGCATCACCTCCCCATTGGTTATATATACACCCTCATTGTATGGGAACATGAGTTTTCCACTTGGTTCATCTTGCAAGGCATTAGAAAGAAAATTTAATTCTTTTGGGGAGAAAGGAGTGGCTCCAATGCTCCACTATTGGAGCTAGCGGTGTCAATTGTATGCATGTGTCTTGGGACTTTTACTTATTATTAGAAGCCTTATAAACAACTCGTTATTCATGCATGGATGATGAATATTGGTAAGACTACTATATGAATGTTTGTAATTCATGTTTTCTTTCATCTATGAAAAATTAGTTGAACTATTTTTTTATTTTAGTGATTATCATATTGAGAATGTCTTGTAATGTTTGCTATGACTGTCACATATTGGTGGACTATTCTGCTAGATGTTAGACATATATTTCATGTTTGTATTGGTTGCAATGATTGCCACATCTTTATATACCGTTCCTATGGATGTTAGATGGATCCTTTATATTCATGTGTGTCTTTGATAGGGTGGTACTATTACCTCTCTCTTAGAGGCTCACTTTCTCCCTCCCTCCGCAATAGAAAAACCTTCACTATTATGAAACCATCTCACAAAATAGAATAAAATATAAATCAACGACTTAGAAATAAGCCTCTTCAAAGGGGAAACCTCCTTTACATTACATAAATGAGAAATTCTTGGATGATACAAATGTTAAAACCTCTTTTCTATATATAAGAGTCCATGGGGTCATAATATAATCATACTAGACCTAACAATAAAAATGTAAGGGCACAATAATAACAATAGTGGGATTTTATGGGGCACAATAATAACAATATGGGGAATACAGGGGTACAAAAATAACAATAAGGGGGATACACTAACAACAATAAGGGACTACAATATTAATATAAGGCCTAGCATGCCCTTCTCCTTCAAAAAAGTGTTGTCCTCAACGCTTGAGTAGTTTTGGATACTTCTGTATAAAATTCTCATCCTCCCATGTGGAATCTTCAGTGGGTAAGTTATTCCACTTGATGATATACTCTGAAATTGATCTATTTTGTAGCTGTCGAGTTCTTGTTTCCATGACTGCTTTAGGTTCCAATACAAATTTTCCTTCCTCATCAAGTTCTGGAAATATTGTTTGAACTATAATTTTGTCACCTATAACCTTCTTTAAGCATGAAACATGGAAAACTGGGTGCACTCGGGAAGAAGAAGGAAGCTCCAATTTGTATGCCATAGTAACAATATTTTGAAACACCCTGTAAGGACCATAGTACTTTGGTGATAATTTATTATCCTTCTTAGCTTGCTTGAGGGAAAATTTTTTGTATGGTTGTAGCCGTAAAAATACCCAGTCTCCTACATCAAAACTTCTCTCACTGTGATGCTGACCTGCCTATTACTTCATTCGATTTTGTGCCAAATGTAGGTTATCCTTTAAGACTTAGAGAACTTGTTGTTGTTGCTCGATGTGATTTTAGACTACTTGAATCTTATAATTTTCTCTTAAAGATGGTGTGATGGACAATGGATGATATTTTTATGAAACCAACTCACAAAATATAAGAAAAGATAGATAAATGCCTTCGAAATTAGCCTCTTCGAGGGGGAAACCTCCTTTACATTACACAAATGAACAATTCTTGGATGAAACAAATGAAAAAAACTCCTTTCTATATATAGGAGTCCACGGGGTCACAATATAATCCTAGCCGACCTAACAATAATAATGTAAGGGCACAATAATAACAATATGGGGACAACAGGGGTATAACAATAACAATAAGGGGGCTACACTAACAACAATAACAGACAACACTAGTAATATAGGGCCCTAACATGCCCCACTCCTTAAAAAAAAGTGTTGTCCTCAATGCTTGAGTAGTTTTGGATGCTTCTATATAAAATTCTCACCCTCCCATGTGGAATATTCAGTGGGTAAGTTCTTCCACTTGATGAGATACTCTGAAATTGATCAATTTCATAGCTGTCGATTTCTTGTTTCCATGACTACTTCAGGTTCTGATATGATTTTTCCTTCCTCATAAAGTTCTATTAATATTGTTTTAACCGAAATTTTTTCACCTATAACCTTCTTTAAGCATGATACATGGAAAACTGGGTGCACTCGGGAAGATGCGGGAAGCTCCAATTTGTATGCCATAGTAACAATATTTTGCAACACCTTGTAAGGACCATAGTACTTTCATGATAATTTATTATCCTTCTTAGCTTGCTTGAGGGACATTTGTTTGTATGGTTTTAGTTGTAAAAATACTCAGTCGCCTACATTAGAACTTCTCTTGCTACGATGTTGATCTGCGTGTTGTTCATTCGATTATGTGCCAAATTTAGGGTATCCTTTAAGAGTTGGAGAACTTATTTTTGATGCTCAATGTGATCTTCCATTTCTTGAACCTTAGAATTTTCTCTTAAATATGATGTGATGGACAACGGATGATACCCATAAAGTGCCATAAATGGGGTCATTTTTGCTACAGTGTGGAAGGAAGTGTTGTACCACCATTCAGCCAGAGGTAACCAATTGACCCATTGTGTTTATTTATCAGATACAAAGCAACGAAGATATCCTTCCAAACATTTTTTCACTATCTCAATTTTCCCATCAGATTGAGGATGATAAGATGAGCTATGAGCTAGTTGAGTATCTAAACAAGAAAATAATTTTGTCCAAAAATTTCTAGTGAAAATGGGATCTCTATCTCTTACAATAATATTTGAGTTTCCATGTAGCTTTTGAATTGTTTCCTTAAATTTAGTAGAAACTGTACTTGCTTTAAATGGATGAGACAATGCACAATAGTGTGCATACTTGGTAGGCCTATCAATTACCACCATGATGACACCCTTTCATTCAGACTTAGGTAAACCTGTGATAAAATCGATTGAAATCTCCTCCAAATGATGATTTGGAATGGATAAAGGTTGTAGCAGACCCAGGGTCTTAATTGCCTAAACTTTATTTTGCTGGAAAACCAAACATTCCACCACAAAATTTTCAATATCAGATTTAAGGCCATCCAAAAAAAATTATTTCTTCACCCCATGGTGAGTTTTAAAAAATACTGAATGTCCTCCTAAGGGAGAGGTGTGCAATTCCAAAAGAATATTTTGTTTTAGTTGGGAATTATTACAAATATATAAGTGATATTTGTACCATAAGGAATCATTTTTCCAATTAAATGTATCATATGTACTGGGATCTTACTGCAAATTTTGAATGAGTTTCCATACTTCTTCGTCATTATTCCATTCCTCCCTTGCTTCAGTTTTCCAATCTGGTGTATAATAGAAATGGCACAAAAAAATACCTCCACATCCTCATCCTTTATTGAGAGTGCATCTGCAACAACATTTAGCTTCCTTTTTTTGTGGATGATTTCAAAGTCATAACCCAACATCTTTGTGACCCATTTTTGCTGCTCTCCTGAAGATAGTCTTTGTTCCAAGAAATATTTAAGGCTATCATGATCCATTTTTACCTTGAAGTGTCTTTCCATTAGGTAAGGTCGCCATTTATTTAGTGCGTGCAGTATTGCCAACATTTCCTTCTCATAAATAACTTTTTGTAAATACTTTCCTTTGATTGGACGACTTTCAAAAGAAATGGGTCTTCCTTCTTGCATTAAAACAACACCAATTCCATTTACTAAGGCATCACATTCCATAATAAATGTTTTTGTGAAGTCTAGCATAGCTAAGACCGATGTTTGGCACATTTCCTCTTTAAGATGGTCAAAGGCCTTAGTTGCTTCAGGAGTCAATGAAAATGCATCTTTCTTCAATAATGTTGTTAAAGGTGCTGCTATTTTCCCATAATGCTTAAAAAAATTGTGATAATACCCTCTTAACCCGATAAATACTTACAACTGCTTTATGGTTGTGGGGAATTTCCATTCCTTAATGACTTTAATTTTGTTAGGGTCTACCTTATCACACTCTTGAGATACAATATGACCCAGAAATTCCACCTCTTGTACTCCAAAGAAACATTTGGAGGTTTTTTCATATAATTGTTTCTCCTCCAATAGTTTGAGCACTCTGTCAATATGTTGAACATGATCCTTCCAAGACCTGTTGTAGATTAGTATATAATGAAAAAATACTAACACAAATTTTCTAAGGAAGGGTTTGAAAATGGAATTCATCCACCCTTGAATTGTAGAAGGTGCATTGGTAAGGCCAAATGGCATGAAAAAAAATTCATAATGACCCTCATGAGTTCAAAATCTTGTTTTTAGAATGTCTTCAATATTCATTCTAATTTGATGATATCCTGAATGAAGATCCAACTTGGTAAAAGAAATTTCTCCATGTAATTCATCCAATAATTCTTCAATCAAAGGAATGGAAAATTTATCTTTAATAGTTAGCTTATTGAGCTCCCTATAATCCGGGCACAAGTGACATGATCCATCCTTCTTGTGCACCAATACTACTGGAGCAGAGAAATAACTTTGACTTGGTTGAATTATACCAGCCTCTAGCATTTCTACAAGCATACATTCAATTTCTCTCTTTTGGACATAAGGATGTCTGTAAGGCCTCATGTTTCGAGGAACACTTCGTGGAATCAAATGAATATAATTATCATTATCACAAATAGGTGGGAGTCCTTTGGAGTTTAAAACACCTTGGAATTATTGTCTAATAATTTTTGGAGATCTGGAGAAATAGATGATTTTGATGTTGGAACTTCTAGTGAGCATAATTGTGAAATGACGTCTAGTTGTACTTTCTTCAGAAGCTGTCTTGAAATTATAGGTTATTATATTTCCCTAATTCCCTACGATACCCCGTAATTCAACTTCCTTTCCTTCCGAAAAAAAATTGAAGAAAAATTCTTGAAAATTAAAATCTACTATCCCCAAAGATTGTAACCATTATACGCTTAGTACAACATCAACACCACCCATTGGAATGGAAAGCATTGGAATATTCAATACATATTCCCCCATGGTTAGCTTGATATTATGGCACTTTCCAGAGAATTTTTTAGTTCCTCCATTTGCCACCATCACTTGACACTCTGGTGCTAGATCTAGGAAGCAATTCAATTCCTTGGATACCTTAGAATGAATGAAATTATGGGTACTACCCAAATCAATAAGTGTAGAAATTTGAATAACTGATATATTATTCACCGAGATTCTCTTGATCACACACTATTTTAGCTTCATGCATAATACAGAATCTCTTCTACCATTGATCATCACATGCGGAAATAAAATCAATTACATGCACACATTAAAACCACAAACAATCACACATATGAACACAGTATTTAATGGGAAAGCTTAAAGCTGAAAACCCCAACTATCTGTATATTATATGTCATGGAGATCATGTAACAATCATAGTACAAAAGCTCCTCACAAGCTCTCATGCACACCCTCAATTTCTACACACTATCAAGCTAGATCTAGCAAAACACATGCTCCAATATTTTGCCACTTGATAGCCAGCCTCTATTGCATTTTCAATGCTATGGGATGGATTCATTAAATAGATAAACCACCTGGCTTGAACCGTGAAATCCTCATGGGATTCTCCACCTATCTTTGTGTTGCAAATAACAACAGTATAGTCACAACTGATAGTTAACCTGCTCTTTCACCTATTTCTGCACTGGTCTCCACTGAAACTGTCCATGCACTGAAGTTAACTGATGCATTCTTTAGTTGATTAATGATTTTATAATTATTTAATTAATTAATAATTAATTCACACCACTCTCACTAATTGTATCAATTAGTTAAACTGAATACAAATAGCTCAACTATGTTTAGATTAGTTAAACTGAATACAACTACACTAACTTCCTCAATCAACTCCACCAAACTCTGTCACATGAGCTCTAACTGAAGTATCCATGCAATAGCTCCACATAACCCTCAGGAATAGCGTAATTCCTTCTGTCAGCTCCTGTGCCACATCTGTGCACTTAACTGAAGTGCTCCAAGAGAATAAGTTAATATTTAGAGTCCAAATATTATTAAGAGCTAATAATATTCGACATATCTATTTTTAGACTGGCAATCTAAAAATAGATTCCGCCCAGTATGTCTAAAAATATAAGTCCATCTATTTTTTCCTACTTGACCAACCATCCACAAATAGCATCCTGCAACTCATAGAACATGATCCATATGTCTAAAAATAGACTTCGCGCCAAAAATAGCCTGCGGGCCCACTTAGTGAAGGCGACTCCTTTCCACTAATCTCATCATATTTTTGCAATCTCAACACTCCCTCTCAACAAGATAAGGATTATCTGCAACCCCTATCGTGCCCCTGTGGTATTCGAATTTGCTCCTGGTGAGTGCCTTCGTCAATATATCAACATCTTGATCCTCCATAGGAGTGTATGAAAGTAACATGATCTTCCACTGCACACAATCTATGATATGATGATACCGGATGTCAATGTGTTTAGATCTATCATGAAATACTGGATTAACCGAGAGTTTGATGCAACTCTGATTATCACAATAAATCACAGTAGGATCCAAGTGTGAACCGAACAACCTGACCAGTATCTTCCTCATCCATATAACCTCGCATGCAGCCAAACTTGCTGCCATATACTCGGCCTCTACTGAAATGAGTGCCATGGATCTCTACTTCCTGCTGTACCAAGAAACTGCTATCAACCCGATATTGAAAATCCCTCCAGATGTGCTCTTTCTGTCCATTGGGATTCCTGCCCAATCTGCATCCGTGAAGCCACACAACTTCACCTCATCCGACTGTCTGTACCATAATCCATATCCCGATGTGCCTCTGAGATATCTCAATACATGCTTGCCTGCCTTCCAGAAGAGCTTGGTTGGCTTAACCATAGCTTGTGAAAGCTATTTAATAGCATAGCATATGTCAGGTCGTGTATTGACCAGATACATAAGCGACCCCACCAACTATCGATAAACAGTGGCATCCACTACCTCCATTGAAGTAGCATCCTCCTTCCTCCATCCACCAGGAAGAGGAGTATCAACAGGCTTGCAGCCATGCATGTTGAACTTCTCCAGTATCTCCCGGGCATACTTACCCTGAGAAACAAACAGTCCACCACTGCGCTGCCAAATTTCCAATCCCAGGAAATAATGAAGGAGGCCCAAGTCCTTCATCTCAAACTCCTTTGCAAGATCAGCCTTGCATGAGTGTATCAACAGTTCATCACCTGCCAAAATCAAATCATCTACATAAAGTACAATGATCAGCAACTTACCCTCCACCACAATCTGGTATAGGTTAGGATCCGCCTCACTCTTGGA
The DNA here is from genome assembly GCA_034641835.2 of Pinus albicaulis. NCBI lineage: Eukaryota > Viridiplantae > Streptophyta > Pinopsida > Pinales > Pinaceae > Pinus > Pinus albicaulis. Next base: position 970,420,139 of record CM076572.1, read on the forward strand.
GAATCCAAGTCCGGTGAAATAACTATCTATCCATGTGTACCAAGCATGAGGTGCTTGTTTCAACCCATACATCGCTCTCTTGAGCCTGCACACATGCGACTTGCTGCTGAAGATCTCGAAACCTTCGGGCTGCTCTATGTACACCTCCTCCTCAATGACTCCATTGAGGAACGCAGTCTTCACATCCATCCGATGAATGTGCCACCCCATCTGCGCTGAGAGAGCAAGAATCGTCTGTATGGAAGAATACCTTGCGACAGGTGCAAAGGTTTCCTCATAATCGATCCCCTCAATCTGTGAGAAGCCTCGGGCAACAAATATTGCCTTGTACTTCTCCACACTCCCGTCAGCTGCTTGCTTCACTTTGTAGATCCATCTCGAACCCACCATTGATTTCCCTTCCGGCCTTGGGACAATCTCCCATGCACTATTTCTGACAATCGAATCATACTCTTCCACCATGGCATCTACCCATGCGGGATCCTCCACAGCTTCCTCGAAAGAGGATGGCTCCATCACGATACACTTGCTCATAAGAGCCATGTATCCAGTATACCAGTCAGGTGACTGTCTCTGTCTGCACTGTGATGTAGGTGCTCCTACAACCTTCTCTGCATCTTGAGCCAGTTGCTCAGCTTCTGTAGTGCGCTTCCGCCCTCTGATGGTTGGCGTTGCCTGAGTGGTCTCTTCCACTCCATGAAATTCCTCTTGTGGCTGATCCACATACTAAAGCTCATCCTTAGGAACTACTAGCTCCTCATCTGCATGCAAGTGTGGCTCCCTCTCAAGCGAACACTTCATGGCTTTCTCCTCATGAAATTTGATATCCTGTCGCACAATAGTCTTGCGACTGTCTGGAAAATACACACGATAGTTGTGGGGTGTATCAGTGTACCCCACAAATATCCCAACCTCTGTGGTCGGCTCCAGCTTCTTCCTGGCATCCTTCGTCACATGAATGTAAACAAGTGAACCAAAAATCCTCAAATGGGAAATATCAGGCCTCTTACCAGAAAACGCCTCCTCGGGTGTACTCATGCCAAGTATCTTGTGAGGACAACGGTTCTGCACATATACTGTAGTATTGCATGCCTCCTCCGACAAGTGAATGAGTAGGCCCTGATCATGCAACATCGCCCGTGCAACACCCACGATCGTTCTGTTCTTCCGCTCAGAAACCCCATTCTTTTGTGGGTTATGAGGTGCTATGAGCTCTCTTCGAATTCCTTCTGCACTGAAAAAGTCCTTGAATTCGCCAGAGATGAATTCACCACCATTGTCGCTCCTAAGAGCCTTCACCTACTTCCCTAATTATTTCTCAACTAGTGCCTTGAACTCATAGAACTTTGAGTATGTGTCACTCTTCTTCTGCATGAATAAGATCCAACACTTACGAGAAAAATCATCAACAAATATCACATAATACCTGTGCTTTGCTGTCGAAGCTACTGAGAAAGGTCCACACACGTCTGTGTGAATTCTCTCAAGGATCGTTGTGGCATGACTATCCTTCTCGTGAAAGGTGGCTTTCACAAATTTTCCCAAGGTACACCCCTTGCACTGATCTGACTGCGCAAGAGTGCCTTTAGGAAGCCCAGTAGAAATCTGCTGCAGTATCTTCAAAGCTCCATGGTGAAGGTGGCCCAATCTCCGGTGCCACAACTCGCCATCATCCCGGCTCACCACTCCTTTTGCCTTGCCTGCCATTGCTGCACAGCCATCTACCTACAATTGATAAAGGTTCTTAACTTGAACCCCTATCCTCCGGGTCTCACTAGTTGCCTTACTGCACAGGAAAGCCTTTCCTTTGCTAAAGAAAACATCATATCCCTTGTCTTCTAACATCTCCATAGAGATAAGATTCTTCTTCAATCCTGGAACATGCATCACTTCCTTCAATACAAAGGGTTTACCAAACTCCCTCTCAAAGGAAATGGTACCGATACCGATCGCACTATATCTACCATCATCGCCCATCTCGATGTGCACTCAAAGATATTTCTCATCCAGATCAGTAAACAAATCTCAATCTCCTGTCATGTGAAAAGACGCACCACTATCAATAAACCACACTGATCCCATCATAATTGAGACCAAGCATGCGATCAGCGAAAAATATAGCTCAAACTGTGAGGCTAAGGCCTCTCCAGCTGCAGTCCCAGCAGCCTGCTTATTTTTCTTCTTCTGTGGAAAATTAGTGGCGTAATGTCCGTGTTGGTGACAGTGAAAGCACTTCACCTTGGACATGTCCCTGCTTCTTGCTTCTCGCACCGGATTGAGAAGCTTTCGTTTCTTCCCTTCTTTGTTTTGGCAGCCAAAGTGGAAATTCCTTCATCTGAGTTATTTGATGAAGATCCGTCCCTCGTACTCCGCCTTATCTCCTCTCTTGCACAAGATCCGACCAAAGTCTCTCCATCTTGGCAGTTCAATTTCTCCCTAATTAATGAGTCGTAGTCCTAATAGTGCCAACTCTTCGGAAGCCTAAGGAGAGCCAAGATCACCAAGTCCTCGTCATCTACAGTCACCCCCACACTTCCCAGCTCATCCCTGCATTGGATGAACTTCATGAGGTACTTGGGCATACTGTCGCCTTTCTCCATTTTTATGTTCCTGAGTTTATCCTTGAGCGCCAACTTCCTCTGGTCGCTCTTGCTTTGAAATAAATCTGTCAAAGCTTTCCACATCAAGAATGGAGAAGCCTTACCATGAAGGCTAGATACTATGTGATCCTTCACACCCTCCAACAGAATCCTTTGACACTTTGCTGTCTTCTTTTGCCATGCGTCAAGTACGGCAACATCACTAGAAGTAGATTTTGGAATTTCTGCATCTATGAACTCCTTCAACCCATTGTCATCCAGCACCACCTCCATCCTATCATTCCATGCAATATAATTCGAGCTGCCCTCAAGGGCATACTCCAATCGCAATCTGTTGAAAGACATCTCAACTTCGACACCAAGAAAACACTGCTGCAAATTTGAATTCCACCAGCACAAAACTCAACCGCTTCAATGTTTTGCAATTGCTCCAATGATCAATATCGCTCTGACACCATGTAGAAATTTGAATAACTGATATATTATTCACCGAGATTCTCCTGATCACACACTATTTTAGCTTCATGCATAATACAGAATCTCTTCTACCATTGATCATCACATGCGGAAATAAAATCAATTGCATGCATACATTAAAACCACAAACAATCAAACATATGAACACAGTATTTAATGGGAAAGCTTAAAGCTGAAAACCCCAACTATCTGTATATTATATGTCATGGAGATCATGTAACAATCATAGTACAAAATCTCCCCACAAGCTCTCATGCACACCCTCAATTGCTACACACTATCAAGCTAGATCTAGCAAAACACTTGCTCCAATATTTTGCCACTTGATAGCCAGCCTCTATTGCATTTTCAATGTTATGGGATGGCTTCATTAAATAGATAAACCACCTGTCTTGTACTACGCAATCCTCATGGGCTTCTCCACCTATCTGTGTGTTGCAAATAGCAACAGTATAGTCACAACTGATAGTTAACTTGCTCTTTCCCCTATTTTTGCACTGGTCTCCACTGAAGCTGTCCATGCACTGAAGTTAACTGATGCATTCTTTAGTTGATTAATGAGTTTTTAATTAGTGAATTAATTAATAATTAATTCACACCACTCTCACTAATTGTATCAATTAGTTAAACTAAACACAAATAGCTCAACTATGTTTAGATTAGTTAAACTGAATACAACTCCACTAACTTCCTCAATCAACTCCACCAAACTCTGTCACATGAGTTCTAACTGAAGTCTTCATGTAATAGCTCCACATAACCCTCAGGAATAGTGTAATTCCTTCTGTCAGCTCCTGTGCCACATCTGTGCACTTAACTGAAGTGCTCCAAGAGAATAAGATAATGTTTAGAGTCTAAATATTATTAAGAGCTATTAATATTCGACATATCTATTTTTAGACTGGAAATCTAAAAATAGATTCTGCCCAATATGTCTAAAAATAGAAGTCCATCTATTTTTTCCGACTTGACCAACTATCCACAAATAGCATCCTGCAACTCATAGAACATGATCCATATGTCTAAAAATAGACATAGTCTAAAAATAGACTTTGCGCCAAAAATAGCGTGCGGGCCCACTTAGTGAAGGCGACTCCTTTCCACTAAGCTCATCATCTTGTTGCAATCTCAACAATAAGCACTATCACATTTTTCTTCTTGATATGTCCTTTTATCTTAATAGTTTTAGGAGTGGTAATTCCTACCAATGAATTATAGGATATGGTCGGATTCATTTCTTCTTCCTCTAGAGTTGGTTCTTGGTGTATATCATCTTATTTTGAAGCTTCTTGTTCCTTTTCTTCCTCCTCTTCACAATCTATGTAAGATAATTTATTCTCAGCACACTTATGACCTTTAGTTTATTTTATATCACAACTATAGTAAAGCCCTTTTACTCTTTTTCTTCCAATTTTTGTGGTGTCAACCTTGTAGGTTGTGGAAGTCTAGGAGTAGCAACACTTCCGATCTTTATAGTTGTGAGTGGTAGGCTTTCTTGTCACCCTAATTTTTCTTTAAATTTTTCTTGCCAACCTGAACAAATTCTCCAATGTATCAGGTTCCCAAAGGTGAACCTCATGTTGGATGTTATCCTTTAGAGTCCCTATGAATACATCAATCCTATTTTCCTTTGGAATATTATTTACCCTTATAATCAATTTTTGGAAGTCCTCAATGTGCTCCATCATTAAACCCTTTTTTTTAAGATTTATCAATTTGATAAATAAGGTGTCAATATTTGTATCCTCATATTGTGCTATCATTTCCTCTGTAAAAATTGACCAGGTGACCAGTGTTTTATGAGAGCAAAGCCATAAATATCATATGAACTGATTTTGTTCTAAATATAAAGTTTCAATGTGTACCTTTTGTGTGTTTTGCATATTATGGAGATACAAGCATTGCACCATTTGTAGTATCTAAGTTATCTGATAATTTCCATCAAAATTACTCATATCTATCTTTGGAATATGGTGGGCCTTAAATGAAACATTAGAGTCTAGGAAATCATGATTAATATTTCTTTTTTTCTCACCATGAGTTTCATCTACTACCTTTTCGCCATTAGGAAGCTTTTCTTGTAGCAACTTTTCCAAACCTTCCTTCAAACCTTCAATGTATTTCTTCAAATATGCCATGTTTCCTTCTATACCATCCATCTTAGCTTCCACACTTTTCTTCAAACCATCCATATTATCTTCAATTTCATTTTTTGTTACTCTTTGTGAGAGCGAAATTTGTTGCTCTTGTTCTTGTAATTATCATATATCATGTTGCACTTATTCCTCTTCATGAGTTATATTAGAGCATTCTAAGGGATTAATGGTTGTTGAATTATTTTTTGGGTGGATTTTAGAAGCCAATACTAATATCTATGCTTCAATATGCCCTTGGAATCACTCCAAAATGGTTTTTCAAACAACACTTATGCTATTTTTAAAAAGAATTTACACTGTTTTCTTGCTTTTGAGGAGCTCAATATTGAAACTGATGCATCTTTGTAATTTAGGATCCCCAAGATTTTATCTTCAGCCCTTTGATAGACCTGTGAATCATCATTCCAATTCCATAGGTCAGACCTGATTTTGATTCTTCAAGGAAAAGTTATGCCCAATCTCCCACAATTACCTAATTATGGACTGGTTTAATAGAGCGAAATTGTACGATGTGCCATGTCTCACGGTTTCCTCATTCAGCTCTGAAATTGATACACAGGAAACTAAAATCCATGTAATTTCAGCCACTATTTACAAAATTCCAATCTGATGCTCAGAGAGAGAGTTATGATTATTTTCCCAAGGTCACCTCTTTGAGATGAAATCCAGGAGCCTAGAAAAACCCTAACATCCACATATCATATTTCCAAAAATGTTGCGAACCAAGATCTGAAAATTTTCCACAAAGTTCCTACATATTTTAGCACAAATGGGTTTTTTAGCTTCTGAACCTTCGTAGAAACAAATTTATAGCGAAAAGGACACGATGACCTGTTTGAAGCAGTGAAACCCTACAATCCAAAGCTCTTATACCAAATGTTATGAAACCAGCTCACAAAATAGAAGAAAATATAGATCAATGCCTTATAAATCAGCCTATTTGAGGGGGAAACCTCCTTTACATTACATAAATGAACAATTCTTGGATGAAACAAATGAAAAACCTCCTTTCTATATATAGGAGTCCATGGGATCACAATATAATACTAGCCGACCTAACAATAATAATGTAAGGGAACAATAATAACAATATGGGGACTACAGGGGTACAACAATACCAATAAGGGGGATAGATTAACAACAATAAGAGACTACACTAGTAATATTGGGCCCTAACAGATATCCATAAAGTGCCATAAATGGGGTCATTTTTTTTTTTCAGTATGGAAGGAGGTGTTATACCACCATTCAGCCATAGGTAACCACTTGACCCATTGTGTTTTTTTATCAGATAAAAAAAAACGAATATATCCTTCGAAACCTTTTTTCACTATCTTAGTTTTCCTATCGAATTGAGGATGATAAGATCATCTATGAGCTATTTGAGTACCCAAACAAGAAAATAATTCCATCCAGAAATTTTCAATGAAAATGGGATCTCTATCGCTTACAATAATCTTTGGGTTTCCATATAGATTTTGAATTGTTTCCATAAATGCTGTAGAAGTTGTACTTGCTTTAAATGGATAAAATAATGCACAAAAGTGTGCATACTTGGTAATTCTATCAAATACCACCATGATGACACTCTTTCCTTCGGACTTAGGTAAAACTATGATAAAATCGATTGAAACCTCCTTCCAACGTTGACTTGGGAATGGATAAAGGTTGTAGCAGACCTGAGGTCTTAATTGTCTCAACTTTATTTTGCTGGAAAACCAAACATTCTGCCACAAAATTTTGAATATCATATTCAAGTCCATCCCAAAAAATTCTTTCTTCACCCTGTGGTAAGTTTTTAAAATCCCGACTATCCTCCTAAGGGAGAGGTGTGCAATTCCAAAAGAATATTTTGTTTTAGTTGGAAATTATTACAAAGATATAAGCAATATTTGTACCATAAGGAATCATTTTTCCAACTAAATGTATTAGATGTACTGGGATCATGCTGCAAATTTTTAATGAGTGTCCACACTTCTTCATCATTCTTCAATTCCTCCCTTTCTTTAGTTGTCCAATCTGCACAAAGAAATGCTTTCACCTCCTCATCCTCTCTTGAGAGTGCATCTACAACAACATTTAGCTTTGATTTTTTGTAAATGATTTGAAAGTCATAACCAAACATCTTTGTGACCCATTTTTGCTGCTCTTCTAAAGATAGTCTTTGTTCCAAGAATTATTTAAGACTATCATGATCAATTTTTACCTTGAAGTGTCTTCCCATTAGGTAAGGTCGTTATTTATTTAGTGCATGTAATATTTCCAACATTTTCTTCTCATAAATATCTTTCTATATATACTTTCCTTTGATTGGATGACTTTAAAAAGCTTTGGGTCTTACTTCTTGAATTAAAACAATGGTAATTCCATTTCTTAAGGCATCACATTCCATAATAAAGGTTTTTGTGAAGTCTTGAGTAGCTAAGACCTGTGCTTGGCACATTGTCTCTTTAAGATTTTCACAGGCCTCAGTTGCTTTAGGAGTCCATGAAAATGCATCTTTATTCAATAATGTTGTTAGAGGTGTTTTCATTCTCCCAAAATTCTTGAAAAACTTGTGATAATGCCCTATTAACCCGAGAAATCCTCGCAACTTCTTAATGGTTGTGGAGAACTTCCATTCCTTAATGGATTTAATTTTGTTAGGGTCTACCTTAACACCCTCCTGAGATACAATATGACCCATATGTTCCACCTCTTGTACTCCAAATAAAAATTTGGAGATTTTTTAATATAATTATTTCTCCTCCAATTGTTTGAGCACCCTGTCAACATGTTGAACATGATCCCTCCAAGACCTACTGTAGATTATTATATCATCAAAAAATACTAACAAAAATTTTCTAATGGTTTGAAAATGGAATTAATTAACCCTTGAAATGTATAAGGTGCATTGGTAAAGAAAAAAGGCATGAACAAAAATTCTTAATGACCCTCATGAGTTCGAAATGTTGTCTTCAAAATATCTTCAACCTTCATTCTAATTCGATGATATCCTGAACAGAGATCCAATTTTGTAAAATAAATTGCTCCATGTAATTCATCCAATAATTCATCAATCACATGAATGGGAAATTTATATTTAATAGCGAACTTATTGAGCTCCCTATTATCTAGGCACATGCACCATGATCCATCCTTCTTGTGCACCAATACTACTGGAGCAGAGAAAGAAATTTGACTAGGTTGAATTATACTAGCCTCTAACATTTTTGCAATCATACATTCAATTTCGCTCTTTTGGACATAAGAATATCTGTAAGACCTGCTGTTTTGAGGAACACTTCTTGGAATCAAGTGAATAGCATGATCATGATCACGAATAGGTGGGAGTCCTTTGGGAGTTTCAAACACCTTGGAATGATTGTCCAAGAATTTTTGGATATATGGAGAAATACATGATTTTGATGTTGGAACTTCTAGTGAGAATAATTTTGTAATTACGCCTCATTGTTCTTTCTTCAGAAGCTTTGTGATGACATTAGAGATTATTATATTTCTCAGCTTCCCTATGATACCTCGTAATTCAACTTCCTTTCCTCCAAAAAAAATTTCAAGAATAGATCTTGAAAATTAAAAGCTATCATCCCCAAATATTGTAACCATTGTACTCCTAGAACAACATCAACACCTCCCATTGGAATGGAAAGCCTTGGACTATTCAATACATATTCTCCCATGGTTAGCTTTATATTCTGGAAATTTTCAGAGAAATTTATAGTTCCTCCATTTTAAACCATCACTTAACACTCTTGTGTTGGGTATAGGAAGCAATTCAATTCCTTGGCTACCTTACAATGAATAAAATTAAGGGTAATACCCGAATCAATCAACACTATTACATTTTTATTCTTGATATGTCCTTCTATATTGAGATTTAAGGAGTGGTAATTCTTTCCAACGCATTATAGGATATGGTCGATCTCATTTCTTCTTTCTCTAGGGTTGGTTCCTAGTGTATATCCTCTTCTTTTGAAGTTTCTTGTTAATTTTCTTCCTCCTCTTCACAATATATGTAAAATAATTTCCTCTCAGCACATTTATGACCTTTAGTGTATTTTCTATCACAACGGTAGCAAAGCCCTTTTAAAATTTTTTCTTCCAATTGTTTTGGTGTCAACTTTATAGGTTTTGGAAGTCTAGGAGTAACAACACTTCCATATTTATAGATGTGAGTGGTAGGCCTCCTTGTCACCATAATTTTACTTTCAATTTTTCTTGACAACCTGAATTCCTTCTCCAATGAATCAGGTTCCAAAAAGCGAACCTCATGTTGGATGTTATCATTTAAAGTCCCTATGAAGACATTAATCATGTGTTCCTCTGGAATATCAGTTACCCTTATATTCAATTTTGGAAGTCCTCAATTTGCTCCACCATTGAACCCTTTTGTTTGAGATTTATCAATTGGCTTGAGAAGGTGTTGATATTTGTATCCTCATAATGTGCTATCATTTCCTCCATAAAAATTGACCAAGTGACATTTTTTTACGAGAGAAAAGCCATCGATACCATACCAATGTATTTTTCTCCAAATATAAAGCTGCAATGAGTACCTTTTGTGTTTTTTGCACTTTATGGTGATCAAAATATTGCTCCATATGTAGTATCCATGTTGCCAAATCCTTGCCATCAAACTTCCTCATATCGATCTTTGGAATATGGTGGGTCTTCAATCCAACATTAGACTTTATGAAATCATGATTAACATTTATTTTTTTCTCATCATGAGTTTCCTCTACTACCTTTTCTCCATTAGTAATAATTTATTGTATCAGCTTTGGCAAACCTTCCTTCAAACCTTCCATGTCTTCTTTTGGATCATTCTTAATGTCTTCCATGTTGCATTTCATTTTTTCATCGATCTTAGCTTCCATGCCATTATTCAAACCATCCATGTTAGCTTCCACACCTTTCTTCAAACCATCCATCTTATATTCCATGCATTTCTTCAAACCATCCATATTAGCTTCCATGCCTTTCTTCAACCCATCCATCTTAGCTTCCATTTCATTTTTTGTTACTGTTTGTGAGAGAAAAATTTGTTGCACTTTGTTGGGCCAAAATTGCGAATTATGGATAAATCACGCTTCCCTAGACAGGTGCTAGTCTAGAACAACAGGTGAAAGACTATAAAACTATTTATCCTAACTCAGAAGAGATACACAGAGAGGATTGGAGACTTACTTGTTCAATCACTTCCAAATGGCTCCTTTTGTCGCTTCAAATTCAAGCGGTTTGTGAGCTGAATGCTTCCTACAAGAAAGAACACTGAAACAACAGAATATGCAATAATATAGATATCTATTCAAGCTAGTTAGATAAATCAGTAAAGCATAAACCATATACATCAACTAAGATATTACAACATGGAAAATCAAAGCCAATACAGATGCATATAGGGAAAAATAAGCAGCATTCTTTATTGATGATAGAAGGAGAAGTTACAACCTAGTGGCTGATTTGAAGTGACCTTCCAGCAATGTTCCCAAGGCTCATCACAATATAAATCTCTTCAGCAGAAGCTTCACAAATCTAGCTCTCAATTAAAAATCCTCCAGCATTTCTCTACTCAAATTCTTCCTTCTCAAGCACTTAGATATGTGCTCAATTTATAGATAAACTGTAGGTTGTTTTGCAATCAATAACTTTCCAAAAATAGGCAAGACATGTTTCCATTCATGTATATGTCAAATGGACACTTGGATCCGAAGCTTAACACATTTGAACTCTTCTATAAGGCACTGGCCAAGTGGAGATTCTGGAACAATGAGAATTTCGCTCCCAATGTGACCAATGCACATGTAAATGTTGAGAAGTGCATAGCAGAGCAGCCTTGCATGGGGATACCTACATATGCAATGCACTTAGGCCCCTTAGAGCCTGGGTTGGTGAGCTCTCATATGCTATATAATAAGCTTCAGACCATGGAAACCTTTGCTTGATGAAAGTCTTGCTTGATTTGTCTTGTTTCTTGTCTTAGGGCATGTAGCAACTAAAATGATAGGGAATGATAGACCCTTTATCATTGGTTCTAGAGATGATGCCCAGTTAACCAGGTCATTGGGAATGGTTCCCAAATTGACCTATAAAAATTTCCCCCTAAAGCATGAGATCCAAATAATAAGAACATTTTATTGAGATGCTTTACACTGCGATGAGTCTGGAAACGAAGTGGAGTGGTCACTTGCATCAATCTTACAATACATTACATTATGATATATCCTCTTTTGATCATAATTGCTATGGGTAGGCATTCCCATATTCAACACATAAAACAATCTAGTAACATGTATATAATTCAGAAAGTCGTCTTCATTGGAATGTTGCCCAGATGTAGACATGCCTACAGATATAGGCCCATGTTTTGATGAAAATATGTATGTAAGGTCACCCTACATATGATGTGTACAACAATCCTAAAATCACAACCCAGATGGATGAAATTATATCCATGGTATTTTTATCTCGTTCACTCGATCATTCAGGTACAAGTCTAGCCATGCAAATATATGACTTGTAGTCGAGCATGGAAAGACATCGTTTGATTGCCAGCCAATGATTTGAATTGTTAACAAATTCGAGAGAACCACCATTAATGTCAATGGCCCTCAAGGTACTACAGTACATTTCGTAAGGCGTGAAAAGATGATTTGATGTCGAAAGCAAAAAAAAATATTTCAGTCAAAGGTCTGGAAGTGAGGATCTTCTCGATGTTATAACAAGCCTCATGGTACTTGAATCTGATGTTTCTAAGTGAACTTCTGGGATATTTTTTTGTTGTCGACAGGAAGTCACCTTATTGAAAAATAGGAGTTACTTATTTCAGAGACAAGGGTATGACTTGATATAGCAATTTTCAGGGATGACGGTCATGAAAATGAAGGTTTATGAGTATTGCAGAAGGATGAGTTTTTAATAACTAGATGACTTCTCTTGAACATATCAGCGACACTGTGATGAGTTGGCAGCATTGACCCAAAACCGAAGTCAAGGTATGATGAACCATAGGTGTGAATGAACTGTCAAGATGATTACCCAACCCAAACAGTCACAGACATGGAGTGAAAGAAGTGTCATGTTCAAGAGAGACTTGCTACCAAAAAGAAGCTTTGCTTACTTTTCCCAGATTTTCCCCTGTCATTTTTCGACCAATACCTCTTTATTTTTTTAACAAGCTTGAGGAGGATAACATTTTCTTGATCTATAATTCAACCCTTCGGGCGAATAAAGTATTTCTATTTAATAATTTAACAAGTCTAGCAATGAATGAAACTCGATTCTTGCCATGATTGACAAGCCCATCGCTATTTTATGTTTTAACGAGCTTAACGACAGTGATAGACCGATCCTTTTTCATATTTAGAGAGTTTGAAAAAGTGGACAAAAGAAAAATCCATAGGTAATTTTTTGTAAATTTGTCACTCAAATCTGAAAAAGTGTAAAATAATATCTGAGAGAACCTCTTTGGTCATGTTTAACCAAGGTATTCCTTTTTCATAAATAATATATCTCAGTCCAGAAAAGGGTTAAACTTATACTGAGTAGATATCAATTCATTTACTTTTACAAGCTCGAAAAGGCAAGTGCTCGGCAATCCTTTCATATTATCAGAGTCTGAAAAGAGTTGAAAGGAGACTCCAAGGGTTCCTTTTTCGTTGTTATCGAAGCTCGAAAAAGAGATAAAAGTGCGCTTCAAATCCTTTTTTGTTTTTAATAAAGATCGAAAAATAAGGATAAAAAGTATGCTATGTGTTCAAATCATTCTTAAAATAAATCGGCACAACTAATCTGTTCATCAGTTGTAAGACCTGTTCAGAACAACATCAAATGGATTAAAAATACACGTTTCATGATAAAAATATAATAAAACCATAGTCATAGTAATAAATATTCATTGAAAACAATTAAATCACTAAATAAAAAGAGTTTTACTATTCATTTTTACCATTCCATAGTAACCATTTGCATTCTGGAGCTCTGCATATGATTTCCCCCCGAATTTCAGCTGTCGATTGCATGCAATTGGTAAGAATATTTTGAATGCTCCCTGCAAGAGCACATGTAGAATTCCCCCTGCAAGAGTAGATTTATCACGGATAAATCATGCTTCCCTAGACAGGTGCTATTCTAGAACAATAGGTGAAAGACTATACAAATATTTCTCCTAACTCAAAATAGATACACAGAGAGGATTGGAGGTTTACTTGTTCAGTCGCTTCCAAATGGCTCCTTCTGTCGCTTCTGTTGTAGCTTCAAATTCAAGCGGTTTGTGAGTTGAATGCTTCCTACAAGAAAGAACACTGAAACAAAATAATATGTAATAATATAGATATCTATTCAAGCTAGTTAGCTAAATCAATAAAGCATAAACCATATACATTAACTAATATCTTACAACATGGAAAATCAAAGCCAATACAGATGCATATAGGGAAAAATAAGTAGTACTCTTTATTGATGATAGAAGGAGAGGTTACAACCTAGTGACTAATTTGAAGTGACCTTACAACAATGTTCCCAATCCTCATCATAGTATAAATCTCTCCAGCAGCAGCTTCACAAATCTAGCACTCAATTGAAAATCCTCCAGCATTTCTCTACTCAAATTTTTCCTTCTGAAGCACTTAGATCTATGCTCAATTTATAGATAAATTGTAGGTTGTTTTGCAATCAATAACTTTCTAAAAATAGGCAAGACATGTTTCCATTCATGTAGATGTCAAATGGACACTTGGATCCTAAGCCTAACACATGTGAACTCTTCTAGAAGGCACTGGCCAAGTGGAGATTCCGGAACAATGAGAATTTCGCTCCCAATGTGACCAATGCACCTGTAAATGTCAGGAAGTGCTTTGCAGAGCAACCTTGCATGGGGCTACTTGCATATGCAACACACTTAGGCCCCTTAGAGCTTGCTTTGGTGAGCTCTCATATGCTATATATTAAGCTTCAAACCATGGAAACCTTTGCTTGATGAAATTCTTTCTTGATTTGTCTTGTTTCTTGTCTTAGGGCATGTAGCAAATAAAATGATAGGGAATGATAGACCCTTGATCATTGGTCCTGGAGATGATGCCAAGCTAACCAGGTCATTGGGAATGGTTCCCAAATTGACCTATAACAATTCCCCCCTAAGGCATGAGATCCAAATAATAAGAACATTTGATTGTGATCCTTTACACTGTGATGAGTCTGGAAACTAAGCGGAGTGGTCACCTGCATCAATATTACAATACATTACATTATGATATATCCTCTTTTGATCATAATTGTTGAGGGTAGGCAATCCCATATTCAACACATAAAACAATCTAATAACATGTACATAATTCAGAAAGTTGTCTTCATTGGAATGTTGCCCAAATGCACACATGCCTATAGATATGGCCCATGTTTGGAGGACAATCTGTATGTAAGGTCACCGTACAGATGATGTGTACAAGAATCCTGAAATCACAGCTCGGATGAATGAAACTAGATCCAGGGTCTTCTTATCTCGTTCACTTGATCTTTCGAGTAAAAGTCTAGCCATGCGAATATATGATTTGTCGTCGAACATGGAAAGACATCGTTTGATTACCAGCTAATGATGTGAGCTGTTAAAAAATGCGAGAGAACCACCATTAATGTCAATTACCCTCAAGGTACTGTAGTACATTTCATAAGGCGTGAATAGATGATTTGATGTCTAATGCCAAACAAAATCTTTCGGTCAAAGGTCCGAAAGCGAGGATCTTGTTGATGTTGTAACAAGCCTCATGGTACTAGAATCTGATGTTTCTAAGTGAACTTCTTGGATATTGATTTGTTGTTGACAGGAAAACACCTTATTGCAAAACAAGAGTTACTGATTTCAGAGACAAGGGTATGACTTGATAGAGCAATTTTCAGGGATAACGGTCATGAAAATGAAGGTTTATGAGTATTGCAGAAGGATGAGCTTTTAATCACTGGATGACTTCTCTTGAAAATATCGACGACACTATGATGAGTTGGTAGCATTGACCCAAAACTGAATTGAAGGTATGATGAACCATAGGTGTGAATTAATCGTCAAGATGATTACCCAACCCAAACAGTTACGGACATGGAGTGAAAGAAGTGTCATGTTCAAGAGTGACTTGCTACCAAAAAGAAACTTTGCTTACTTTTCCCAAATTTTCCTTGGTCATTTTTCGACCAGTACCTCTTTATTTTTTTAACAAGCTTGACGAGGATAACATTTTCTTGATCTATAATTAAACCCTTTGGGTGAATAAAGTATCACTATTTAATAATTTAATGAGTCTAGTGATGAATGAAACTCAATTCTTGCCATGATTGAAAAGCCCGTCACTATTTTATGTTTTAACAAGCTTAACGACAGTGATAGCCTGCTCCTTTTTCATATTTAGAGAGTTTGAAAAAGTGGATGAAAGAAAACTTCATAAGTACTTTTTCGTAAATTTGTCACTCAAATCCGAAAAAGTGTAAAATAATATCTGAGAGAACCTCTTTGGTCATGTTTAGCCAAGGTATTCCTTTTTCGTAAATAATCTATCTCAGTCCAGAAAAGGGTTAAAATTGTACTGAGTAGATATCAATTCATTTACTTTTACGAGCTCAAAAAGGCAAGTGCTCAACAATCCTTTCATATTATCATAGTCTAAAAAGAGCTGAAAGAAGACTCCAAGGGTTCCTTTTTCGCTGTTATCGAAGCTCTAAAAAGAGATAAAAGTGCGATTCAAAACCTTTTTCATTTTTAACAAAGCTCGAAAAATAAGGATAAAATGTATGCTTTGTGGTCAAATCATTCTTGAAATAAATATGCACGATTAATCTGTTCATCAGTTGTAAGACCTGTTTAGAACAACATCAAATGGATTAAAAATACATGTTTCATGATAAAAATATAATAAAACCATAGTCATAGTAATAAATATTCATTGCAAACAATTAAATGACTAAATAAAAAGAATTTTACTATTCATTTTTACCATTCCATAGTAACCATTTGCATTCTGGAGCTCTGAATCTGATTTTGCCCCCGAATTTTAGATGTCGATTGTGTGCAATTGGTAAGAATGTTTTGAATGCCCCCTGCAAGAGCACATGTTGAATGCCCCTTGCAAGAGAAAATTCCCTCCAAACTTCATTTCATTCACCAAAGTATATTACTAGTTACTAATAGCTGGATGGAATGAAGGTTCATTATAGGGGAGGATTTGTTTCATTTTTTAATGAGCTTGTTACAGGAAAAGAACTATGCTCATGACATGTTTCATTTTTTAACGAGTTTTAAATAGTAAAAGAACTTTCCTCAAAGGCACTTGTTTCATTTTTTAATTAGGTTGACACAAGAAAAACGAACTATCCTCATAGGTACTTGTTTCATTTTTTAACGAGGTTGACACAAGAAAAAATAACTATCCTCATAACTCTGTTTCATTTTTTAACAAGGTTGACACAGAAAAAGAACCATCCTCATTGTGCAGTTGGAGTAGTGAGTGTGCTATGGAAAATACATAGTCTAATGGAGTCATCATTTAAGGAGTTTGATGAATACCACAAATGATAAGTTATAACATGTGTTGACGGGTCTTCTCTAGGGTTTTCATTGAATTTAGGAATGTCTGAGGGTAACATATGTGGTATCACCAACCACCAAGGAGAGGAACAAGATAGGATTCCAGATGATGACATGGTTGAAGTCAATGGACAAAACATCGAAAATGAAGCAACAACAGATGTTGTTGCAGCTGAAATAGATGGTTCAGTCTGGGATGTTATCTCAGCCATGGTCAAATGACCCAATGTATACCCTATAGAATCTATGGGAACTCAAAGTGAAACAGGATCAACAAAAGCAGAGGAAGGTGAT